>UESW01004543.1:203024-326790 GCA_900491605.1 Calamus simplicifolius | reverse complement strand
GTATGGGAAACAGCTTCTCTGGTAGCTCTGGAGGTCTTCGGACTGAAACAGATAGCAGACTTGGAGACATTGACCTTCTAACCCGAAGCCTCACAATAACGCTGAATAATGACACCAAAGGTAGAAGCATTGGCAGTGGTAGCCAGACCAAGTAAAATACAATCATCAGCGAAAAGAAGATGAGAGATAGCAGGCCCCCTGGGACTGGCCATAAAAGGGGCAATGTTTCTATCAGCCTGAGCATGATAGAAAGCACTAGAAAGATCATCCACCGTCAAAATAAACAGCAGAGGGGATAGGGGGCATCCCTGTCGTAGACCTACGGAAGAGTGAAAAAATTCAGTCATGTTTCCATTGATGATCAGCGAGAAAGAAGGCCTCTAAATGCATGCCATAATCCAGTCTATAAACCGATCATGAAAACCAAACTCCTGAAGGGAATGGAGCAGGAAATCCCAGCTAAGTCTATCATAGGCTCTCTCCATGTCTAGCTTGATAGCCATGAGACACTGCCTGGCCGGGCTCTCTGAAGATCATACATAAATTTCTGAGCAATAAGGACATTGTCTGAAATACTATGTCCTCTGATAAACGCCCCATATTCCACAGCTATAAGCCGCGGGATCACCAAGTGAAGACGGCTAGCAAGCAAACGAGCACAAACCTTATACAGAGTAGTACAGAGACTGATAGGCCGAAAATGCTGAGGAAGGGAAGCATCATGACGTTTAGGCACAAGAGTAATAAGTGTTCGATTCCAATCAGCATGGATGGCCTTGTCTTGAAATACAAGATGAATAGCCTGAGCCACCTCCTGACCAACAATGTCCCAGTAATGACGGAAGAAGAACGACGAAAATCCATCAGGCCCCGGGGCCTTATCCGGCCGAGCTCCCATAGAGCCAAGCGAATCTCATCATCAGTGATAGGTCTGATAAGCATGTTATTCTCCAGAAAGGAGACCTTCCTAGAGGCCGGGACCTGGGAGACCGGAAAGCCATTGCCAGAGGGCACCGACCATCTGGTCTGAAAGAAATTAAGGAGCTGATCCCGAATAGAGGGAAAATCCTCATGATAGTGCCCCGACTCATCAGCTAATCTGCGGATTCTGTTAGCAGCTCTCCGCTTCAGAGTCACATGGTGAAAAAATCCAGTATTACGATCCCCTTCTCGAATCCACTGGATCCTGGACCGTTGCCTCAAGTAGATCTCCCGCTGAGTGAGAAGAGAGTGGTGCAGGGCAAGCTTGGCCCGAAGAACAGAAAGGTCAGAGTCCAAAAGAGCGCCCTCCTGATCCTCCTTAGCCTGCAAGGAACTAATCTCAGCTTCAAGTTGTTCCACCTGCCTATCCAAATCACCAACCTCCGTTCTATTCCATCTGAGCAGCCTTCGTTTAGCCAATGAGAGTCGGCGGGAAAGCCGATAAATAGCATTGCCCCGGATAGAAGATGTCAAATATGGGAAATGATAGACCGGGCTGCCAAATATGAAGTCCAAAATTGCTCAAATCTGAACTGCCTCCGCTGAAAATGATCATTCTCCATAGAGATAAGAATGGGACAGTGGTCAGAAGCAATCCTTGAGAGATGAGCAACAGTAGTAGACGGGAACTTCTGCAGCCATCGATCAGAAGCCATAGCCCTATCAAGCCTCTCCCAAACTCGGGCCGACCCCTAATGATTATTACACCAGGTGAACTGTGACCCCGAGAATCCCAAGTCCAAAGGCCAGCCGAACTGATAAAGCCCTAAACTCATTGATATCAGCAGTGCCAGTGACTCTTCTACCCCCACGCTTTTTACTAGCTTCAGTGATACAATTAAAATCACCAGCAACAATGGTAGGGATGCCCAGGGCAAGAAGGGAAAGAATATCGGCCCATAATAGCCATCTTTCACGAAAATCAGTACTGGCATAAATGGTTGACAGAAGCCAGGGGTCAGAAGAGCCCTCAGAAACAACAAGACCTAAATGCTGATTACTTTGATGAGAAACATCAATCGTAACAACAGAAGGGCGCCAGATGGCTATAATACCACCAGATAGGCCCACAGCCTCAACCGCATATAGGGACCAGTTACGAATAACCTGTCTCCGAAACCAAGCCAAACCATCCCCCGACAACCTAGTTTCTAAAAGTACACAGATATCAAAGTGATGGAGTTGCAGCAATCTGCCAAAGGAGGATCGAAACGACGGCTTTCAAGCTCCTCTAATGTTCCATATAAGGATCTTCATTTAACATGAAGAGGAGGCAAGGGCCCCCTGCACTTCTAACATAGCACTATCTTGAAGGCACCCAGAAGAGCTAATGCCATCCTCAGAGATCTGCGCAGAAGAAATCAACGGAGCTTGGACCTCAGCAGTCCGAGAAGATTGAGCAGAGGACCTCAAGCTTAATCCCTGACCCAGAATAGCCGTAGCCAAAGATTTGCAGGAAGGGCCTGAGGCCGAAATAGACAGGGCCTTCTCCCTCACCAGACCCAAGGCCTGGCACTCTACCAGGAACCCTTGATCAGCATACAGATTATGTAGCTCATGAGATTTCATTTGTTTGACTTTAGAGGTAGAGGCTTTCCCTTTCTTTTTATCCATTTTAGTAATTTGCCGAGGGGCCATGTAGTCCGTCGAACGCGCCCGCTTCAGGGACCCGGGAAAACATCCCTACTCCCCAAAGTACTGACACCACCAGAATCCATTTCTAGAGATGCAAATGGATTTTTGCTAGCAAAGAGGGAGAAAGTTCAGATTCAGAACCTTGACCTCCAGCAACTGTTGGCACACCCAAACTCAAATCGGCACGCCTTGAGACTCTCGGCATAGTCACTGGCACAGAAACAGCCAGCTCCTTATCCCCTGGAACCAGTCCCGAAACCTCAGGCAGCTTCACCTCCACCCTAAGGCCTCTTGCACCCCTCTGATGAGCCACCCTGGACGGAGCAGCCCACACCTCAGCCAACGACACCGTAGCAGAGGGCGGAGAAGACGAGGACGGTCGCGGATCGGAGAACTCAGGATCCTTCACCGACTGCATCGACCTCCTAGCCTCCGCCTGGGATCCCTTCATCTCCTTGCGCTTCCGAACAGCCGACATCCAAGGACCATAAAGGGGAACATCATATGAACACTCTGCAATAGGCCCAGCCGAAGATGAGCAGCTACCGGAGATATGCAGCGACCCACATCTCGGACAGATGCCATCCAACTGCTCGAAGATGAATTGCTGCCAGAACGGGCCATTCACCCCCCTCACTCGGGTCCCCGGCCGGAGAGAAGAATGGAGCTGAACCCGAGCACAGACACAGGCATAGCCACCCCTATTCCTCGCCAGAGTGGCCAAATCAGCGAATAGGAACTGACCTGCCGGCGCAACGATCTCCCTAAGAATCTCCTCCCTCCAGAACTCAATTGGAAGGTTGGGCAATCTGATCCACAAAAGTGTAGAGGAGATAGCATCAGACGCTGGGATGAATTCCAGCCTCCAGACTTCAGCCACCACAGGCTGGCCGTTTACCACCCATGGCCACTGCAACACCGAGTCACGAGCCTCTTCATCAGCAAACTGGAAGATGTGGCTCCGGAACGCCAAGCTAATGGGAATGATCTCACCAGGAATACCTCCTCACCGGAACTCCTTGATGAAAGCGTCCGCAGGAATCCACCGCTAAAAGGTCCTCACCAGCATGGCTTGCTGCTGCCAACTTACTGATTCAGCCTCCAGCTCTGCTACCGGGACTTGGACGACCTCAGGAAAGCTAGCCTCCAACAGCGCCACCTCAGCCGACGACGGAGAAGATGAGACCCATTGAAAGCTAGCATTCGCTGTCCGCCTCCCAGGAAACCAGCCACCGGGACCACCATCCAAATCCATAGAAAGGAAGGAGGGACAGGGGAGCCAATATCCAAAGAACTAGAGCCGCAGAAGCATAGCAGATCGCCGGAGATCAAGCTGAAAGGAGTCCGACGCATTAATCTTAAAGCGAGAACTCAGACGAACCAAGGAACTGCTACAGTAACTATGTTTCAATATATTAGGTAGCGTCGAAAATCCCAAAGGTGATTTAGCAGCAACGCACACAAACATTTATGATGTGCTTAGTTTAGGTGACTGCACGATTTAATTCAGACAATTTATTAACAACTATTGCTGTTTGTACCAGCAATGGTCTGCTACTGGACCACTTGGTCCAAACCATGACATATCATTAGAATCAAAAGTTCAAGCCGAAATACTAACCAAAATATCTCAAACATATGTCTGGCATGCCTAGATCCGATCTAATAAATCATGAACAGCGATAACCTTAGATTAAGTCATAGATTCAAGTTTAACACACTACATCAAGATATCGATCAAGGATCCTTCAAGGTCCTAAACCTTAATCTACACACTTGTCTTTTTGTTAGTCATCAAACTAGGTTAAATGCCGCTTGTTGTCGTCAAATTGCCTTTCTTGATCGTCGGCAAGTGTCCGATCACCTTTTTCGACGAGCTAAGAATCTTCTGATGGGCTTTTCTCGATCAAAAGCCTGCAAA
The DNA here is from genome assembly GCA_900491605.1 of Calamus simplicifolius. Classification (NCBI taxonomy): domain Eukaryota; kingdom Viridiplantae; phylum Streptophyta; class Magnoliopsida; order Arecales; family Arecaceae; genus Calamus; species Calamus simplicifolius. The sequence continues at coordinate 322,253 of UESW01004543.1, read as the reverse complement.
AAGTCGTTGGGACTAAAGATTCTAACAGAAACTCTCCGATGCTCAAGTTAATGCTTGAGCTTGAAGGAAAGCTTGAAAGTCTTATACAGAGATGCTCCGGGTGAACATATATGTAATTATACCTGATCGAGGATCCCTCTTATCCTTTTGATGGGATTAGCGAAGCTTGCGAGGTAACCAAATGTCAGAGCACATGTGGCAAGGCCAAAATGGTCGTAATCGCATGATTTGTCCTCTGAGTGGCATGTCAGGATTGACAGAATTTGTTAGACCTAGGTGACCATCGCCAAGTTGACAAGGCTTGTCAGACTTAGGTGATCATCGCCAAGTTGACAGAATTTGTCGAACTTGAATGGTCGAAATTCGCCGAATCTGTCCCCCATGCCTTTGCAGAGATTTTGGATTGTGGAGAGGTCGTATGGATAGCCATGAGCAATGAGGTCGTATAAATGACCCCACAAAGAATCCTACTCAGGTGCTCGAGTCCTACCCAGGTGATCAACTAAAGGTCCTATCCGGATGGCCAGAACGGGAACCTACCCGGATGGCTGAATCGAGGTTTTACTCTGATGGCCGCATCGGAATCCTATCCAGATGACCGACTGAAGTTGCTCCATAAGGGTGATCACCACCGGTGATCAGGCGTGACCTTATTATCTCCATCAAACGAGGAGTTCATTCGAAAATGCGATCTCCATCATTGATTAGGTGTAGCTTCATCAGCCCCATCACTACCAAACCCTAATATGCAAACCAACGATTATGATGCAACATTACAACTAGCTACATTATTAAGCAGTATGCATTTGGACTCCTTATGGTAGGTTTTAAGAGCTCACAAGTTGTCATTGTGCCGTAGAGCCCAATGAATGCGATTTGCTCCACGTACATTAGTAGTTCCAAAATATATTTATCATCAGTACAATGCACACATTAACTGGAATTTGTTTGGGATCGAGTTTGCATTTTATCTCTTTTGTCATCTGTTCTTGCTTGGATTGTGAGGTAACTTTATAAACAATAGAAAGCCAAAGTGCTAGGGTACACTGGCAAAGCTATAAATGTAAGCAGGCATGGAGTAATATTGGGTCAAGTAATTAGAACACACGAGCTACATTCCAATCCGAACATGTCTGGTATGCAATATGAATTGGGATGAGATTGGATTAACAATTCAATTTCATGGGCTTCTCAATCCCACACTCCTCTGTTTACCAATCCAGACCTTTTATGCATAGAAATTAATATCATAGTGGAGCCTATGTTATACTATTCCTTTTTCTCCTCTCCTAAACGTGATCTTCATAGATAGAAGGAAAAGGAGCCATGGGCTCTCAAAATCCCATTAGTTCCGCTCTTTTAGTAGGTCAAAAGAACCAAAAAGCAAATAATTTTTCTGAAAGCCTGTGCCCTCTTAATATATACAAAATGGTAGCTAATTTAATTCAAGAATTATATTTTGTACTTGTATTGCATTAGAATTTTATTCTCAAAAAAGTTGATTTGATTCAGTTTCAAAAACACTTGTGTCGTTTTGGACCCCTAAAATTTTGAATTTTTCATCATACGCTGCTGTGGATTTGTTATCACACTAGGCATTTTTTAGGATGGTTTATTCAAATGTTATATTAATAAGGCCAGTATAATCCAATTGAGGAAAGATACTTGTACATTTCGAATTATACAATAACATAGGACATCAGCATTGTATCTTGCATACTAGCATAATGGCTCATTTTTTCAGTTCAAAAATATGTCAAAAGAAAATTTTTAAATATTATTATTCTTTGGGAGTACCTGCATTAAATATGCTGCTTCTAAAAAGTCTTAATTAAGTATATACGATGTATGGGTTTTGTGGTATTTTTATTTTTAAAATGCTAGATACATATTCATAGCTTGTGGCTTATGAGTTGATGGTTGTGAGGTATTACAATCTACCAAATAGTATTAGTTTGCAGTACATATTAGAAAAGATGTAGACGATTATAATTATATAAGAAGAAGTGAATATGGTAATGATCTCCACCTAATCAAGGAAGTCTTATGTTTTAGTTGTTTTCACTTAAATTCTTTTCTACTTTGGGATTTGATCTAAACCTGTGAGCTCTTTTCTTCTTTGGATTTAATCTAAAGCTTCTCTCCTTTAGGTAGAATAGTGGGTAATGATCTAAATATCGATCTAAACCCTATGAACTCTTCTCTCTTTTAGATTTGATCTAAAGCTTCTCTCCTTTCTCCTTTGGGTAGAATAGTGAATTCTTTTCTACTTTGGGCTTTGATCTAAACCCTGTGAACTCTTCTCTCCTTTGGATTTGATCTCAAGCTTCTCTCCTTGATCTCACGCTTCTCTCCCTTTAGGTTAAATAGCCTTTCCTTATGCCTACCATGAGCCTTTAGGTTAAATAGTGGGCATGTTCTTTAAATATAACCCTTTCCTTATGCCTACCATGAGGCTCTAAAAATTTTAATAAAAATTAATTTGTAGCAGATAAATTTGAATTATAAATACTTTAAACTTTTATTTTTTGTCCAATGTGGGACTATTTTTTAGGTATTGCAGTGTAATTTAGAAAATAATAATATTAGACCAACATGGAGGATTGGTATGAGGAACACCTTCTTGAGAGGCATAACAAGAAGTCCAACACCAATCTTTTATCTAAAATAAAGATGCATCTTTTATTTTTTATAGATTGCTAAGAGCTAGATTATTATTCACTATAATAATTTTTTAATTAGACTACGTCTAAAAAACGTAGTCTTTTATATTTAGACTACGTTTTCTAAAATGTAATTTAGGTGAGTCTAGTTAAAAGTTTCTCTTTTAAACTATATTTTTAGACGTAGTTAAAAGTCAAAAAAACGTAGTCTTTAAATACATTTAAACTACATTTTTATCAAAAAAAATATATCTATAACTATAAAAAAAGATTACTTTTTTATTAAAAAATGTAGTCTATCATTTACTTTAGGCTACGGTTTTATATTCAAAACGTAGTATAATATCCAATACTGTCATACAAACATATACTTTTAATTCCAAAAAAATTTCAAAAATATTGAATTGAAATATCCAATACCGCCATACAAATACTTTCAATTCTAAAAAAATCCCAAATATATTGAATTAAAATATTCAATACCACCATACAAATATCCATAACATTTTAGATAATCCAAACTTTAATATACTTTTTAATCAAAAACTATAATAGTCATTTGATAATTTTTTTTCAAATGAAACCTTGCAAATACTCGACCCATTCTTCGCGCATAATGTCGATTTCTTCTTGTTTATAAGTTTTCTTCTCTCCAAACTGCATATATACATAAGTTACTTAAAAAATGAGTACTAAATAACATATGACACAAAAATCTAAAACCATAAAAAGTACTACTTATATGAAGCATACAATAATAACCTATATTTTCATCGGTTGAAATGATATAATTCTCAATTATCTCCTTCATATACATGATGACATAACAGCCACATTTAACATCTGATGGTTGCTTAGGACACTTAAAAAATAAATTTAAAAGTTTTTATAAGATTCAAACAAATAAAATCTAATTTTATGAATTATTAAAAAGAATGTGCAACTCAATATACCTAAACTGACTCCCAAGTAAGTATTTTTTTTGCAACTTAGTCAACTTTAGCGTTGTATATTTTGAGTGCACTGATATAACAAAGTATAATAATAGTATGAGAGTCAAATGATATAATCCGGATAAATTACTATATAATTATAAAGAAATAAATACTTACGTATTAATAACACCTTTCAATTTTTTCCCGTTGAACATCCAATAGAATCACAAAAATATACTTTATCCCCATGAGAGTCAATAACCACCAAGGACTAGTGATCCCTTCATAAACATAATAATAATAATCAACAACTTAATATCAAAAGTACCGATTTCATTAAAAAAGCATTTATCCAGAGTTATAAGAAGTTAGAAACAATTGATTCATATAACAATACTCTAATCGTTTAGCAATCAAATCTGATTGTACTTCAGTCGATCCAAAGTGTATCCAAAGTGTACAGAGATCTCTTCCAGAGCCTACAAAGCTATACATGTTGAGCAGTATTGATTTCTTGAGTTAGTTGTACAAATAGCTACACAAATCAAATTATTCAATCCCATAGTTATTATTAGAAACTTGTAGCATCTAGTAATTGCATATGAAATACAAAAAATATAAAAATATCATATTACCTCATATATAGCACAATACAACTAGAAGTAATCTTCTCCATTGAGCAAAAGTAATCGATATCTTTCTGAATAATATAACAGACCCGTTCATGATCAAAGACACCAACATCAATGTCACAGTTATTGTATTTGTATCTTCCAAACTTTTTGCAATGTGATTCTTTAAATATAACAAACTTCATAGACCTTTTCTTTGCTTTTTATCTGTAACTTTTGCAGAACAATCTTAGCTTGTTCATAATAATAAAATTCAATTCACATATATTATATAGTAAATAGTTTATTAATATAAATTAATCATAAATTTATAGATAAGTTAAAAATTTCAAATACCTTGACTCGATTATCAATAACTAATTCTTGAGGAACCAACAAAATCTTTAACTTTCATAGGATCATCACCGATTGTTATTGGAAGGAGAGCATCATTGTCAAAACAAACTTCAATAGATACACATTAATTATGAATACCAAAGGAACTCCATGTACAACAGAGTTTGGTGCTACATTCTCAATCACTGTACCATATCCAATTATATTATTAATAGATCCTCCTGCCAATTTGCATGGTTTTCCCTTCAAAGCAATAACATTAGAAAATATAAGTACTATAAATTTAAATAAAATGCACAAATATAAGTAAATATTAACATACCTTTTGCATGTCTCTTTGTCCAATGACAATAAATTCTAAACTTGTATCATTTTTTGTATCAGAATCAACAATAATTGTATTTTTATGTAGTTTTTAACTGAGCAGCTGCTACCTTTGTCTGAAACATGTTGAGCACTTGCAGCATATTTAGGACTTTTTTTCAACTTTGTATTTTCTTTCTGAAGTTGACGTAGCTGATCAAGTAATGATTTTCTTTCCTCAGCATCTTCTCCTTGTTGTTGGTTCAGCTTTCTTTGTTCTTCTAACAAATGTTGTAAGATTTGACTTGTTTTTGTTCTTTTTGAAAGATTAAAATAGCTTGTAGGGGTAACCATGCCTTCAGCACCCCTTACTCGACCATCATATTCGAGATTTTTCAATGCCATTCATAGTATATCTTTTTGTCCCAATTCTTGTATTGATTCATCTTTTACCTTCATTGTATAGTCATCCCAATATGTAGACAAAACGAATCATACATTAGGAAGTTATAAAAGAATCTATAATTAGCTATTAAATGAACAATAACATATTTATTTACAATCTTCTGTATGACTTCTTGGATGACTTCTCTTAGAACCATTATCGTTGTATTGAAGATAACATTCTTCAGCATCTAAGGTACACTTGTCTTCCTCAACATTATATATGTTTTTGCTATGCCATGTCCAAACGTCATAACTTGAGTCGATACCATTACAAAAAAGATGATCTTTAACCCACTGTGATATCATAAACTTTTATATTCCCACATTTTATGCATGGACATTGTACGGAACTAGGGTCACCTAAATTTTTTTTAACATAATTTAAAAAAAACTTCGATCAGCAGAGTACCATGACTTATCTAGTCTGTTTAAATTCAAAGAATACTAGTAACTAATTTATTAAATTAATAAATATAATTAATTGTATCTAACAAACTAATTAAATTTATCAAACCACATACAAGTAAAAAAATTTTAAAGATGATAAGTAAATTAAAAAGATAAATAATAACTTATAGTGGTTTAGCTTTCTTTGCTTTGTTATCAGTCTCTTTAGACCTACTTTTCATGCGTGATAAATCCACCATCTATGTCCCTAAAATGGGAAAGATAAATAAGTGATTTTCTTATGATGTTACATTTTGTTTATGTTGTTGCATTCATGGTTTGGATAATGGAGTTTTGTTGTCCTATGGGCTTGCCGCATTTGCTTTTACCTGGTTTCAACCTTTTATTTTCGGAGTTAATATTGTTACCGACTTATTAAGTATTTACTGCTGCTATTCTTATTGTTCATATGCTTTACTATATGAATTCCCATTAATTTTCCCCATTTGTCTCAATTATATTGATGTCTTGCTGCATTTATACTTCTAGGATAAAGAATGTTTGTTGTATTTATGCCAACATACTAACATACATTTACTAGATTCATTTTTATTATATTGTAAACATTGTTAAATTTTCATTTTACAAACCCTCTTAGGATTTGTGGTGCCGAATATTGCTATATGATGTTCTATGATAAATCAATTATGCTTTCTCAATATTTTGTAGCATATATGGAAAAATAACTAAATCTATTTGTTGCCATATCTTCACGATATCATATCCTATTTTTCAAAATTTGTCATCTTAGCATATCCATATCACATCGTAGCATATCCATATTACATCGTATCAGTATCCGTGCTTACAAGGCGCTAAGTTTTAAATATAAGACTAGTCCCGGCTTTTTTCTATCTTCTAGAAAGCATATGTAACAAACTTCTAAGTTCACTGTAAACAAACACAAACAAAGGCTCCACCAAGTTAGAACCCCACGTTCCAAACAAACAGCAGTCAACGACCCTCACTCACTCAAACAAATATTGTGAAATATGAACCTCATGTTCCCAAAGATTAAAATTTTAGAGCCGGATTCGTCCCAAATCCGGCATTTTTTAAAGAAAAAACAGCTTTGTGAATCCAGTAAAAGATCCTCATACAATCATGTAAAAACAGAAATTATAACAATGGAAACAAATTTAATTAAAAAAAAGATTTGGAGGAAGTTTATTTATCCCAAAAAAAAAAGGTTTTTCCCCTTACTATTCCTTAGAAAACAGATCAAATAAACACAAAACTCTCACCTTTGCTTGAAAATTGACGGCCTTGGCCCCGGCCTTGTAAGTGGAAGTAACGATCTACTAGAAAGAGGGCTTCAGGGAGAGGGAGGCTTCGATTCAGATGCTGTTGGCGAAGCAGACTCGTGGCCCGCCAGATTTATTCCAAGATCCAACTGGAAGGATTTCTAATATTACTCTGATGCTACATTAGAAGTAATGCTACTTGAATTCTCAAATAAGAGACAAGATCATATTATGTATATGGTCCTTGCATCAACTTTGAGTCCTGGCAAAAGCCAATTTATTATGCTAAGAGAGAGACTAATATGCCACATGAATTCATAGATAAGCAAAATGGAGGTCAACATTTTGCTCTCTTCAGAAGGCAAATTCACTTTCTGGAGTTTTATGAAAAAGGAAAGCATGTATCTCCTTACCCTTCACTCGAAGCTCCATTATTGGGAGGGGGAAAAAAGGACCATGACTCTTGATTCTAGGCCTCTGACCAAAGGTTGGAATAAGAAACTGTTTTCAGGCCTCACATATAAATATCATGAATAATTGTGACAAAGTTTCATATGAAGGCTATTAAAAAAAAAAAGGCTCACAAAACCAAAAGGACTGAAGAAACTGTTACATGAACTATTGTAGTCTAAGCTGTGCCCTCAACTATCTCAAACATGCTACAAAAAACATGGTAAGCATCAAACCTAGAACAAGATGTGAGAGATGGACAATTCTAGGCTAACGTATTTGACTGCAAAAACTAATGTACCCCTCCTCATATCATATCCAAGTAAAGCGAAATTAATTCCCTGAGTAATATAATCAAACACTTGGTATTCATTGTTTCAATTGTTTAATCTCAAAAAAAAAAAGTTCTCCCACGTCCAAAAACATCACTGAATCAGAGGAAAATAATTCTGCAATCATTTTTCCCCTATATTAAAATCTGACTAAACTCATCAGCACCTTGGCATACGACATCTCCAAACCATCAGCATCATAAATTTTCATATATGAAAAAGATTGCATATGATTGCTAAGCCGGGACAGACCTCTAAACCATGGTAACTAATTTCAATGTCTGCACATCAATAAATCCTTAGCGACACTAGTAAAATCGAACGCCAATGGTTAGAAATTCTGGATTTCAAAAGCCTACGCCGCACAGCTTAAAAATACCGCCAATATGTTAATTTGTTCATCAAATCAGAGTCCAAACGCCATGTAATATAACTATTTAAAAAAAATGATTACAAGAGTAAAGAAAAGAAGATCGAGAAAAGCATGACAAGAAAGGGGAGGACGAATCGATCAATTTATATCAGATAAACCAGAAGAGAGAAAGGATGTCGAAAGGAGAGAGATGGAAAAAATTCTCTACCTCGATCGAAAGAGAGGTGACGGCGGAGGCAGCAAACGGAACCCTAATCCCGCGTGGTGATGGAGAAGGGAAGGTAACATTTATAGTGCGGGGAGACGTTCGGCTGCCATCCAGGTCTAACCCCAAACGAATCCACGAGGGAACAAAACTGCGGGCACCCTGTGCTGCGTTTGGGAGAACAAAATATGAGTTTGGGTATGGAGGAATTTTTTTAAGGAAAAGATGGAAAGTAAATTAGAAGAAAAAAAATATATTAGATTATGTTTTAATTAAAAATATAGTTTTTTATATTATAAAATAATATAAAATTATGTTTTAAAATATATATATAGTATTTTAATTTAAAAAATATAAAAATATAGTCTAATATTTTAGACTATATTTTTTATTAAAAAACATAGTTTTTTTCTAAAACTTAAAATAGTCTATTTAACTTTTTATAGTAGTGATTATTTTTTAATAAATGATATGGAAAGATACTCTATTAAATTTACATATTGTTGTTTAACAATCAATTAAAATAATGAAAATAAAAAATAAAATATGATGGATACTTCTTGTATTGCATGCTGAACTTCTTGATGCACCATTGGATTTTTTTGCTTTTTTCATCTATCATTATGATTAGCAAAAATTACTATTTTATGTACAAGATTAGTAAGATTTGCCTCACTAAAACTAAGTATGCTTATTGTTATGACATCAAGAGAACTTTACCATCAAAGTCTTAATTACTAGTTGGCACTTTCAATACTTTAATTTTCTGTACAAATAAGATGGTATAAAAATAGATGATTACATACTAACTTGTCTATTAGAATGTGGTCTTAGCAAAGAAAAACCTAGGATGCTTGCATAGTTGGTGGCATCTTCTTTTCTTTTCTTTTTTTTTTGGAAGAGAAATAGAGTAGGAAGAGATTGTCCCCGTTAATAAAATTATTAAGGGCATGTTTGGTTCATTGATAGGATTCAATTAGATTTTTAATCCAACCGTATGTTTGAAAGAGTAAAGAGTAGATCAGTAAACTGTTATTTTATCATAGACCTTATGATTTCGTCAGCATACTAAGCTTAAAAAAAATATGAGATTAATATACCATAGCTTTCCTATGCTTTCAAATCCAATGCGATTGGATTAGCAATCCCATCTCAACTCAATCCCAGTGGTGATCTAAACATGCCTAAGTGTAAAGGTATATACATAGATGGTGAAGAGGAGTAAGAAAGAGTAGTGTAGAAAATTCCGTGTGGCCATCCATCTCTTAGTACATAGCTTGCCCCACAATGATAAACTGGCAAGAATCTTATGGATCATTGAAGCTTAGATAGAATTCCTATTTTGAAAGATTTTAAAATTTCTTTTGTTCCAAATATGCCATATACGTGCTATCAGAAGTTGCTCCAAACATTTTTTTTATTTGCTGACGCTTTCTTCATTTAGACCATATGGTGCTGATGCTAGAAGATAAACTGTCAACCCCACACAACAAGTGAAATAATCCTAAATATGTATTGTGAAAGGATATTAGATGAATAATGATTCATTGAATCTTGATTTACCCCATGCAGCCTATGCTACTAGGCCATTCTTTTCTCTCTAAAATGTCATTTGTATGTAATTTGTTTAGAAGGATAAACTAAAGAAAAATCTTCACTTTCTTGAGAACAAAAGCTTTAATACAACCTTGTAGAAAGGCTATGACACCTTTATTGGCATGTTTGATGGCATTGATTTCAAGTATTCCAACATTTCCTCCAAAACCTTTTATCTTAGTCAACAATCGATTAAAAGTATGTCCTCTCTCATCGTCTCTACCTCCCATTCTTATTCCTTTTTGCCTTCCAAGAGCATCAACTTTATCCACAAAAATGATGCGAGGTGTATGCTCTTTGACCATAAAGATCATAAATTCATAAAGCACCCACATCGATGCAAAATATCTCTACTAACTTGGATTAAAAAATTAAAAAAACATTGAACACTTGCTTCACCATCAGTTGCCTTGATATGCAAAGTCTTTTCACTCTATAAAGGACCATTAAGATCAATATACAAATATCTCCTAATATATTGGATGATATGGTATAAACTAATTAGCCTAATTGATGGCGGCATATGATAAGATTAGAAGGTAATATGATGTGGCTGAACAAATTATTAGGCATATCATCTTAAAGAGAATATTGCAAGCCAAGAAATATCAAGAAATAAAAAATTTAGATATTTGAGATCAATTATCTAACAAAAAGGTGAAATAGGTGAAGATGTGAATCATAGAGTTAAATAGAATAAATTAAGTAGAGGAGTGCTTCGAGAGTATTGTATGATCGACTTATCCCATTAAAATTGAAAGAAAAATTCTATAAAACTGTTATTAAACCAGCTATCCTATATGGAATAGAGTGTTGGGCAATATTAAAACAATGCGTGAATAAATTAAGTGTAATAAAATGTGTATGTTAAGATGAATATATGAAAAAAGTTTAAAAGTTAGAATTATAAGTAAACATATAAGGGAAATGATAGGAGTCGCCCCAATTGAAGATAAAATGAGAGAAAATCGATTACAATAGTTTGAATATATAACGTAGACCTTTAGATGCTCCAGTTAGAAAGAGTGATCATTTAATAATTCATGGTAAGGATGGAGATAGAGGTAGATATAAACTAACATGGGCAAAAATAATTAAGAAAGATATAACTATTTATAATTTAAATGTTGACTTAGTTCTGAATAAAGCAAAGTGGAGGAAGCAGATTCATGTAGCCGACCCCATGTAGTTAGAAAAAGACTTAGATGAGTTGAGTTGAGTTGAGTTTTATCATCTTAAAGAGAAAATTCCTAATAAAAAAAAACTTTCACCAAAGCCATTGTCCAATCCATAAAAATCTCAACTAAAGGTGCAAATCACTTTGAGATAAATTCCACAACCTAGTTTGGGAAGTTTTACTCCTATGGTAAAGACTTTTCCAAGGGCATCATCCTATCCAAGAATATAGCTTATTAGAATCATCCACCAAAAAATAGATTAATCCAAGATATAATCTATCAAATGCCAATAAAAGCAGTTTTAAATTATAAGTAAACATATTCGAATCATAAGCTTTAAAAGCCCTAAAGTGCCATCATATAAAACCCTAAGCCTCATTTTTCATAACTCTAGCCTAATTCAAGTGTTGGAGGATCCTCCAAAGACACTATTTGGACTTTTTTTGCTCTTTTATCTTCTCTCTTTTTCATGATCATATGAGTGGTTGAAGAGTATTTAACCATATGAGTTAAGACTTATCTCATTCGTTGGCATTTATTTTAGGATATCAACACTAGGTTTGTAACATTGTATTTTGCCATGTACAATGATTATAAGAGTTTGTTGCTATCAGAGTATCAAGAATTTGTAGATTGTAATTGACTTATAAAAAAGAAATGAGATATTCTTCTTTTTCTTATTATTATTCTATTATGCTAGAATTCATAAAACAATGAATTATTTAGTTAAACTATTTTATTCGTTTTAATAACTGCAAGTAAGGTGAGCATGAGACAGGATACCCGAGGATAATTTGAGCCCAACAATGAAAATTTGATCCCGACAAAGTTAGAGTTGAGCTTAAAAGAAAAAGGTTCAATCTGATTTGCACTAATCCTAGAATATATATACATATACCTATGCATACATACACACACATATATACATACTAGGTATAGTCCCGTGCGATGTAGGGGCACTATTATGATTAATAAAAAAATACAAATCAAATATATTTTTAATTTTATATTATTAAATTTAAATTATAAATTGTAAAAATTAATTTTTAAATTAGAAATAAGATAAATAGAATATATATATTTAATTATTTTTAAATTCTAGAAAAAATTAAATTAATTTGAAACTATAGGTTGAAATATTTTTGAGTTTTAAAAAAATAATAAAAATAATTAAAATAAAATAAAATTCTTTGTAATAGATGTGTGATCATTATGAAATTGCTACTGTAATCTCAAGGAAGCTTCTTACTATAGTATCATCCCTGGATAGTATTTTAATTTTATAATTAAATAATATTCATAGACATTGGTATGATTAGTAAAATAAAACTATGTTTTTTTTTTATTTTACTAAATTCTAAATTATAAAATTTTGGTTTTAAATTAAAAATAAAAGATAAGATAATAAAATATGTATTAGGTTAAATTATTTTTAGATTTTATAAAAAATAAATAAAAATATTAATTAAGAAAAAGATAAATACTATTTAATTTAGGCATCCATATGGCAAGAGAAGGGCAAACCTTCTTGATTTATTATATTATATTAAATATTATATATATAGAGAGAGAGAAAGAGTTGGCCTTGGCTACACTCACTTGTAGCCAAATTCAAATAGATTATCTTTTTCATTTTTGAATCTACATGGATCACATATCTTCAAGGTGAAAAGGATGGGATAGCTTTGAGATTTGTGCAGATCTAAGGGTAAAAGGGATGATCAGATCTCGCGTATAGCCAAATCCATTACTCTCTCTATATTTAATGTGTTTATGCAATTGTAATATATATATATTGAATTTGAATTAAGATCCAAAAACTTGAATACTAGAAAAGTAAGCATGATATTTATACGGTGCACTTTTACTCTTGGCTTGGCTTGCACTCATCTCTAACCACGACATGGCTAGCAATGTTGGTGGTTTGGAATAAAAGAATTAACGAGCAAGAAGAGGTTAAAAAGGAAAAAGACAAGGAAAATTTACCCACCCTACGCTTAGCCTTAGGATGAACCGACAAAAAAAAAATGAAGTAATTTTCTTTTTCAATTTAGTCGGTTTTACTTTGTCTAAACCTATTATGTCTTTAGAAAAAAAATGATATAGGAGAAACGTTGGCATGTTTAAAACATTTTTGACCCACTTATCCATTCAATATAGCAAAGAATTATTTTAAGAAAATGGTGAACTATATTTATTTCTATTTATTTTCCTATTTAGATTGGAGGGGCATTTAGTAAGATCATCATGATGATGTTAGTGTTGGGGAGCGCGGAATACTCCCAAGATCACGGCTATAGCGTATATGAGTAATACAAAAATCTTTTACCGTTCTAATCTATGAGTATAAGATTATACCTTCAGACTTGAACGCTGAAACACTTCGATTTGATTGCTCGACCTCAACCTTTTAGCCTTCCGCCGTATTCCCGAAATACCTTCTTCTCTCACAAGATGGTGGGATCTCTCTCGGCCGACCTAGGGTTTCTTGTTTTTCTTTTTTCTCAAAAATGTTAACCCTAGCAACCAATTGAGAGGGTATTTATAGGGCTACAACAGGGACCAAATAGGCAAATATGAAAAGGACTTCCCACGTAATTAAATCTCCTAATCCTATCCCGGGTTAGGATTCAATTACGTAAATTATAATTCATTCCACTAAAGAATTATAATTGTACTCCTAATCATATTCGAATTTATATTTTCGAGCCTTAATATTAAATACTTATTATCTCCCCACGTTAAGATTACAGATATCCACCAATTAAATTTAAATACTGACAATATAATTTAATTGGCTGTTATTATCCTTGAGACTTATCCACTTAACTTATTTGATGTATCGGATTCAAAATCCACTTGCAAGATTTGATACAATCAAAACTTATAAGCTTTCTCAAGGGGATATCATCAATCCAAATTAACAGGACGTGGATTCCTTCAACTATTAATATTCACCATATATATAATGTTATTGCCCAACCCACTGAGTTTATTGACTCATATAGAATCTCACTCTATGTGTAATCAAAGCAATAATCACTACATACACGTGTCTAGAAATAGAATTCAGATTAAGAGCATAAGTAATCATAATATTCATGAGTTCTAAATTATTTTATAAAGTCAGTATAAAATAATAAACTCAACTGGGTCCTGTTCAATACACACAAAGTGTACTAGCACAAATAGTTAGAATAAACCATTCCCCGTAGTCAAGACAGACCTACTAAAATTTGTGCTACAGTTCTACTGATGGTGTGTCCAATTCCATCTAAAACTGTGAACAATAAACTTGTATTCCAAAAGAACCGATGATCTAGTCTTCTGTGTGTAAGCCGTACTCTACACACTAGATCAAATACTCTTTGTAAATACTAGACACATGCACATATATAGTAAATGGCACACATTGCTCAAAATGAATTCTCATTAAAAATGTAAAGACATAACATAAAGCATATCTTTTAGTCTATATCTCTATCAATCTCCCACTTAGACTCAAAGCAATGCTTGTACACATCTAACTCCCATGCCCTCTACATGTCTATCAAAAACTTTTGAAGTTAAACTCTTTGTAAAAGGATCTGCCAGGTTGTCCTCAGATGTAACCTTGGTCACCAGCACGTCACCTCTTTGCACGATGTCACGTATCAGGTGATACTTACGCTCAATGTGTTTAGATTTCTTATGGGTCCTGGGTTCCTTCGAATTAGCAACTGCCCCACTATTATCACAATAAAGTGTAATAGGTAATTGCACTGAAGGTATCACACTAAGATCCAAAAGAAAGTTTCTTAGCCAAACAGCCTCTTTTGCAGCTTCAGATGCAGCCACATACTCAGCTTCCATGGTAGAGTCAGCAACACAAGTCTGCTTCACACTCCTCCAGCTAATTGCTCCACCACCCAAAGTAAACACATATCCCGAGGTTGATTTCCTAGATTCATTATCTGATTGGAAGTCCGAATCTGTATATCCTATAGGCACAAGACTATCTGCTTGGTAAACTAACATATAATCTTTAGTCCTTTTCAGGTACTTAATTATATGTTTTACTGCAGTCCAATGTTCTCGCCCAGGGTTAGACTGAAATCTGCTAACCATGCCTACGGCAAAACAGATATCAGGTCTAGTACATAGCATAGCATACATTAGGCTTCCTACTGCAGAAGCATAAGGAACTGCCTTCATACTTTCTATCTCTTCAGGTGTCTTAGGACACTGATCCTTAGATAGAGAAATTCCATGCCTGAAAGGAAGAAATCCTTTCTTGGAATTATGCATACCAAAACGGGTGAGAATTTTATCGATATAAGTGGCTTGAGATAAGCATATCATCCTTTGCTTGCGATCTCGCAAAAGCTTGATCCCTAGGATGTGACTTGCTTCTCCCAAGTCCTTCATATCAAATTGTCCAGATAACCATACCTTGACCGAAGATAACACTCCCATATCGTTTCCAATAAGTAAGATGTCATCCACATATAGCACCAGAAACACCAAAGTTTTTCCATCACGCTTCTTGTACACACATGACTCGTCAGGACTTTGATCAAAACCATAAGATTTAATAGCTTGATCAAAACGAGTATTCCAAGATCTAGATGCCTGCTTAAGTCCATAAATGGACCTCTTAAGCTTGCACACCAAGTGCTCCTGGCCTTTTACTATAAAACCGTCTGGTTGCATCATGTAAATGCATTCGTCAAGATTTCCATTAAGGAAAGCTGTCTTGACATCCATTTGCCAAACTTCGTAATCGAAATGAGCTGCAATGGATAAGAGAATCCGGATAGACTTAAGCATAGCTACTGGTGAAAAGGTTTCCTCATAGTCGATCCCTTCTTTCTGAGTAAAACCTTTTGCAACTAGCCTAGCCTTGAAGGTTTCCACCTTCCCGTCTGCTCCTCTCTTCTTCTTATAGATCCACTTGCATCCGATGGGTTTTACTCCCTCGGGTGGTTCTACAAGATCCCAGACCTGATTAAAGTGCATAGACTCTATCTCTGATTTCATAGCATTTTGCCAAAGAGTTGCATCTTTATCCTGTAATGCTTCATTGTAGCTACTGGGTTCAGTATCCAGTTCATCAGAGATTCTGTCATATGACTCTCCAAGGAACGTATACCGTTTAGGTGTATTTACAACCCTCCACTACGACGAGGCACAACCTGATTGTATGTGCTTGTAGTAATACGATCTGACTCTGATCCTTGTGCTCCATCAACCTGCACTGGTTCTGAAACTGGTGCATTAATGGTATCCTTTTGTATCAGTTCAGGGTCAGTTCGTGTTACTATACTTCTCCCACTACGAATAGTTATTGGGAAGTTTGGGAACCTACTTTCTTGTGGTGTTTCTGCTTGTACTATTGGTATTAAAGGAGCCTGTCTAGTTTTATCGCCTCTCAACTCTTCTAGAGCAATTTTACTTCTGGGTTTGTGGTCTATAATATAGTCCTCCTCCAAGAATCGGGCATTGGTGCTAACAATGACCTTCTGATCCTTAGGACAATAAAATAAACCACCTTTTGTTCCTTTAGGATATCCAACAAAGAAGCATACATCTGTCCTTGATTCCAACTTATCTGGTTTACCTTTTAGTACATGTGCTGGACAACCCCAAACCCGAACATGTCTTAGACTAGGCTTGCGCCCAGTCCACAGTTCTGTGGGTGTCTTAGGTACTGACTTAGATGGTACCAAGTTAAGAATATATGCAGCGGTCTCTAATGCATATCCCCAAAACGAAATAGGTAAGTCTGAATAACTCATCATAGATCTAACCATATCCATAAGAGTCCTATTCCTTCTTTCAGCTACACCATTCTGCTGTGGCGTTCTAGGTGCAGACAACTGGGATTCAATCCCAGCATCTAATAAGTAATCTGTGAACTCCCCTAAGAGGTACTCGCCACCACGATCGGATCGTAGTGTCTTGATATTTTTACCATGACGGTTCTCCGTTTCTGCCTTAAAAATTTTAAATTTTTCAAAGCATTCAGACTTACGGCGCATCAGATAAATATACCCATATCTTGAGTAATCATCAATAAAAGTGACAAAGTACTCAAAACCACCTCTAGCTTGGATGTTCATTGGGCCACACAAATCAGAGTGAACCAATTCTAATATCTCCTTAGCTCTATTGCCTTTGGCCGAGAATGGCCGCTTGGTCATTTTTCCTTCTAAGCAAGATTCACAGACCGGTAGTGCCTCTACTTCCAATGAACCTAATGGTCCATCTTGAACCAGTCTAGAAATCCGTCTTAGATTTATATGACCTAGGCGCAAGTGCCAAAGATAAGTTTGATTCATTTCAGAAGGATGTTTTCTCTTACATGGTCTATTATTGTTATTCACTTCATTTAGTTGCACAGTAGGAGAAACAGGATTAATAATATAAAGACCATCCACCAATGTACCAGAACAGATAAAATGTTTATTTTTCTTAATAACAACGGAGTCATTAAAATAAACTGAATATCCATCATCAACCAACTTAGAAACTGAAATTAAATTCCTTCTAATTGAAGGTACAAAAAACAGTCTTTTAATATTAAAATTCTATTTCTACTAAAAGAAAAGCTAAAATCTCCCACTGCAACTACTGACACTCTCGTGCCATCTCCCAGAAATATGTAAATCTCTCCATCACTTAGCTGCCGGGTCTGCTGGAACCCCTGCAAAGAATTGCAAACATGATTAGTGGCTCCCGTATCTACACACCAGCCACTGGTAGATAACAGCACTAAACAAGTTTCAACTACAAGTGAATGAGATATACCTCTAGCCTGTTTCCTGGCAAGCCAAACTGGACATTGCTGCTTCCAGTGACCTGGCTGCTTGCAGACGAAGCACTTTCCCTTCTTTTTTATTTCCCCATTGGGCTGTGGGGCATGATGCTGTTTCTTTTTCTGAACCTTTTTCTTCTTCTTAGCATGAGACTTCGAAGAAGAACCTTTTTCAGTAACCATAGCAACTGCAGGCTTCATTATGAAACTCTCTGCTACCTGAAGTTCTTTAAGTAGCTCTGCCAATGAAAAATTCATTTTGTTCATAGTGTAATTTAGGCAGAACTGCTTAAAAGAATCAGGTAGGGACTGGAGAATGATATCAACTTGGGTTTCCCCATCCATCTCCGCTCCAAGGATCTCCAGTTCATTCAGAAGGCTAATCATCTTTAGAACATGATCCCTGACAGGAGTTCCTTCAGCCATATTAGTGTTCATCAGTTCTTTCATCGCAGTCTGCCTAGCTGCACGACTCTGATCCCCAAACATTTCTTTGAGGTTGAACATCATGTCATAGGCAGAGGGCATAGATTGATGCTGATGTTGCAGAACATTTGACATAGATGCCAATATGTAACACCGCGCCATCTCATCAGCCTTAACCCACTTACGGTAAGCTTGGGACTCCTGATCTGAAGCCCCTTCACCGGGCTCTGCGGGACAGACCTGAGTGAGCACATACTTGTACCCTTCTGCAGTTAACACTATATCCAGGTTTCTTTTCCAATCAATGTAATTAGGACCAGTCAATTTGTTTTCTTTGAGTATCACAGCAAGTGGATTGAAAGAAGACATTTTAATCCTGAGAATCATTCATACATCAAATAAGATATAATGAGCAATAAACTTTAAATTCAAAATTATAAGTAGGGCCCCTCAACCACTACATAATAATAGAATTCGCCAGCAGCCTAGTACATTTTGAATAGTATGCCTCGATGGGAGGACGTCTACTACTCATCATTTATCTAGACAGATAAAACCTATTAATTTTACTATCTAGGTAAAAGGTAACATACCAAGTAAAATTAATTAGCTGGCTAACTTTGGTCATATAAATATTTGTAGTGACTCCGATGGGGAGGATACCAATATTTATACCTAAGTGTATACCATCACTCAATGCTAGATCCATTGTCCCATGGTGGATCCCTCAGATGGAGAGGTAATCCAACATTAACAACTACCAGGGATTATTCTTGGTGAGCTGGCAATCAATTTCATCCTATGGGGAGGAAAGCACTAATGCTAACACGTGAAATTAACTACCTCACCAATAAACAAGTGATGGGACCATGGGATTTAAATGTGATTAATTCCCTCTCCCACTTAGTTATTTAAACAATATTTTGAGGGTTATAAAACTTGTGTTTGATTATCTTATAAACACAAACAGCAAGTGATTATCCAATTAACCATGTTCTCCTAGTTATAGACATAAGAACAAAAGGATAAACAATCAAGCAAGTATGCAACATAACCAATATAAACAAGATAAATAAAATCCCTGTTATTATGGTCAAAATTTTCCACGCAGATGAAGATCTCTGTCGCACCATGATTGCTACTTTGCTCGACGATTTGCCGCTTCGCATACGGGGGTCTGGGGGCTGGCCCCGATCAGCTCCTTCGATCCCTTCGCGCTTTGAATTTTCCTTTAGAATCGTGATCTGCAACGATTTCTTGAAATCTTATCTGCAACGGATTTCCTTGAAATCTTATCTGCAAGGATTCTGCTTAAAATCCTATCATGCAACGGGTTCTCTTTAGAATCCTATCATGCAAGGATCTCTTAGAATCCTATCTTGCATCTCTTAGAATCCTATCTTCATCCGATTCTGAATCATATCTTCATCCGATTCGATGAATCATATCCTGCAACGTGCAGCAGGTCATCTTCCTCCATGGAGCCGCACCAGATTACAAAAATCCTATGCCTCCATATAGGAGTTCACATGCTACGTATTTACAATCACAAAGCTCTCAAAAAACCGGAGCATACATGCTATAAAATATTACAATGATCCTACGCCTCCTTAAAACCGGAGTTCACAAAACAGATCTAAGCAATATTAAATCAGAACACATACATTCATGTGACCATAATAACAGGATAGAAACCTGCAAAACAACGTTAGCAGCAAGCACGATCCATCCCACGCATGCATATTCCGATTAATGGAGAACATGGCCGCATTATTCATATACAGTATCAGCCGTGGCTCTGATACCACTGTTGGGGAGCGCGGAATACCCCCAAGATCACGGCTATAGCGTATATGAGTAATACAAAAATCTTTTACCGTTCTAATCTATGAGTATAAGATTATACCTTCAGACTTGAACGCTGGAACACTTGATTTGATTGCTCGACCTCAACCTTTTAGCCTTCCGCCGTATTCCCGAAATACCTTCTTCTCTCACAAGATGGTGGGATCTCTCTCGGCCGACCTAGGGTTTCTTGTTTTTCTTTTTTCTCAAAAACGTTAACCCTAGCAACCAATTGAGAGGGTATTTATAGGGCTACAACAGGGACCAAATAGGCAAATATGAAAAGGACTTCCCACGTAATTAAATCTCCTAATCCTATCCCGGGTTAGGATTCAATTACGTAAATTATAATTCATTCCACTAAAGAATTATAATTGTACTCCTAATCATATTCGAATTTATATTTTCGAGCCTTAATATTAAATACTTATTATCTCCCCACGTTAAGATTACAGATATCCACCAATTAAATTTAAATACTGACAATATAATTTAATTGGCTGTTATTATCCTTGAGACTTATCCACTTAACTTATTTGATGTATCGGATTCAAAATCCACTTGCAAGATTTGATACAATCAAAACTTATAAGCTTTCTCAAGGGGATATCATCAATCCAAATTAACAGGACGTGGATTCCTTCAACTATTAATATTCACCATATATATAATGTTATTGCCCAACCCACTGAGTTTATTGACTCATATAGAATCTCACTCTATGTGTAATCAAAGCAATAATCACTACATACACGTGTCTAGAAATAGAATTCAGATTAAGAGCATAAGTAATCATAATATTCATGAGTTCTAAATTATTTTATAAAGTCAGTATAAAATAATCAACTCAACTGGGTCCTGTTCAATACACACAAAGTGTACTAGCACAAATAGTTAGAATAAACCATTCCCCGTAGTCAAGACAGACCTACTAAAATTTGTGCTACAGTTCTACTGATGGTGTGTCCAATTCCATCTAAAACTGTGAACAATAAACTTGTATTCCAAAAGAACCGATGATCTAGTCTTCTGTGTGTAAGCCGTACTCTACACACTAGATCAAATACTCTTTGTAAATACTAGACACATGCACATATATATAGTAAATGGCACACATTGCTCAAAATGAATTCTCATTAAAATGTAAAGACATAACATAAAGCATATCTTTTAGTCTATATCTCTATCAGTTAGATCATTAGTATGCTTATATTTGGATGGCATGATGATTTAAAATCACCATATTTGATGTGATATATGTCACTGGTTAAAAATCTTTCGTGGTTTAAGATTAATATATATTTTATATTATGGGAATCTTGAATCACTAGCTATGAATATCAAAATTATATGATTAGTTAACTTCTTATTATCTTAAAAAAATTATCCTTAGTATATTTCTACAAAAACTATGATAATTTATTATTATTTCATATTATTTATTATTATAATATTTAAAATAAATTATAATATTACTTCTCATAATATTCTATTATGATATAACTTTATAATATTATATTATAACATCATAGGGATGGCAACGGCTCGGGGTGGTCTATACCGGTTCCCGTCTCCATCCTTGTTGAAAAAAACGTTCCCTTTCACCGCCCCATTAAGCCGTTATAATTAACAAACAAGACGAGATACCCGGTTGGATAAATGGGTACCCACTCGGTACCCATTTATACGTTTAGATAAGATGAAGATTAATAGAGATGATGATATTGATATATAGAAAAGAACGAAGAGTAAAAAAAGAAAAAAAACTAACAAGGGAGAAAAATCAGAAAACGAAGATTTTCAACACAATAATCGTACAAAAAAATACATTTAAATTTTAAAAAAATAAATAAAGAGATGAGTATACCAGAAAAAGAAAAAGGTGTTGGACAACGTCGATGGGCAGCAATTGGCGAAAGACGATCGACTAATAGAGCTAGGTTTTCGTCTTGGTTCAAAATTTCAAATTAGTTGCGTGAAAGAAGGAAGAGCAAAAGATAGCAACGTGAAATAAGGAAGAGCAAGAGTATTATATATATTTTATTTATTTTTAATTTTTAATTTTTAATATATTAATATATATTAAAAATTTAAATATATTATATTAAAGTTAACGAGGATATGGATGGATAAACAGTGATGAGGCAGCGTTTAGTCGTTAACGAAAAATCCTCGTTACCGATTAAGCCGTTTAGACCGAGATTCCTCGATGCGTTAAAAATGGTACCAATTGTATAAACGGTGAAACGAAGAAAATTGCCATCCCTATAACATCATATTATATTATAATATTATAAGTATAACTATATTATATTTTTGAAGATAATATTATAATAATTATAATACATTATTATTACCATCCAATCTTATAATATCATATTATATTAATGTTAAAATAATATTAAGTATTTTTTATATACAAGGGGCATTTTGGTTCCTAAATTTTATATTAAGATCGCTATTTGATAATGATCTTGGGTACTTGGTCTCATGGATGCATATGGAATTACTAGGTTAGGCGGCGATCTTAGATGTGAGTTAATTTGAATGACGATGATTCCATCATCTTCATATAAATCGCGATGATCTTTTAAAAAGCAGCGAAACGATTTCCTAGGGCCGTTGAAGTCGCGGCGGTATTCTTAGGGGATTAGGGTTTTTCGGGTTCGTCTTCTTCCTTCTCTGCAACTGAATTTGATGGCTTCGGGTGATAACGAGCACTCTCACAAGACGCATCGGTCCCGTCAGGCCGGTGCTTCTGCGAAGAAGAAATCCGACAAGAAGAAGAACCAAGGATCTTCGGACGCTGAAAAGAAGCAAAACCCTAAGGTTTGGATCTGCTCTATCTCCATTGCCTTTCAGATCGGGCACTAGTTTTTTATAGCTCACTTTTCCTCCCTAAAAAAGGACACTAGTGATTTCGCATCATCCTCTTTTAGAGTACAATGTTATGTTGTATGCTGGAGGAGATCTTATTTCTGGTATAGTTTGAGGAATCTGCCTATATACAAAACATGGGTTTTGTACATAGCCAGTCTTCGTACGGGTTAAAGGAGTGTTATGTTGTATGCTGGAGGAGATCTTATTTCTGGTATAGTTTGAGGAATCTGCCTATATATTGTAACATGGGTTTTGTACATAGCCAGTCTTCGTACGGGTTAAAGGAGTGTTGCGATAGGCTGATGGTCAATTTAGAACTATAGTCACATCTTAAGAACACGAATCCATTAGAAAAAATTGATGGGTTGTCCCCTACTTGTGACGCATTATATTAGACTTTAGGTGTAGTGGAAAGTATGTAAAGATTAGCTAGAGCATTTTTTAGAAGTGATCTGCCACATTTTTCAGAAGTAAGCAAGGGTTTTCACACTTTAGTAGGTAGGTGTGGGTAAAGAAGTTAGTTCAAAAAAGTAAAATATGTTTAGCCACTTGGAATATAGGGTATGATTTGAGGTCCATTAGCTACTTGTTGTGGTATGTTTGAGGAGCCACATGGTTATCATAACTTAGTTGGGATATGAAACTATGTAGATATAGCACTGTAATTTACTTGAGCATTTTGCTTGTATTGATGCCCAGGAGATGAATGCAATTTTTATCATCAAATCTTACCTTCATTTCTTGTCATCTATTTAGGCTCTTTCTTGTAGCTGAGTAGCATTGAGAGGTTACATGAGCTTAAACTACATAAGTAAGAAGGCTGGTCTCTCTTCATAAGCCAATTACTGCTTTTTAAGGTTTCATGACAAGCCTCTTTACTATTCGAAGTTGCCTTTGCCAGGATATCAATGCCAATGCAGAGGGTCGATGGGAAGTTGAGATCAAATATATAACTTTCTCAATTTTCTGGATTTTAATCCACAAAGCTGACTTGTATAAATGGGATAAGGCTTCTTACCTATGGTTGAGGCTGGGATACCATGACTTTTGTCTCATTGCATTTCTATGAACTTCCATGGAATTTTGAGTACATTTTGATAAGCTTTTTTCTTTTGGAGTTATCTAATAATGTTTTCAGACTTATTTTGTCCTTGTTTGTCTTTCCAATTTACCATTACTAAAATTCAGCGAGTATATGAATTAGATAAGTCATAAAAACGTAAAAGAATAAGGGAAGGAGGAAGAAGAAGATAAAGAGAGGAGGGAAATAGAGGAAGGAAGACATGAATTACTTTGAAGAAAAAGAAGCCATTATTTTTGCACCTGAAACCCCAATAAGAGCTTAACATTGCATGTCAATGGATCTTCTTTTACGAAACCCCAAGAAAATTTTCAGTCATAAAATATGCCTCTTAATGTGTATGACCACTTAGGGAAGGAGAGTGAAAACAAGAGGGTATGGTTGATGTGGCAATACAAATGCTTAAGAGAAGGAAAGGAGGGCTAAGACATCTGCCTTTCTCTAGCTCTCCATTCGACCAATATGTTTTGCGGGTCATATGATCAACTAAAGTTTGCTGGCATCTAAATGATGCCAAAAGCTCACCTAATCTAAGCCCTTTGAATACATATACTATGGTTTTGATTTTAAGAAGCAAAATAGTTCTACCAAGGAAACTCAAATCAGTAGCTGCTTCCTAGCACTTCTGTAACGTGTTTTTAGAACATATGCCTCCCTGCATTGCACTTTCACCCATTCCCATACCCTGGTCCCGATTCTATTAACTTTCATTTTACTTGTACAAAGATCACCTCCTTATTAGAATTATATTGAATGCTTCGTTATAAGACTCGAATAGCATTTGGAAATTAACCATCCAAGGACTATAACCAATTACCAGTGTATCTTCCAATTTGTTTACATGATCAAATCTTTCATTGTTGTGGTTGATAATGATCCATATCTTTTTTTTGCATGATGATTTCAGTACATACATGCATGCATGCATTTCTTTAGCTGGGAGCCAATCTCCACCTTTATTAATATGCTTGTTTAATGCGTAGAATTGTGAAGTGATTATGCTTGTTAGGAAAGCATGTTATGAATGGTGACTTCTTGATTGATATCATGAAGTCCAAACACTAAAAGGAATATACGCTTTAATATTGACCAGATGTTCTTTATCACCATAATTTTGTACCTCCCTCAAGGAATATTTCTTTAGGGATGTTGTTTGGAGGTTGAGTTCCATTGCTTTGGATGTTGACTTCTGTTGCCTTTGATGTGTCTCAAATAATATTTATTAGCCATGTTACAAAATCAATGGTTAATCGATGTTCTGTATGACATGTTATACTACAGATCACCATTTAGGATGTGTAGTTTGCATTATTTGGAAAGAAATTTTATGCTTATGAGCATGGCCTTGTAACCATTATTTTGTTTGATTCCGAGAAGATTTTTTTTTAAATTTCTGATATAATTAAGAGATTTGATATGCATTTATTTTCTCAAAGTGTACGACAAGATTGTATTAGAATGGTGTTGGGCATGTGTGATTCATATGAGGGGAAGCATGGATGGCTATGATCATGTACAGGGAAGTGTTGAGGGTTGTGATCCTTTGTCTAATTGATGGGCTCCCATGTGGTGCAATCTTGTTTCTTTCCCTTAAGCAGAAGTTGAAGCAAGCAGGATGTGTTTTTATCAGAGAAAAGGATATACAAAGAGCAACTTATGAATGGATATGTGGTGATATTTCAGTTTGAATAGAGGCTCAGGTGCTATGGATGGTGGCTTGTTGAGCTTGTGTTATTATAGTGGGGATACTCCTAAGTAGGATTGAGGATAAGCTTCATCTTTCTAGAACTATTGGTTCTTTTTTTTGTTTAAAAAAAACTTTTTTTTGGTGGGGGGATGAAAGGTTAATATTTTTAAATCTTTTAAACTGGCTGTTCAAGACCTAAGGGAGAAATCCATGATTATGTTTAGTTAGGAAAGTTTTTAGTTTTCAATGAATTGTTGTTTTATACGTGAGGCAATGTGCCCAATCTTATGATGATGCAAGTCACATGCTGCGATGGCATGTATCATTCATGTTCGTCAAGTGCTGAACCAAGTGCTAGGAATCATGGCAAACGAAACGGAATTGGCATAGATGACACACGGCTTGGACCCCTCTATTCAACTGGTATTTTATTGGCATGGCACATACCATACAATATGAACTGGCATGACTTCGGTCCATGGTTTTATATTTATAAGCCTCCTTATGTAAGAATATGCTTGGAGAGGTATAGAGGCACCATGAGTTGGTTGACAACCTTTTAATCTTTATAAAGTTTGTTCACATCTTAGTCTGGTTGGTTGTCGTATGGTTAGAATTAATTTGTATTTTATGAGAGGATTTCACATGTGATTTCACTGTCATACATTCATTTATTTGTTCTTTTCTTTTTTAAAACTCATTTCTATATTCTTTGTTGTTTAAGCTTGGTGCTTATCACAAGTAGTTTTTCTTGATCAATAATTTTCATCCCTAAGCATATTCTCAAAACAAGCATTCCTAGAAAGAATATGGAATATTTGCATGTTTATTGATTTATATTTCACTAGTATGTCACACGCAATACATGTGGCCTGGAAAACACAGGCATTGAGATACAGTGCGTAATGCAAATATTCATCAATGAGTTTCAGAGTAGTTCATACTGGAAAGGATGCTAGATGTTTTAATTGGGAGATTGAGGAATAGTGGGAAACATTGCATGCCTGGGAAACATGGAGATGCTGAAAACATGATGGGCCTCATGTTATATATCAGAATAGATATATAATTGAGTGATGGAAAGTTGATTGATGTGGTTCACCCATCAGGTTAACGATATTATTCCCATAAATTTGGGGTTAAAAATTTCTGAAAAGAAGAAAGAAACTAGGAAGTGTTTGGATGCAGTGCTATATATTGCATTTTCATTTTTAACTAAGTTATGGGTAAAATAATGGCTTTTTAGTTGGAAGATGTGATGAACAAAATCTCCAACTTCCTTTTTTCTGATATTAGATCTGAAAACATTATGTTTATGAGTTGAAGAAGATCAAAGAATTTGATTTTCAGGACTTGCATCAAGAATATGTTTTATGCTAGCCGTCTTAACAACTGTGTAAATGATTTTGGGGACTTTGTCACTAATGAGCTCTGTAATTGTTGCATCTGGCATTTAGGTGAGTGAGACTTTTGGAATGTTGATATCTTATCAGTTAATTCATGCAAACTGTTTCTGAGCATACAAAGTTATAATACCAACTTATTGTTTAGTTTATGAGGGCACTATGACAAATTTTATGCTCTGTTTTCATAGGCATTTGCTTTTAGTTCATCAGCAAAGGCCAAGCGTTTACAATCCCGGGCTTCAGAGAAAGAACAACGCAAGCTTCATATCCCAAAAATTGATCGTTCAACTGGGGAACCAGCTCCTTTCGTCGTTGTGGTGCATGGACCACCAAAGGTATTCCCTTGTTGATTAAAACGCACAAGATCTGTGGAATTTGACTACTCTTTACCAGAGACATTTCGGTCTTTCTAAATTTGTAACTAAATAATTATATTTTGCAGGTTGGGAAATCTGTTCTAATAAAATGTCTTGTAAAGCATTATACCAAACAAAATTTACCTGAAGTTCGGGGTCCAATCACTGTTGTTTCAGGTTTCCTTCTGTCTTCCTTTCTTTTTTCGGGGTCCAATCACTGCTTGGCTGCATTCTTACATTTTCTTTCATTGATTAGTCATAAATCTTTGGAATACTCAAGTTCTATATGAATTTATGCCATGAATTAGCTATCATAAGAAAATTTCTGGGGGCGGCTAAGATTTTTTTTTTTTTAATTATGATTCCAGGGAAGCAAAAGAGAGTGCAGTTTGTGGAGTGCCCTAATGATATTAATGGCATGATAGATGCTGCAAAAGTTGCTGATCTTGCATTGTTGTTAGTTGATGGAAGTTACGGTTTTGAAATGGTGAGTCCAGCATGTAGAATTTCACTGAATCTTGTAGTTCATTGAGTAGAGGTTCTTGGCTAATTATTCTATGCTGCTTTGTAACTGGAGTTCTGCATGATGCTACAGTCTAGAGTAGTCGTGGTCCATTTACTGTCAACATTTCAGCTTGTTGGCCCCCATAAATATCATCCAATTTACAAACTCAGGCAAGATATGCCTCTGTGTCCTAGCTAGACTATTCTTTACTTTTTCTTTGAGTAAGATATGTGCAGAACTGTTAGGTGCTCACCAGTGATTTTTCTAACCTTTGCCCCAATGGCTAAGACCTAGTATCCATAAAGCCTGAGGAAAAATATCATTCTTGCTCCCTGCCTCCCTGACAAGCATCTTAGTGAGGTTTGCTATGTTGATTGTAGATAAGGATAACCGTCTATTCCATCTGAGCTGGTCATGCATAGTTTTGCTTTTAGTAGGTTCTGAATGAAACCTGGTCATTTTTTATTAAGAATTAGAACTTTCTTTGCCCAGGAATCATATTTCTTTATAAATATTAAAGCTAATGGCAACATAGAATATATTTGAAATTTAGTAGCCTACTTTGTTCAGTATTTTCTCATATTGCTTCGAGTATTTATTGGATAACTATTTCTATACCTCAAAAAAGCAATATCCTATATATGTATGTTTAACTCCAAAGATACCCTTGTTACTTGCTTTGTCAAAGATGTAAATCCCTACTTACAATCTGTTGGTTGTCCTAGATCTTCTATTCTTCTTTTTTAGGCATGATCGAATAGACAACATTGCAAGAAAATCGTATGCCCACTTTTCTCCATGGTGCTCTATCATAGGTTCTTTCCTTTTTGATTTATAAGATATGAAAGCTACACTTTATTCTGAAAGTAGTATGTCGTATTGACCTGTACCAACCGTACCATGTTGTGCTGGTAAGATACCAGTATGGTATCAAGTTTCAATTCAATATGAACCAAATCAGTCCAAAACCAACCCATGCCACCTAATATCAACCTGAACCATCTGATACCGAGTGGTTAAAAGTGAAGAAGAATGGCACCTTCTTTTGCTACAGGTGCTACCGTACCATACTATATCGAATTTGTAATGTATCAGTATGGGTTTTTGTATTAGTTTTGCAAATCTTGCATTGAAATCTTCTCTATAATGGATGAGATGAAAAAAATAATTTATTTTTGGTTATCTTTTAACCATCAAGTTGGCCTTGCACTTTATTTCTGTATTTCCTTTAAATTCAAATTCTCCAAAATTTATTATAGTGGTTAGGGTTTAAAAACCTTACTTTTGAAATATTTTTAGCTCCAGTGGCGGAGCTAGGAATTTTTTCTATTGGGGTACGCGAGGAAGGGTGAGTTATACTATATTTTTTTTGGAGAGCTAAGAATTGGTCCTACTATTTTCTTTTACTTAAGCTATGTTTTTGTTAACATGTTGTTAAGATATTGTACAGTAAAAAACTACCAACCATAAAATGCAACATCGAACCAATAATAAATTTATGGAGTGTATAAATTTGATTGGACACGAAACTACTTTCTTGTAACTAGCGCAAGTTTGACTTCATCATATCATTTCTATTATATATTATAATACTTGAACTTTTCTTGGGGGAGCCAGCTTTCAGTGCCTTGCTACTACTAAGGAGATCACCAACACACGTGCTTCCACCCCTGCTTAGCTCTAATATTTCTTTTACCCCTACCTAATCTCACCACTCAATTCTATTATATATGACCATAATCATCTCTTAACCACCTGATTAATATTACTAGTTAGTTGGTATAGTCATATCTTGTATTTTTTTTTGTCATTTACAATAAATGAGAAAGTTCTATTGCTGTCCCTTCATGTTGGCTTGTTGCAGTTGGTAAGCCATCTGTCTCATCAATGCAACTCAATCCTACTCAACACTTTTTGCCATAAGCATTTCTCATGCATGTCAGTGCTCTTGCATGCATGTCCTTATTCAATTTTAAGTGACATGTTCTCCATTAGCATACCTTGTAAACTCATAGTTATTAGAACCATCATTGACATATGTGAAACTTGTAAATGGTTCAATTTTTTTTATAAATCTCATATTAGTATGTCTTAAATTCCAAGGATGCTATCAAGGTTGGCAATTTTGGTATTGAGCTTCGTGCTGGTACCTTTTTGACATAATGTAGGTATTGCTTGCTATGGGGCTCAGTTTGGTGTACTAGTACGTTATATGCCTCCCTTATCATGTATTGGTTTGGTACTAGTACTGTATGATGTAGCTGGTATGCACTGATATCGGGCGGTATACCTTGGATGCTATATACATCAGGAAATGTTGATTGAGAGAATTACATGCGGTGTGCAAATGGCAAATACTGCCTTTTGTTCTGCTATTGTCTTAACAGGCTTTGCAACCTCTTGAAAATAGCATGAACCACATGCATTAATCAAGTGAATGATGTATACTTCATGCGGACATACTTTGTGTGCAGGTTCTGTAGGCTCCAACAGTCCTCCCTAATTATAGATATATTCAAGCTTATGAGTACAAATTTCTTATTGTACCTAAGCATGGAGACTCAATCAAGTCTTTCTTTTGCAGGAAACTTTCGAATTTCTTAATATTATGTCAGTTCATGGATTCCCAAAGGTTATGGGAGTCCTTACACATCTTGATAAATTCAAGGATGTCAAGAAACTGAGAAAAACTAAGCAGCGTCTCAAGCATCGCTTTTGGGCTGAAATTAAAGATGGGGCAAAACTTTTCTATTTATCTGGACTCATTCATGGAAAGTAAGTTTTTAAAAGTTCTGCATGCAGTTCATTAATTTGATTCATACTCATATCATAAATACACTTAATAGTTAATTATTAATGTCCGGGCTGAGAGCTCGAGGTTATCAATATTGCAGTTGCAATTTAGTCTCTGCAAGTTGACAATGCCTTAGTTTTCTGGTGATCTGAATGATAATTGTCAGTTACTCATTTGCTTACTTGATGACAGATATCCTAAACGTGAAGTCCACAATCTTGCCAGATTCATTTCAGTTATGAAGGATCATCCTTTGTCATGGCGATCTTCGCATCCGTATATTTTGGCAGATCGTTTTGAAGACGTTACTCCCCCTGAAAGAGTGCATGGATCGTAAATGTGATAGAAACATCACATTGTATGGTTACCTTCGAGGATGTAATATGAAGAGAGGTACCAAGGTAAATCTTCAGGCCTCTTGTTCTGCTTTTTTTTCTAATGCATTTAGGCTATTTTCAATCATGGCAACAGATTGGATAAATTATGTTAATATGCATAATAGTTGGAGTAATTCCATCCAATATTTATAAAATATCTTTAATTCATGATATCTTTTTTTCTGCATCGACGCGTCATTTGTACTTTAAAATGTTGTTATTTTCATCCACAAGTCACAACCTTCTCAAGTTTCTGTTGTTTGACAGGGAGCTGATGAGTCTGTAGTCTATGCTTTCATTTTGGAATAACGTATATGGACATTTATGAACTATGCCAGATAATGAGGAATATGCCTACCAGCTCATTAAGCTATTAACTCCTGATTGTATATTTAGTTTGATATACTCTTTTTGCATGCTTTTACCTGGTCATGGTACGCCAAGTCATTTCTTGGAGAGCTGGATTGTTTATCTATATTTTGAGTTCTGCCTTTATCTCCCTCTCATTTTCCTTAAATCATTTATTTGGCTCATACATGTAAAATAGAAGCAATACACCAAGAGAGAAAAGAGGGAATGTAGGCATGTGTGCTTAGATAAGAGACCCATCCTTCCTAATCAACCTTGCGTCTTCATGTCTAATATCAGATCACTCCTTCACCCTCAAATGCCTGTCTGCAACCTTATGATAGGCATCATTGACTTTGCTATTTTTGCCAAATCTCACTTCATATCTTGCATCTTTTGCTGTTGTAGAGTTATTCAGTTACCAAATTTTTTTAAGATTTTCTGATGTCTGAAGAAATCAGGGGGCAAGAAGATGCTATCCCTCTTTTCCTAACAAATGACTTCTGATTCCAGTGATTCCGGAACTTAATATCTTATCACAGTAATTGTGGCCATGAGTATGAACAATAAATTAAAAATATTGCTCAATTATGTCTGCATTGTTTATTGTTCCTAAAGATGATCCAACACTTGAAAAGTCTATGGTCCTGGCATATTTAATTATGTATCAAATTTCGGAAAAATTAATAAAGAATATTGCATATAAATTAACTTATTGTTAAATGACATGTAATTGAAATTGTATAATTTGATGAAAACACATCAATATCTGATCCAAGGATCTGGTTAAGGTGCAAGTGGAGAACATATTTTGGATGCGTATGCTCATTTAATTTCGCAATTAACAAATTCATAAAAAATAATACTAACTTATAGATGGACAAAGAATGGGCAAATATCAAAAAATAGTTGTTCATTCATTACATTTTTTATTTACAAGATTGGATAATATTGTGAGTGCAGAGCATACTTTGGATAACTAAATCACTATTTGATTAATCGCACAAACTATAAATGATTAAAATAATTATACAATCAAATAATTAAGAATAAATGTGCATGCTAGGTAATTAACACTTAGGATTATGGTATACTATCACATAAATAATAAGAAAAAAAAGCATTATTACAAGATACAGAATAAACAATTAGGCTTAATAAAATGTAATTAAAGTCACATGACAGTAAATCCACATGACCTAAATAATGAAAACTTTTTTTTAAATGATAATATGACTTACCATTTCAGATCCT
Organism: Calamus simplicifolius; assembly: GCA_900491605.1. NCBI lineage: Eukaryota > Viridiplantae > Streptophyta > Magnoliopsida > Arecales > Arecaceae > Calamus > Calamus simplicifolius. Next base: position 289,357 of record UESW01004543.1, on the reverse strand, counting down.
CAAGATTGGGCTAAATTGCAAAGATAGCATACTTTGGATGAGGCATGATTAGCTAATATCAGAATTAGAAATTAGTATATAACAATTTCATATTTATTTGGGAGAATTATAAATAATTAATCACAAAATGGATGAATATTAGAAATGGTGGTTAGGATGGGTATTAGAAAATGGTGGTTAATTTAATTGAGTGGATAAACTATTGGTAATTAAAATTATAGTATAATTTAAAGATGCATATTAATTATAAGCATAAGAATATCATATTATCACATAAATAATGGCTTAAGTGAGCATCATGACAAAATAATTGGGCATTATTACAATAAATTGGAGAGGGAGCAAGCTGAGTGGTGTTAACCAAATATTGGAGATGTAAATAATGACCTTTCAAACTTTTAATTAGAAAATATGGGAGTGAGCTTCATAGGCTTTGGCTAGTTGGTTGGATTTAAAAAAGTATGGTATTAGGAAGAACCAGGGTTAGAAAAGTCTTTAAATGGGGGAACATTTTTGAAGATTGAGGGATTTAGACTTGTCTATTGAAGACAATAATTGAAGACTCACTGAGATGCGTCACCTATTCGTACCATCCCGTTCCTTAAGAAATCAAGATCTGGGATGGGCTTGTCACATTAGTTCCTTTGGACTTGGAAAGCCCTGTCCATACTGTAATGTTCCTGCCTAGGAATATTTGGGATTTCAAGGGAAACACACACTATCCCTCCCTCCGTTGTTGTCTCGATCCTTGGGCTTTGGAGTTTTCTTATAAAATAAAAGGGGGGGGGGGGGGGGATGAAGTCCCATGTCATTTCACGGCCTCTTTGTGAGATGTTATGGGCATCAACCTAGGGCTGAACTCAATGTATGTAAGAGAGAGTTGCAGTGCCTAGATTCAAGGTCTTGTTGTTTATATTTAGTTGCTCAACACTAGGAAGCTTATAATCAAGGTGATCATCTTTTTTTCTGCCATTAATTTGGTCAAAAATAAATGAAAAAACAAGGGACGTCGTGCCTTTTTTTGGCATGTAACTACAATATGGTGTAGGGTAAGGATCAAGCTAGAAGACTATAATTTTTTCTAATGTATATTTTATGTTTTATAAATTATAATATTTTTAGGATAAATTAAATATTATAATAATGAAAAATAATTTCAAAAAAATTCGTTATGATGAAGCATATGCAACTTTTGCATGTTTTGGATAAATTTTGGTTGTGTTTGGGAGCAATTGAACCTACAGCTAAATTAAAATTAATTTCAAAATTCAAATTATGTTGACCAAAATGCTTTCATTCAGGTCATGAAGAACATATGCATTACCTATATGATATATTCAATTTATATGGCTTCTGATCTTAAAGTACACTAAATAGAGCCAGTTTATTAAAATGTATTATTTTTAAAGTCCAAATACATTAAAAAAACAAAATCTCTAAGGAAAATTGGAAAAATACGGAAAAAGAGTGTCCTGAGGCATCAATACCCCACCGTCTTGGTTGTGGGGATGATTTGGGATATGGTTGCTCATTCTGCGAGGAAACCAAGACAGCCCTATCTCAAAGGATTGAAGTTGTTGAATTAAATATTGCGAAAAGGGTAACTGCTGGCTCTGGGGGAGACAAGTGCTTGGCCATTGAAATATTGGGAAATGATTAGGAGAATAGTTGGCTATTTCTAAGTGGGAAACAAGTGCTTTGCTATTTAAATATCGCAATCAAAGATTAGAAGAAGAGGTAACTACTAGCTGTGGGGGAGAATTGTCATCTCACTGGTTGTTCTGCCATGTGGGGACCAATTGCAGGTACTTACAGTGGGCAGATCTCTCCTAAAAAAATTGAAAAATTATGATTAGTTAAATAACATACATCAAAGCCATTATTTGTGTTGTAATCGATTGTAAATGCGAGATAATGGGTTATTATAATAGCCAGTATTTTCGAGCAAAAGAACAGAAAATAAAGGCCATTATTCATGTTATATAACAACTGTTACAACAGTAAGATGGGCAAATAGTAACAGTTTTTTTTTGCTCTTGTTTATAAGTGTAGCATAACAGGGGTTGACGGAAGCCATTATAATGACTGTCACTTTATATCATGTTAGGATGTAAGTAATTATTTATTTTTGATGAAAGATGCAAACTATTCAGGAAAAAATTTCAAGAATACTTTTTATTTATTTCTTCATTCCATCTCAGTCTGATTGTTCTTAAAACTGGCTTCACATTTGTACTGGTGCTTGTAGCTATAGATTTGTCAGTTCCTTCCATATCTCACACTATATTACATAACTTAATCTGATTTTTCACAGGTGCATATTGCTGGTGTAGGTGATTTTTCTTTGGCTGGGGTGACTAGTCTGGTTGATCCCTGCCCGTTGCCATCAGCTGCCAAAAAGAAGGGATTACGAGACAAGGAAAAGCTTTTTTATGCACCCATGTCCGGTCTTGGAGATCTTCTCTATGACAAGGATGCTGTTTACATAAATATAAATGATCATCTTGTTCAGTTTTCAAAAGTTGATAATGAAAACAATGCAACAATTAAAGGAGGTACTACAAGCTGTGTTTTTAATGCTTCTCATGATTCTACAGCATATGTTGTTTTTTTGGCTTACCAATATTGCGACTTTGACTTTCTTTTGATTGCTAAGTTTTTCCCTCTTTTTGGTTGGGAACTAATGTTAGCAAAGCTGCATGATTATGTGGATGATATGTGATACTTTATATAATTAGTAATGTTTTCCTAATATGGTTTTGTAAAGTACAATGCTTTGCCAATATATCTTTGTCCTCTTCTTTTATTATAAGTGTTTCCTTAGTTTACTTGAATTGGAGGCATAAGGGGAACAAATTAAATTGCTGGGGCTGGCATGTGAATGTCTTAAAATATTTAGGGTGCAGAAGCACCAAAGAAACATCTATACAAATCATATTAGATATTATGAAATAATAAAAAAGGTTCTCCTTTGTTTCCACATTTTGAAAAAAAAATTGCAGGATATGACAATTACATGATACATTAAGACAATGAATAATACAGTTATTATTGGAATAGGATTTTCATTATATTTCAGAGATGGTGATTAACATTATCTAGATTGAAATGTGGTTAGAAGTGTTGGAATGAGAATTTTGAGATGGTACAGCACAGTCGTTTGAAGATTCCTACTATTAAGTGCTTTACATCATATGATGTATGAAATAGGAGAACAAAGGAGAAAATTAGCAATTATAGTCTCTCCAAAACTTTATAAAGATATGCATTGTTCTTCATGAATTATGCTGAGGTAGTATGACAACCTGGTTAAAGAGAAGGAACATGAGGAAAAGGTTGAGAAACAACACAAACCTGTGGGTGAAAGGCAGAAACAGCTGTAAGACCAGTCACAGATTACCAGCTGAGCCACACTTGTCTGTCAGCCTAACGAAGACTATGACCAATTTGAAAATCTTTCCCATCCTTTCTTTTGTTACAGCTGGCTGATTTTTCCCAAACTTTCCACCATATTGTTAGCAGATAAGTTTTTCACCTAGCCCAGGCCTAATCCTTAAAGTTGCTAGATTGTGCTGTTATGTCATGCTGGGGTATTTTGTAATGTCAAAATCTATTTTCAATCATTTGTGAATAATTGTGAAGGAGAAGAAGATGAGCGATGTTATTTTACAAAGACAGCAAACTTGTTTTGTGGAGGTTGTAACTTACAACACATCCCTGTGAAAATTAATTGGTTGATGCTTGAATCTTCCCTAGCAGTAAGCTCATTGGGATTAGAATCTGAGATTAGAATTAAAGACCCATTCAGTAATGTAGGCATAGAAAGGCGTGTTCCACTGTTAAGACACTTGGTCTCTCCTGATTTTCTTCCCTAAAAGTTCTATGGATAAAAATATACTTCATTCTTCTTCACTTTAAATAATTCCGAAGAAACCTTCATGGGGGAATGATAGCACCAGGGATGTTTCCACGTTGAAACTAAGCTTCTTTGTCTCACTAGATGCATGGATGCTTTTTAATGTCTCAAATTAAGTAATCTTGGTTATCCTACAAAGATCATTTACCCTCTGCATGTAATTTTCATACTGTAGATGCTGGTTTATGTGTTATCCACTTCATGTTTGATAGTATTTGACTTGAATTTCCTTTTCTTTGTTTTTTATTTCTTTTTGATCGTTGATTCTTCACAATGTTTCTTCTTTTTTCGATAGAGAGGATTTACATTGCTCCCATAAGCTTGTTTATTCTTTATTGAATGTTGATCACCATTGCGCTCATATGCTTGTCTACCTTCAAGCATCCACTTAGTAAATTTTGCATCAATTATTTGATGACAACAAAAATGTCTGCACAATTTCCTTCAAAATGTTAGGAATTTGACTCAATGATGCTTATAATTCCCAAGAAAGGATCTGATGTATTTTCCATTGGTTTATCATTATTTCATAATCTTATTTCACTTTGTTTCTTACTTACTAATGGGTCAACTACCTCCAGGAAAGGACCGTGATGTAGGTGAGGTCTTGGTGAAAACACTTCAGAATACAAGATTCTCTATTGATGAGAAGTTGGAACAGAGCTTCATCAATCTTTTTAGTAGGAAACCCCCTACTTCATCAGAGAATAATGATGCAAAGGATAATATGTTAAAGAAATTTGAAAGTATTACCGGCGAAATTCAAAGTGGAAGTGATCAAGGACAAACTAGAATCACAGATCAAGAGGATAAGGATCACATTGATGGCATTGGAGTTGCAGAGAATGATGAATCTGGGGATGGGGACTCCAGAAAAGAAACTGAACTTGATGATTCTAATGAAGATAATAATTACATTTGGAAAGACAATCAGGATGATGATGATGATCAACTGGATCCTTTCAACCGAGATTTGAAAGAAGAAATTGAATTTCATGGTGGAAGGCTCAGGAGAAAAGTTATATCACATAAATATAGTGATCATGCTGATTTGGAGGTAACATGTTTTTTAATCTTTCATCTTTCTTCAGTTGATGTTATTGATAGTACTATGTCAAAGGTCATATTTATGCGGACCTCTCCTGTGTTTCATGATACAAGATACTGATTGCTGTGTATTACATGTTCTTTTTCTTCCAAGGTAGCTAGAGATTTGAAATGCCCATGGATATGTTATGCATGATAAATCTTGCAGTCTGTCCCATTTTTTTCTTTCTACTGATTTTGGCTCCTCTTTTGTTACATGTGATGCTGTAAGGCTGCTGCAATAGCCATATTCTTTACATCATATTGGATAGCTTTATTCTTTATGTTGTATGGGGTTGTCTTGCTAACTGCATGATCTCATATGGAAAATTATAATAGTTAAAAGACATGACGTATAAGCAAAAAAAAAAAAAATCCCTGAGAGAAGCAGGGGAGTTCATTTTTATACTTTTGTCTTTGCATGAGATGCCTTCTTAATGGATTTTCTGGTTTACAGCATATTTACAGAATTATAGGAAGGTCTGTTAGTGATATTTGTTGAAGTAGTTATTTTACTTTTACCTCTAAGGCAGCAGAGAATGATCAAATTACCATCATAACATTTATTGCAAATAAAAAACATGGATGGAATAGACAAGGCCATCAGTGGAGAGAGAAGCACAGGCTAATGACATGGACACTCAGGAAACATGCTGTAGTCATAAAAAAAATAATGCTTCTGCCATAGCTGGTTAATACTACAACATGCATTGAGGACATGTTGGAGGTGTATTGTACCTGAGTTAGATGGATAATTTTCTTACCCAGAAGAGTTAACTGATCAGCTGTGCAACAGTGAAGATAGTGAGTCTCAGATCTGCTTGGAGAAAAGTGGTCCTAATAGCCCTTTTGGTGTTGGAACATGTCGTCTCTTCTGGAGGCTGGGAGTTTGACCTCTTATGGTTGTATCTAGATGATAGGACTTCTGAATAGACTATCAATGTCTTTGCCTTAGATACCATGTCTTTGTCAACAACAAAATCCAAATGAAAGTGCAATCAGTGAACTTGAATGTTACTGAACAGATAAAGCAAACTTATGATGTTGCTGCAATTGTCTGCATGACAGCTAAGTTGGAGACAAGGTTCTATGAGAATAGTCTTCATAGGAAATGGAACCAAGAATGAAAATCAGCAAGTGAGTAACAGCTGGCCAAAAAAAGAAAGAAAGAAACTGAATTACAGCATGTTGCAGAAAAAGTGGCTCTAAATGATCTCTATTGCAATTTGCTATCAATATGCTTTTCACTTTTTCTTAGCATCTGCTCCATGCTCTTGTGATGCCTTAAAGCGAAAGAAGAGGGTCTGTTGTCTTTTTAGAGAGATTCGGATCATTTGGTTGACTGCTTCAACTTTGAAGAGGTTGGAGGTGGCATGAATAAGGAAAGGGCTATAAATACATATAGAAGGGAGAATAAGTGGGGTTCAGCGTTGTTGCTTGGAATGAAGGTGTAGAAAGGTTACTTGAGGATTAATTCAAAATTTGACTTACCTTACAATAAAAATAATATATGATTAGAATCCGAGTGTAGGACTCCAAGAGTCTAGGCACCAGAAGTTGACAGGATTCTAGACTGATGGGCTTATTATAGTTTAGGAATGCAAGATTATATAATATTAAAGATAGTCCACTATGGTGCTCCTAGTTGGTTAGATGTGTTTTATGTGCTTGTTTTTGTCATATTATTATTGTTATTCCTAGTAATATTATTATATTTTTTGCTCATTTCGTTAAAAGTTATTTTATAAAATTATTAAATAAAAATAATTTGGATAGGACGTGATAACCTAGGAGTAATAGATGAAAATAAATTTTTCTGTAGATTTAGCATGCTTGAAGTTAAAAATGCTTTGAGTTAAATAAAAAATTCAAAGGCATTAGGGCCAAATGCGATCCCTGTTGAGGCTTGGAAAGGCTTAGGAAAAATTGGAGTTGATTAATCAATTTATTTAATAGGATTATAGCAACTAAAAGAATGTCAGATGATTGAAGAAAAAACATATTAATACCCAGATACAAAAATAAAGGAGACATTCAAAACTTTGCAAATTATAAAGGGATTAAGTTGATGAGTAGTCATACATGAAATTATGGGAGAGAGTAATAGAAAATTGAATAAGAGCTGAAACTTTGATGTCAAATAATCAATTTGTATTTATGATTGGAAGATCGACCATAGAAGTTATTTATCTATTAAGGAGATTGATGGAGAAGTATAGGGAAAAGAAAAAAAAGACCTTCATATGGTCTTTATTGATTTAGTTAAAGCACATGATAGAGTACCCAGAAAAATAATATAGTGGGTTTTAAAGAAAAAAGAAGTTACTAAAAGGTACATGAAATTGATAAAAGATATGCATGATAAAGCAATAACTATTGTTAAAATAACAATAGAAGAAACTAGTGAGTTTTCAATTACTGTAGATTTATATTAAGGATCTGCCTTAAGTCCGTATCTTTTTGCACTAGTTGTGGATGAATTAACCAAACATATTCAAAATAATATCTCATGGTGTATGTTATTTGCAGACGATATAGTGTTGATTGATGAAATTGAATCTGGAGTAAATGTTAAGCTAGAGATTTGAAGAGAGGCTTTAGAATCTAAAGGTTTCAAGATTAATAGAACTAAAACTGAATATATAAAATGTAATTTTAGTGGAAGAAGAAATGCAAATGAAGGGATAGTGAAGATTGTAAGCCAAGAGATATCAAGGAGTGAAAAATTTAGGTATTTGGGATCAATTATCCAGCAAGAAGGTGAAATAGGTGAAAATGTGAATCATAGAGTTAAAGCAGGATGGATTAAGTGGAGGAGTACTTTGGGAGTATTGTATGATTGACACATTCCATTAAAATTAAAAGAAAAATTTTATAAAACTGCTATTAGGCCAGCTATGCTATATGGAACAGAGTGTTGGGCAATACTGAAATAACATATGAATAAATTAAGTGTAACATAAATGTGCATGTTAAGATGAATATGTGGTAAAACTTTAAAAGATAGATTAAAAATAAACATATTGAGAAATGATAGAAGTAGCCCAAATTGAAGATAAAATGAGAGAACTGATTATGATGTTTGAACATTTACAATGAAGACCTTTAGATGCTCCAGTTAGAAAGAGTGATCTTTTAACAGTTCATGGTAATGATAAATGTAGAGGTAGATTTAAACTAATATGGATGAAAATAATTAAAAAGATAGCTATTTGTAATTTGAGTGTCGACTTAGTCCTAAATAGGGCAGACTAGAAGAAGTGGATTCATGTAGCCGACCCCAGTAGTTGGGAAAAGGCTGAGATGAGTTGAGTTGAGTTGAGTTTTTGCTCCTTCCCTCTCAAGGTAGAGCTCTCCCTTACTTGTAGCCCTTCTATGTTTGAATAGTCAGTACGTCACTTGAAAGGTTGACATGAGAATGATGCTTGTATCAACACTTCGATGAAGCCTTACAATCAGTGTTGGTTTGGTTCCCAAATGTCTTGGTTGAAATCAATTAATCTGGTTTATATTGACTTACAGATGGCTTACTGCCCTTAAATTAAGATCATTATTTCTTTTCATTTTAGCTGATAGAGAGAGCTTGCTTGTTGGTGACAGTTGGACTTTTGGGAAGAATTTACAGATGAGAAGGTTTAGATTTGTTATGGTGTTTTAAGAAATAAAAAATGGATAAATCTTTTCCATGGTTCTTATAAGATCTCCTAGTTTTGAATGCTAAAGTTTATTAAAACAAGAGAAATAATGTACTGATTGCTATTTTTTTCAAGGGAAAAAGTATTTTAAAATTAGCAAGATGTTGTTACAATTTGCATTGGACAGTATTTATTTAAATAGTATCTATCATTTTCTTTTGTTAGTTTTCTAATTTGCCCGAACCTCTCTTTCTCTCTCTTTTCCTGAAGCTTTTGTATAATTCTATCAAAGCTTTTCCTGGTGAGATATCTGGAACTGTAGCCTGAGCCACCAAAACCACCGACTTTGCTGAATTCTCCATTTTTTCCTTGGAACAGGAGTTCATTTTAATTCATTGAGTTGAGTAGTTGGTGCTTGGTAGAACCTTCCTGATTGTATTATTCAATAAATATCTGATGCTGTCATTCTCATAAACTTATATTTAAATTCAAACATTAAAACATTTTTTTATATAAATTTCTTCAGCTAGAACCATACCATAATGCAGAATTCTTTGTTTTTGATTCACTGTGAGTTTGTGAATGTTAAAAAGCTGCTTACATTTGGACTTATATTTGATTTTTCTGTAGGTACATGAATTGTTTGAGTCACATCTTGTATTCAAATCCTAGGGGATATCCATGGCTAATTTTAATTGAATGTTTTGTGCTATTGTCCTCATTTAATGTGTTTGGATACCTACTTGATTAGCACATTAATGAGTTATCTTGTTTATGGATGCGAAATATGTTTGAAAATTAACCCTGATACGGTTACTCTTGTGAATTGGAATTGAACATTTCAACCACATTATTACAAGGGATACAGATACAGATACATTTAAAATGCGATATGTGGTGTCCTAGGAACTCGGGCTTTTAGGATCAATGGTTTTGCTATCCACGCATATTTCTGATTCATGCATGTTATTTGTGTTGGGCTACCAGACATTTGAACAACCTTTAGCTGTACTATTGTATGTTTATAATGACCGAATAGTTGCTCGATTTTCATTATGAGACATTAGCGTAGTCACCATATGACACTTCATTGCTGGTCAGTACATGCTGATGCTATCAGTGCCTTGAGATAAAAACCAAAGCTGCATTTGTAACAATGCATATCTTCCTTTTCTTCCTTCTCTTTCAAGTGTTTTATTGAAAGCCAAGTTCTTATAAAGCATGCTATTTAGATTGTGTTATTTATCTTTTAAAAGCACTATCATTTCATATCAGGTTGGAAGTTGCATATGATTGTGTATTTTAACTCCTCTAGCCAGCTGTTTGATGTCATCTACTGCATGATTTGACTTCAAATGTTTAAATATATTCGGGCTATGAATTGTATACCTCTAGGGTCCTTTTGGTTTCATTTGTAACGTTGACTTTCTGCCTTTAAGCTTTATTCTCAAATCTTCTCATTTCTGGTGCATAGGAGTCTGAGGAAGATGATATGGATGATCATTTAGCTGTTGGTTCAGACTCATCAGGAGACAGTGGGGAGGACCTAGACTCAGGTGGTTTTCCCCTTATCCTTTCCTTCTTTGCATTGGATTTGTGGTGTATGATAGCGTTCTTTTAATTACACAGAAATGTGCCTTCCATAATTTCTTATGGCTATTAGTTTGTGTATTGATTTTTTAATGACAACTCTGCATCTGGATTTAGGTAGATCAGGTTGCATGACAAAAATGTGAGATTGGTCAAAATATTTTTGAAAATGCATTTGAATTTTTCTAAATGGTTAAGCATTGGGAATATTTCTTTTGCATTTACATTGCAGATGTTGAGACAGACAATGCTTCAAAGTGGAAAGAGTCCTTGATTGCCAGAACATTGTCAAACAAAATGCCAATCTGATGCAGCTTGTATATGGACAATCTGCATCTAAGTCAACCACTACACGAGAAGCACATGACAGTAGTGACAGTGATGATAGCGATGGTGAAGATTTCTTCAAGCCAAAAGGGGAGAGGGAAAAGGTACGGTTCATAGGCTTTCTGTCTATCATTTGTTTGTGTTGTGAGAAATACACCTGTATATATGTGCTAATTGCAGTTTCTGCTCACAGTAAATCCTGGTAGACCTTGTTTTAAAGAACCTTTCTTTCCATCTTGTGAAGAAAATGTTCAATTTACTCTTTACATGTGCTGCAGAAATTGAATGCTCAATTAGGTTACGATGATGTTAATGCTGAGGACTGCTCTAAATTCATCAACATACAAGTCAAAGACTGGTTTGATGAAGATCTTATCAAAAGTATCCGCAATCGATTTGTCACTGGAGACTGGTCCAAGGCTGCTCGAAGGGGTCAGGCAACAAATGATGATGATGATGGAGGAGATGATGAGGCTGTTTATGGTGATTTTGAAGATTTAGAAACTGGAGAGGTGCACAAGAGTGAGCCAGCAGATAATTCTATGGGGAATGGAAACATTCCCGAGGAGGATGATCCAGAAGTGGAGGAGCGGAAGCTTAAGAAGCTTGCTCTTCGTGCAAAGTTCGATGCTCAATATCCTTTAACTGTTTGTTTATGCATTAACTATTTCCTTCAGATCTTGAAATATGAAATAGACTGCAATGACACAATTATCTCTTTCAAGAGTTGTAGTCTTGTAGATGTTTTACTTCTGAAGATCTGCTCATCAACATTTTGTCTCAAGACAATGCCATTTTTCTTCAATGTTTTGGCTTCTATACTTGTGCTGTTACTTCTACACAGTGCTGCTTCTTTCCTTATTGTGTGTGTCTGGAGGTTTTCTTTTGTCCATGGACCTTAACTATGACGTACATATGATGGATCAGAACTATCTGATGAGGAAGGTGATAATTCAATGGAGAAGAAGGTCCACCGACATCAGACAGATGATGGTGGTGGATATTTTGACAAAGTATGCTTTCTTGTTTTATACCAGTATCTGACATTTGACTGCAAGTATGGCATGCGTCAACTGATCTTTTGCCTTTGCAGCTGAAAGAGGAGATAGAACTCCGTAAGCAAATGAACATGTCAGAACTCAATGATCTGGATGAGGCTACTCGAATAGAGGTGGAGGGCTTCAAAACTGGCACTTATCTGAGATTAGAAATTCATGATGTTCCATATGAGATGGTTGAATATTTTGATCCCTGCCATCCTATTCTTCTTGGAGGCATTGGTCTTGGGGAGGAAAACGTTGGATATATGCAGGTTGGTATGCACCTTGAAGTTTTTCTTTGACAAAATGTTGCTTTCGCTATTCTGTGTTTGATGTCATTACCAATTGTCTGTTTTTATTTCTTTGTTTTATTTATGATTATTTTGATTTTGTTTTCGATATTCTGGAAATAGAAATTTGTTTGTCAGCTGCAGTTATTTTCATTTTTAAAATCTAAAAAAATCTTTTAATGGTGCTAGTAGTGGTAGTTAACAGTGATACTATTATTGACATAGTGGAAAACTGGAAATTCTGAGGGTTTCTTTTCTTTTTTTTTTTTATTTTTGGGAGGTGGGGGGGGGGGGGGGGTTGTTGTGTAATGAATGGCAGCCATGGTGGTGATAGCTTTGAAGGGGTGGTTGTGGCAGCAATGGCAATCAAGGTTCATAGTCTTGGGATTGGACTGTGTACTAGGAGACTGATATAATATTGGCAATGTGCTGAACCATATTTGCACACAAAATATATTTTTTATTTTTTTTTCAAGCTTTTTAATCTTTCCTTTATTTCATCTTGAATGAAAAATGGGGTTTTGTGAGTTTGTTTTGATGTTTAAGTGTACAGCAATAATGACAATAATAAAGCCTTAATCTCACTTTTCTTTTATATATATCAAGTCATATTCGGACGCTGATGTGATACGGACTTTTGGGGATTGTCTTTGCTGCCCTTGCCATTTTCACTACATTTGGGGTTCGATGTAGTGTGTTACTTTTAGGAAATGCCCTAACGGTATCGGATTCATGTTCATGGGGTGTGGCTATGTTTAAGTGTAATATACTTTAATTTTATGTTACATGCATAAAGAATTAATTGTCTCTCCTTATTTATAATTTATGTCAATTTGTGGGATGTAATTGAAAAAAAGAAATTTAAGAGGAAAATGCCTAGATTAGAGGAACAGCTTATCCTTTCACTCTCCCTCTCTTTCTCCTCCCTTACCTTGAAATAGAGGGATAAAAGGGTGCTGAATCCCCTTTTCCCTCAATTAATGATTCCTTGAACTTATATGTGATTCTGAGTGGGCAGAACAGCATGGAAGTTCTGGGTGACTCGGCTTGGTAAGGATCAGTTTGGGCAAAAGTCCATACCAAGATCAGGAATCGTATGACTCTAATCAAACCAATCTGGTGTTGCATTCCTTGGTGGCAATGTTGGAGCCAATGCAGGGGGCAGTAGTGGTTTTAAATATTGTTTACAGCAATAGTTGCCGTTGAGCCAGAGGCAAGGGGTTGTAGTAGCCTATTTTGGTCCTCAAGTTTTTCCCACTCACCTTGATGTTGATGCAAACATTCTGAATCCTTCTTTCAAAATCCAATGATGATACACTATTATTAGATATAGTGGCTGGAAACTTCTAGTTGGGGTGTCACAGTACATTAGAATTGCCATGGGGACTTATTTGTGCACACGTTTAGTGCATCCTTACTCTAAACATTTTAAGGTCTATTTCTGCGCACTCTCAATCGAATCTACTACTGCATAGCCCCTAAATCCTGTTTAGTTAACTAAGAAGAAAAGATCTCAATTTATCTAGTACCTTCATGCAATACATGAATCCTAGATCCTCATGGTCCCATAGAAGATCATCCTTGATTAATTGGATGCATGTGATTATTTGATTGGTTCATAATCAATCGTAGGATGACAGATGGTGGGAGATTGGTTGAATGAGTGATTGTATATAGGTGTTCAATTTTACAGATTGAGTGAGATAATCTCCTTGCACGTGAAGGTAAGGCTGCGTATATCTATTCATTACCTCATGGTGGTGAGAGCCTCATGAATTAGGATATATCTTTTTGTTTATGTGAAGATATTGATGAAGCTTAATAGCAAAAAGCTAATTATAGTTTAGAAGAAAAGATAGCGGTGGTTTTTTTTAAGTCATTTTTTGCAGTCTTTTATGCACATAGAAGTGTTCTGCACATCAGCACATGTTTGGTGGGAAGGTTGGTGGAGATACAACTCTGATATTTTAATATGGATGTAAAAATGCAGTATGAAGTTTTTTACTACCGATTATATTTTTTGGGCAGTTTTAAGAAATATAACCATTTTTTCTTACATATGTTAAAATTGAAAACTGAAATTGGAATGGAAATTGATTTGGTCAGGTAATAATCTAGTTGATTAAACAGTTTCTTTGTAAAATTTATTTTGGATTAAGATTAAGGATCTGATGTCTAATTTGAGGTTGATGAGGTTGTATGTGTCTTCTTTTAAATGCCAAAAATAAGAGATCATTTGTAAATTATTATTTATATTTTATCCAGGAATTTTCAATAAGTTGTGATGGTATATAAGACAAAATGACAAATGAAGGCTTTGGGGTTCGGTTATATGATATAATGCTTAAATCCTAAAATTTGAGGCTTCTATCATTAGTTATGATATATGAGGAGCTTTTGGGAAGGACCTTTTCTGAAAAGGTGTGAAAACATAGATGAAGTGAAGATAGTGACTTATGAAGGTTCAGAAACCTGATCTAGCTTCACGAGAGGTAGCTTAAAAATGCTAATTAGTTCAGGTTTTGATTGTTATAGGGTTTTTGATCAAGCATTTCCTTTTGAACATATTTGTTTGGCTGGGTGGCTTCTCTCTCATATATATGTACATACATATATATAAATACACACACACACACACACAAATATATCCATTTTCATGCATGCTGTTCTCTTTCAGTGCAACCTACTTCCTATCACATCAACCCTCCCTGTCAACAAGTAGATAGAACCTTCTTCTTTTGATAAGTTCAAAACTAGTTATCACTGTTACTGCTTTGCTTGTTATTTTTCCTTTGATGAGTAGTCCCTGAGTTCTTACATTGCATAATGAAGATTCAATCTTGCTGATATGTTCTGAAGATAAAATCATAAAGCCTAAATATCTCATGACTGTCACACTATCTGGCCTCTTATGGAGATTCTGTTTCTGTCTTTGATCTTCTCTGTATAAGATCTTGTTCCTGTTGTAATTAAGGATAAATATTTATGCAATTAAATATTAAATGTGGTGAGTTGTAATATGCTCTATGATGCTTGTTTGCTTTGACCAATGTACATTCTATGATTGATATGCTTTAATAATGCTATCTGTTCTCTCCTGTAGGCTCAGTTAAAGCGTCACCGATGGCATAAAAAAGTACTCAAGACTAGAGACCCACTTATTGTTTCAGTAGGTTGGAGGCGGTACGAAACTGTTCCGATATATGCTATTGAGGATCGAAATGGACGGTATCGCATGCTTAAGTATACTCCAGAGCATATGCATTGCTTTGCAATGTTTTGGGGGCCTCTGGCTCCTCCTAAAACTGGTGTACTTGCTGTTCAGAACTTGTCAAACAATCAAGTAAGATTCTTCTGTGAAAGAAAACTTCTTATTTTAATTATTTAGTATTAGCTAGACAATGGTCACCTGTCCTAATTTATAGTGTAATTACAATAAGAAAATATTGTTTGTTTCAGTATATGTTAACCATCATTTTTGACTAAAGACAACTGAGAGATGCCCTCCGATTTCTAACTTATCAAAGCATCAATTTAGGCCAAAACCAAAAAAAAACCCTTTCATGTATGTGTATTAATTCCCGTGAATTTCATATTTGCATATTAATTTCCTCAGGTTAACTAAACCATAGCTGAACCAAAGTTCCCTTGTTTGTGTCCCTAGTAGTTAGATTACTAATCTATTTGGGTTTAATGAATGTTTTCCCCTTATAAGAGAGTGAAATGAACTTTCAACTCTCAGGAAAATAACCTCTTCACTTTGTTTGGGAGGAAGGGAGAATGAAACACTTTCCAAATCTATACTTACTACTAAACCTAATACTATTCATAACCATACTGGCAAGGTTTATTTCCTGAGACTGCATTTGGTTGCGGAATATGTTTAACCCGGGATAAGGATAAATCGAGGAATAAAATAGGAAGCCAAATGGAGGAATAATGCTGATGCTAAGAATAATTCTGTTCCTGTTATGAAGGGATAAATGGGCAAATATATCTTAAAAATGCCAAAAGCCCAGCATCAACCTTTTCTATTCCAGCACAAAGTAATGGTGTTTGGTAGGAGAGGATGTAATAAACAGGAAAAGGTAAATCCTGCAACCAAATGTGGTCTCAGTCTGACATTGCCATTTGTTTGCTTAATGAATTGAATTATCTATTACATTTTACTCGTCTTAATTCTACAGCCTTTGTGTGTCAATGCATGTATGGTTAGGATACTCTGTGAGTCTATTTGTAGTATGTCTATGTGAATATCTGAGCAACTTATTATGCACATTTTTAGGCATGCATGATAGTATATATTTTGTTTGTACATACATTGTCCTATTTCTTTTGGACTTCTTTTATATGCATTATGTGCACTGGATTTCCCTGAATACAGAATTGGGGAAACCTTTAAGTAAAGGGGCTAAGATCTATCAAAAAGGGACAGGAAGGAGAATCTGTAAGCAAATCTTGAAACAGTATGAGAAGTTAAAATAGTGCATTGATGAAAGTCAAAGAATGATCCATCATCCTTTGTCTGGCTTGTTGGGATGGTGCTTTTTGGTGATGTATACCAGTTAGTGTATTTTTGCAAATTAGCTTTGTTCTTGTAAATTGCTAAAGTGAATTCTGGTTATGATGCAAAGTGCTTCCACTCTCAAGTACTGGAAGATATAAGAAATAATTGAAGGAAGAGAGAAAAAATGGTGGCTTAAAGACATTTAAAACAGTTGCTGCTACCTCGATGGTTCTAGAGGTACATGCTAGAATTTCTAACTAGTGAGAGCACGCTAGTTGTGCAATTAAGAGGAAAGCCACATCATACTGCCAAATTTCCAGATGGACTCATAAAGTGACTGTATAACTTCCTGGTAAAGACAAAATCCTTTCCATTTTAAATTTTAGATCCACTTCTTTTTACACAAAAAAGCTGAACAAATCATAGTAGTGGTGGCTAGAGCAATAGTTTTTTCATTTTCCCTTTTCTGGTTGGTATCAGAATTCAAATGTCCACTAGGAACAAGTGCTAGAGCTGAAACCATCCTGCATTTAATTAAACGATCTGCTTCTAAGGGAGGCCTGTTTAGATGGTTATCACCTTGGTAGCATTTTTAAAGGTATTGAAATGAAGAAAATTAAAGATACGGTAAACCTCAACCTGATTTTATTCTCCCAAAGAGACTTCCCTGCCTGCCCAAAATCTTAGTATCATTTCCTAGCTTAAAATACAGATGGAAAGAATGACTCCTTGGTAAAGCTGGGTTATCACGGTTTAACATTTTAATGGTCTTTTAATATATCTTGCACATGTTGAAACAAGACTGCATGAGGAAACATTATAACCACAACACCTGGTGGGTTATAAGTAACCTAGTATGGCCTAACTAGCTGCTATCTTGCACTCATGCCAGTTGGTTAATCAATCTAGCACCTGCACATGACTGAAAGTTGCAAAATTTCAAAGAAATAAAGCATAAAGACAAAAAAAAAAACTTATATAGAAACTCTATAATGAAATATTCAATCAAATTTTCTTGTCATGTAAATTACCGCTAGTATTTCTGGAAACAACTAGACATCAGATTGGAAATTTTTTTGGCAAATTTTTTACCCTTAATTTCATTGTAGCCTTTTATCTTAATAATTATTGAATTTTATTCAAGTTTTTAATCAGAGGATTTTAAATTGGTCTACTCATGTAAAGAGGATCGGTGTCTGTTCCATAAGTTTATGGTTTTTAGTTCTGACTGCTTCCACTGTACATAACTGACTTTGAGGTTAGACTTACGAATAATCTTTTCTCCCTTAGTATCTCTATGTTCTTCCTTTCATTATTTTGATTGGGGAACCATCAATATCATTGAAACATGTAAACTGAATAATTATATATCATGTGAATTCATTCTTTGTTTATGAATATTGTTAGGAAGATGTATTTCCATAATCAGAAGTCAGAAATCCAGAATAGCTGTAATGGAAGTAATGAAAGACATGGAGAATGCTTTGATAATGACCAAAAAATCACTCCCTCAATTAACTTTATCGTTGGTGCTAACTGCAAAGAGTGATCCATGAATCTTACTCCTGCTTACCATCAAGGCCCTTGTTTGTTGGAGTATTCTAGGATCAACAAAACTACATTTCTGGGAGAAGATCTCAACTGAACTTCTATAGGCAGCAGTTGATGAACTCGTGGAACACATTTGATATAAAATCTATATGATAAATTTGTGAAATCGCAAATCTGTTTGGCTGTGGTATTGTGTTGATATGCGATATTGTATTTGAATACGTGTATTTGTTGAGGAAGTGTGATTTTCTTTACAAAAAAGAAAATGGTATAACTTCTTGCTGAATGTTGCAAATGTTTTCTCAGGCATCATTTCGAATTACAGCAACAGGCTGGGTGCAAGAGTTCAATCATGCTGCTCGAATAATGAAAAGATCAAACTTATTGGTTATCCTTGTAAGATCTTTAAAAAGACAGCTCTAATTAAGGACATGTTTACATCAGATCTGGAGATTGCTAGGTTCGAAGGTGCAGCTGTTCGGACAGTAAGTGGGATCAGGGGGCAGGTCAAGAAGGTAAAGCATCCAGTTATTTTATTTTGTTAATTTCTTTATCATGCTTAGTGCTGTAGGTTTTGATCATGCTTATCCCATTAGACCAGGAAAATGATGTGGATAGTATATATGGGGTTTTTCTCGATTTTGTTAATCAACTAGTAACTGATCTGCTTTAAATCTGAAAGCAATCCTTTCTCCAATTTTGTTTATATTTTTAACTTATATAAGTTGTCTACTTTACTTTTATTGACCAAGAACAAATTTAGGGAAGGACGACTTTGGTTTGGACATACACAATGTAGGTCAAGTGATGCATCAATACAAGACAGATTTGATATCATATAATGATGAAATAGTAAGGACTTGATATCTTAACATCTTTTAGAATGTATGGCTCTTAATTATGTGGAATGAAAGAAAAAGATTCTTGCAGCTGACCGTAACTAATTTGGGAAGACTTAGTTAACTAGTTCCCTCCTTTTTAGCATTAATCTAATTCCACTTCTTTCACAGGGCTGATCTAAGTTATCGAAATCCCTGATTCTGGTTGCCTTTACTATAAGTCTATAACCATGCCAAAAAAACATTCTTAAATAATTTTGACCTGACTTTTCTGATTCCTTTCTTGCTTCTATTGACCCTTAAATATTGAGCACATGATTTTTGGTAAAATTTATGTGAAGTTGTTTTCATTTTCAGAAATTTTGCCAGCTAGGAATTTGATTTTCAATGCATGATAGATTGCTTTGTACATTTGACAGCTTGGTAATGAGTAGATACTTTGTTCATGTTTGCTAGAGCTTCATTTCCATGGTTCGTCACTTAATGCATGACTGGTGTTGGAAACAATGTAATCGAAGCTTTAGCCTGTGCTTCTTAATGTGCAAAATAACCAGTGTAAACATTGGTGTTATTTCAAAATTATTGGAGCTAGCATATGTTTTTACTTTTTAATTCTCCTCATATGGGGTTCATTATATTATCTGTCCTTTTATTCCATATAATCATGATAAAATATTCAAGTTTCCAGCAAATGAACTATCCAAGGAGTAGAATGTAGAGAACCTAATCAGAATAAACATATGTTCTCATTTTCAAAGTATTTAATTTACGTTATCATTGATGATAGGCTGCAAAGGCAGAATTAGGCAAACAACCAAAGCGAAAGGGAGAAGGTGGGAAAGAAGGGATTGCAAGATGCACGTTTGAGGACAGAATCCTGATGAGTGATATTGTTTTCTTGCGTGCATGGACTCAAGTTGACATACCCCGCTTTTATAACCCAGTCACAACATCTCTCCTTCCTCGTGATCTGGTCTGGAAGGGCATGAAAACAGTATCTGAGCTCCGGAGAGAGAATAATCTTCCAATTCCACACAACAAAGACTCGGTCTACCAGGTTCTTAAATTTCTGTCTTGCAGAGCTTTGGGTCACTTGTCATTTTGCTATTTTTAAATGTTATCTTTTTACATATCTTAATGTAACATTTGCAACAGCCCATTGAGCGGAAGCTAAGAAAGTTCAATCCATTGGTGATCCCTCCAAAACTGCAAGCGGCTCTTCCCTTTGCTTCAAAACCAAAGGACACACCTAAGTGGAAGCGGCCACCTCTAGAAAACCGACGTGCTGTGGTCTTGGAACCTCATGAGCGGAAGATTCATGCCCTTGTCCAACATCTTCAATTGATCAAAAATGAAAAGGTAACATTTTCTTCTGTGAAAAATTTTGATGGTTCCTATAAACATTGGTTTAATGTCACCAACCAACCGACTGCGTTAAGATTGCAAGAGTGGTGCAAATCTACCAAAGGTAAAGGCAGTGTTATCTTTCCATGGTAATACTTTGCTGTTGGCTATGCTTCTGCTAACTTGGTGATCCTTTATTAGTCACCATTCACATGTGCTTATTCTTCTACTAGTTTCTTGTTAAATTTCCATAAGTCGCCATCATCTTTTCTAATGAAGGGTCTGTGTGCAGATGAAAAAGCGAAAACTCAAGGAACAGGAAAAGAGAAAAACACATGAAGAAGAGAAGGCCGAAAACGAGCAGTTATCCAAAAAGCGCCGGAGAGAAGAACGTCGGGAGAGGTACAGGGATCAAGATAAACAAAAGAGAAGAACCCGGAGAAAATTAGAGGCCTAACATCAGATTATAATTACTTAACTGGGGCCACGGAAGCAAAAAGAACCTACATCTCATTGGCTCAAAGGGCCCTTAATCAACAGCCAGTACTTCCTGTAATTTTAAGGGCACATCTTGTATGCTGGATTAGAAAGAATATATGAAATTCTTATTCCTTTCTCATATTTGTTTCCTACGAGAAGAGGATAAAATCGTCCCATAGATGCTAATGTTATGGGAGGAAGGATAATTTATCCTACTAAAACATATTTTTTTATTTTTATACTATTAATTTTATACTGTTCGGTTACAATTTTGTTACTTTTATTTTCAGCAATGACTCTTTTTTTTTTAATTCTAAAGATAGGACTTTTAAATTAAAAATATATATTTATAATTTTATTCAATTTTATTTAACATTAAAATAGAATAGGATAATTTTTGTTCTTTTTGGTTTGTTATCTTATCCTTTGTATAACATGAGTCGTATAATTTTTATTCTATACTATCTTTTCTCTTATTCTATTTTTTTTAAAATTTTATCTTATTATGTGAACTAAACACAACCTAAAGGGGTTTTGTATTTGGTATTTTCAAGACATGGTGATATTTTGTTTAATTGAAATGCCTCATCTCATCTAAGCCTTTTTTCAACTATATGGGTTGGTTACATAAATATGCTTTTTTTTTTTTTACTCTACTTTCTTTATGACCAAGTGATATTCAAATTATAAGTAGTTATTTTTTTTAATTATTTTTATTCATGTTAGTTTAGGTCTATCTCTATCCTTATCATAAATTATTAAAAGATTACTCTTTCTAGCTAAAGTATCTAAAGGTCTTCATTGTATACGTTCAAAACATCGTAATTGTTTCTATCATTTTTTTATATATTTATTTTTAATTTTATCTTATAAAGGTTTACCATATATTCATCTTAATGTGTTTTTGTTATATTTAATTTATTTATATGTTATTTCAGTATTGCTCAACATTCTGTTCTATATAGCATAGCTAGCTTAATAGTAATTTTATAAAATTTTTCTTTAAATTTTAGTGGGATGCATCGATCATACAATACTTCGCAAGCATTTCTCTATTTAATTCATTCTGATTTAACTCTTTATGATTCACATCTTTGCCTATTTTAAATTCTTGCTGAATAATTAATTTTAAATACCTAATTTGTTTACTCCTTGATATCTTTTGATTTTAATCTTTACTGTTTCTTTATTTGTATTTCTACTTTCACTAAAATTATATTTCATGTATTTAGTTTTAGTTCTACTAATCTTGAAACCTTTAGATTTTAAAGCCTTTCTCTAAATCTTTAGCTTAGCATTTACTTCAAATTTAGTTTTATCAGCAAATATCATATACCATAAGATATTATTTTTAATATATTTGGTTAATTCATCTATAGCTAGTGTAAAAAGATACGAACTTAAGGCATATCCTTAATGTAAACCTATAGTAATTGAAAACATATCAGTTTCTTCTATTATTGTTTTAACAATAGTTATTGCTTTATAATACATATCTTTTATCAATTCTATGTACCTTTTGATAACTTCTTTTTTCTCTAAAATTTATCACATTATTTTTTTATATACTCTATCATATGCTTTCTTTTAATTAATAAAGATCATATATTTTTTTTTTTTTTCTATAGTTTTTTATCAATTTTTTAATAAATAAATAACTTTCATGATCGATCTTTTAGGCATAAATTTAAATTGATTATTTGACATCAAAATTTTAGTTCTTATTCAATTTTCTATTACTCTTTCTTATAATTTTATTATATAACTCATCAGTTTAATCACTCCATAATTTATAAAGTTTAACTGAAATGCATGTTGGAAGAAAAAAAAGAGGTCATAAGCATGCAATGCCCTCAACCTCTGTTTTTTTTTTTTTTTTTTTTTTTTGAAGATGAATGGATATGGTGCTGCGGTGGTTTCAAGTCTTGGTGGAATGCTTGGTTGTCTAATTCAAATTATCGTTTGGGTTATATTTTAAAGTCTTGATGGGATGCCTGGATAAATTGCCAACCTAACATTGGTAATTAAATTATTGGTAATGAAATTATTCTCTTGACAACTCTTGTCCTGCCGGGATAGGAAGGAATGATAGCGCGAAAAATTGAGATAGAGCGCTCATAAGACCTTGGTGGAAGTGAGAGATAATGAGGTGGTTGATTTTCAACTTTCACCCTTTTGCCTAACATGAGAGTTTAGTCCTGTGATAGAGATGTGGTCTATTCTAGACTTTTTGGGAAGAGACATAAGCGAGTAAAGTCTAGTGGCTTCTGGATCATGGGTGGCATCAAACATTTGTGGAAGGATAATGTTATGTAGGTGAGGAAAGCTTCTTACCCATTGTTTGTCGGGTCGTGCAGTGTATATATATATATATATATATATATATATATATATATATATATATATATATATGTGTGTGTGTGTGTGTGTGTGTGTGTGTGTGTGTGTGTAATTTTCCGGAGTTACTTGTTTTGAACAGAACAAAAACAATAAAGCCTGGTCCCATTCCTTTGAAATCATGTGGATGTGTGTATCTGGTGCTTTGACAAATTCTAGCGGTAAAGAGCAAAATTCTAAGAGGAAAGCAGCAATCTGTTTCTTTTTTAACTTTTGAAGGATAATGCAATTAGTCTTTGAAAGGAGATTTTTTTTGGTACAAAAGCGGGCGATCACACTAACCTAGTGCGAGTCAGCCCAGAAAGGTCCGAATACAAAAATTGCTGTAAAATAGATGGACAGGGATCGCTCGGCTTCCAATACCACGATCCATCATGCTGGGCCACAAAGGATGCTACCCAGTCCGCCGCCGAATTGGCTTCTCGATAAATATGGCGAATCCGGGTACAGACGACCTTGGAAAGGATGGAACGAATGTCAGTCAGAATCGGGTTAGTAGGATCAGAATGGCAGTTCTCCTTCTGCAACCAGGAAATAACCGCCAAGGAATCACCCTCAATGACAATCCTATGGGCCTGTAGAGTCCTGACAGCATAAGAAATGCCCGCCCAGGCCGCATACAGCTCAGACATCAAGACAGGAGTCAATGGATCCAAAACCTCCCGCTCCCAGAAGCTCACCCTGAGGGTCACGGACAAGGAAACCAGAACCAGCCGCTCTGCCACGAACACTGCCATCAAAATTGATTTTGACGAACCCTGGAGGAGGGGGATCCCAAGAGATAAGCACCGAATGACGGTTCGCTGCCGAAGCAGCAGGGGATCCCCAGAGGCCAGAGACATCAGAACCAACCCGAGCACAGTCCATGACCAAAGAACTGATTTTCCTCATAATTCTGAAAGAAGACACAGGGTCGTCCGTAAAAGAATCTGGTTTCTCGATAACCATATATGATAAGCCGTGGCAATCCAACAGCTGCACCTCTGCGAAGAAGCTCTACGAATATCCAGGAAGAAAGAAGAGCGAGGAGAACCCTGAT
Organism: Calamus simplicifolius; assembly: GCA_900491605.1. Classification (NCBI taxonomy): domain Eukaryota; kingdom Viridiplantae; phylum Streptophyta; class Magnoliopsida; order Arecales; family Arecaceae; genus Calamus; species Calamus simplicifolius. The sequence continues at coordinate 265,316 of UESW01004543.1, read as the reverse complement.
CGTCCCTCCTTACAGAATAACCTACCCTCTGCCATAACCAACTCACCCTGGGGCAGGTAAAGATAGCATGATCTGAGGATTCGTCCTCCTCCCTACAAAACGGACAGCACGGATGAATCACCAGACCTCTTCTAGAAAGAAGAAGACAAGTGGGAAGGCAATCCCACAGAAGCTTCCACATAAATAGCTGCACTCTGGGGAGGGTGGGAAGCTTCCAAATCCAATCAGCATCAATCGAACGCTGGGACCCGGCCTGAAAATCATCATCAAATCCTTGATTGGAGCCCTAGAGAGACAAGATTTCTGCCAAATCTGGAGTCAGATGAGCAACCTGGGATAATGGGCATCGAGAGAATACGTCTAGAAAGCTCCAACCCAAAGAAACGGGTCACAGAGGGGATATGCCAGGCAGGGGGATCAGAAGAAATCAAATCCTTAACCCGAAGGTTATAAGGGATGTCAATACTTATAAAAGAGGGCCATCGTGAGAGAGGAATATCCGAAAACCAAATATCCTGAATAACATCTATAGATGATCCATCTCCCATCATACACGTAACATTACCCTGATAGCCTGACCAAATCTGCAAACTTCCTTCCAAAAGGAGGAGCAACCACGTGGAGGCCTGATATAAGAATCCGGCACCCAGCCACCATACCTAGCACGCATAATAGTACTCCAGAGACAATGCGGCTCCAGAAGGAATCTAGAAGCATGTCTGGCAAGGAGGGCATCCCTTCTAACAATCAGAGACTGGATCCCAAGACCGCCATCTTGGATAGGCATGCAAACAGTTTCCCAGATAAAAGATGCATACCATGACCTTCTTGCGTAGAAGCCCACAGAAAATCACGGAAACTTCTCTCAATCCTCTTAAGACAAGTAATAGGAATAATAGAATTAGACAGAAGATACATGGGAAGGGAGGAGAGAACCGAGCGTATGATAATAATCCTGGCCATCATCGAAAGGCCAGTAACCTGCCACCCCTCCATACGCTGATGAATCCTCCTCTCAAGCTCGATGAAATCAGAACAACGGGGACGTCTTCCTGTGATAGGAATCCCCAAATACATCAATCTGTCTGCCTGAGTAGAAATTCCTGATAAAGAAATAATGGCTTCCCTGATAGCTCTAGGAGTCTTCGGGCTGAAACATAAAGTGGATTTTAGAAAATTAACCTTCTGGCCTGAAGCCTGACAATATCTCTGGATAATAGAATAGAAAGACGACGCATTAACAATAGAAGCCTGGCCCAGGAGAATGCAGTCATCCGCAAACAGGAGATGGGACACCAAGGGGCCCTCCGCACCAGCCAAATAAGGGACAATACTCCGATCTCTCTGCGCCTGATGGAAAGCCCGAGACAGATCATCCACAGCTAGAATAAACAACAAAGGGGACAAAGGGCAACCCTGTCGGATCCCCACAGTAGAGTGAAAGAATCTGGTCGGACTACCATTAATAATTATAGAGAAGGACGGCGTCTGAATGCATGCCATAATCCACTCAATGAACAAGTCATCAACTCCAAACTCTGTAAGAGAGCGACGCAAAAAGGCCCAATTCAGTCTGTCATAGGCTCTCTCCATATCAAGTTTAACAGCCATAAGACTTCTCCTGGCCGAAGCTCTCTGTAAATCAAACATAAATTCCTGGGCAATGAGAATATTATCTGAAATAGAACGCCCTCTAATAAACGCCCCTTGTTCAGCAGAAATTAGGCGAGGGATCACCAGAGCAAGCCGGCGAGCCAAAAGCCGAGCACAGACCTTATAGAGCGTAGTGCATAGACTAATGGGCCGAAAATGCTGAGGAAGGGAGGCATCAGGACGCTTAGGCACCAGAGAAATAAAGGTCTGATTCCATTCCGCTGGAATTTGTTTAGCCAGGAAAACAGACTGAATTGCCAAAACCACCTCCTGACCCACAATGTCCCAATAATGACGATAAAAGAAAGGCGGAAACCCATCAGGCCCAGGGGCCTTATCCGGGCCAAGGTCCCAAAGGGCCGCCCTAATCTCGTCCGCAGAAATTGATCTGGCCAACATACTGTTATCTACTGAAGAGACTTTCACAGAATCAGAAACCGGAGTAACAGGCCCTCCCGCACCAGAAGAATCAGTCCATCTAGACTGGAAAAAGTGAAGAATCATCTCCCTAATAGATTGGGTATCCTCCTGAGTATTCCCTCATCATCAACTAATCTCCGAATCCTATTGGCAGCACGCCGCTTCAGGGTAGCCTGATGGAAAAATCTGGTATTACGATCACCATCACAAATCCACTGAGCCCTGGATCGCTGCCACCAATAAACCTCCTGCTGACGAAGAAGAGAGTGATGCTGAGCAAGCTTATCCCGAAGAGAAGAGAGGTCCGAGGCCTGCAAACATCCGTCCTGATCTTCCTTAGCCTGAAGAGCGCTAATATCACTTTCAGTCTGTTCAATATGTCTGACCAAATCCCCCAACTCCACTCTACTCCATCTGGATAATCTATGCCTGGTCATCTTCAGACGGCGAGATAAACGATAAACTGCATTACCCCTGACCGGGAGATGCCAGATGTGATGAATAATAGCACGAGCAGCTGAATGGGCAGACCAAAACTGCTCAAATCTGAACTGCTTGCGCTGATGCTGAACAACTCCGTGGAAATCAAAATAGGGCAGTGATCAGAAGCAATTCGAGGAAGATGAGAGACAGTAACCGCAGGGAACAAATGAAGCCACTGAGCTGAAGCCATTGCTCTATCCAGCCTCTCCCAAACACGAGCTGAACCCTGCCGATTATTACACCAGGTGAATTGGGGACCAGAGTATCCCAAATCCATCAATCCAGCAGAATCAATGAAAGATCTGAATTCAGTTATGTCAGCAGAGCCAGTAACTCGTCTACCCCCTCGTTTCTCACTAGGCTCCGTAATGCAATTGAAATCCCCAGCAATAACAGAAGGAATACCTTGGTCAAGAAGGGATCGAAGTTCAGACCAGAGATCCTTCTCTCCCTATAGTCCGTACTGGCGTAGACAGCCGATAATAGCCAAGGCTCAGAAGCACCTTCAGAGACAATCATACTTATCTGCTGATTACACTGATGGAAAGCATCAATCGTAACCGCAGTGGAACGCCAAAGAGCCAGCATACCTCCAGACAACCCTTCAGCCTCCACGGCATACGAGGACCATGATCGGGCCATTTGCTTACGAAACCGAGCCAACTCTCACCCGATAGTCTCGTTTCCAAAAGGACACATATATCAAACTTATGCAGCTGCAACAATCTTCCAAAAGAGGAACGAAAGGATGGCTTTCGAGCACCTCTAACATTCCACAGAAGGATCTTCATTTACAGACTGGAGAAGTTAGGACCCCTCCATGGTCCTCCGACATAATGCTGTCAGCAATACCCCCTGCCAACGGAGGGCAAACATCAGACTGAGGATCTGAACAGCCCAGAGGCCCATCCATCTCCACAGAAGAACCAGATAATACGGAGCTAGGACCCTGACCTACAGGACTTCCGTCAAACACATTAGCTATAGGCCCAGAACCTGGATAGGCTGCCCCCTTGACCGATCAAATCACCGTTCTGGCCGGATAGGGGTAGTTCAAGTCCGATTCGAGAAGGAGCAGCGACCCCCCCTTTTTTAATCACTGAGGCCTTTCCTTTTTCCTTCCGGAGCACTGATTTAGGAAACGACCTAGGAGACATTGAAATGTTTCCTGTGCACCATATATGAAAGTCGAGCACTTTATCTCATATATTCTTGCTCTAAATGACTGCTAATCCATCATAATCTTAAATATATATAATAATGGGGAGATCGGAGTGAGCTAATGATCAAAGAATTCTCTTATTGATACCAAATCACCATTCTCGAGCATCCGCGAGCCTCCTTCAGCGAGCCCGAAATTTTTCAGCAAGCTTCTCGCACCTGGGAGCCTGCAAACAAGTCTCGGGGATCGGAGATTCCGATGAAAACCCTTCGACGCTCAATTCAGTGCTCTGAGCAATAGCCGTGAGCTTGAGGAAACTCCAAAGAGAGAGAGGTTTAGAGAAAAGCTCTCTGTGAGTAAGAATGAGCGTGTGTTGTTGTGGGTTTTTTTGGAGTTACCTGATCGGAGGTTCCTCTTACCCATTTTATTGGTGCCTAGAGTCTGTCAGCCCTGAGGCATGATCACTTGTCAGAGCATTGATGATGGGGGCATCACAGTGGGATTGGCCTCTATATAATTTGTCAGAGTTGCAGGCCCCGTCAAATATGGGTGGCTGCATAGTTGGCAGGTATTGCTTAGTTTGGACAGCTGTTGCACGCTGTTGCAGGACATGGCCGATCATTACGGTGTTTGCCAGACGTGTCCCCCACGCCATCCTTCTGTTGTCCTGTATAGATAGTGATGGGCAATAAAGTCAGGCACGTGGGCCTCAAAGTGTAGCCGCCGAGGCAGAAGATAAAATTTAAAGTTGAAGTTGACTCTGTCCCTCGTAGAGTATTGATTATAGAGTACGTGCATGGCATTGTTCATGCCCTTGGATGAGATCTAGAGAAGGCCGTGGGTGAACATTTTCATGGCACTATTCATGGTCGAGCACTATTCATGGTCGAGCACTATTCATGGCCGAGGGGAAGAGGCCGATCACTGTTCATGGCCGAGTGGCTGAGTCTGAGGGAAAGAGGCCGATCATTGTTCATGGCCAAGCACTATTCATGACCGAGGGGAAGAGACCGATCACTGTTCATGGCCGAGCACTGTTCATGGCTGAGGCCGAGGGGGCCGAGGGGAAGAGGTCGATCATGTTCATGGCCGAGCACTGTTCATGCCCGAAGCCGAGGGCCGAGCTCGAGGGGCTGAGGGGAAGAGGCCGAGCACTGTTCATGGCCGAGGGAAGAAGGCCAAGGGCCGACTTCAAAAATAACTGGTCTGACCCCGGTGAGATTACAGTTGCCCATGGGGCTCATTGGCCCCATCAGATGCCCCTCACACTCCTGAGTTTGTGCGACCACATACCCTACATCCGCTAAGCGAAAGGAGTGTAGGAATTGTAATATCTTTATGTTGCACTTGTCTCTGCATGCCAGCTTTGTTTGATAGTTTCCGTCTGCCTTGTGTGGACTTGTGACCACGTCTGCATGCTCTCTTGTGCTTTTGTCTGCTCAAAGACTTTAAGTAATGTTGGAGGTAAATTGATTACCTTAGACTGGCTGGGAGTAGCCAGTAATCCTCTCCCGACTAGGGTTTGGAAGCGGATGCCCATCAACTGTGAGTTGAGGAGTTGGTTTTTCCTGGCTTTGAGTTGACTTTGGGTCTTCTACTTTTGTCATGAAATTTGGAGATGAGTGCCCGTCAACTGTGAGCTGGGAAGTTGGCCTCTTCCTACCATGAGATATTATTTCTGGAGCTTTTGGACAGCTGCCGTCAATGTATGAATTTGCAGGATGAGGGTGGCATGTTGTTTTGCTTGAGTGGCCCGAGGTAGTGGCTATGGTGGAGTAGAGCGGTTGGCTCTGTTGCTCAGCTCGTTGAGGGTGCCCCCAGTGTGACTAGCGGAAGCTCTTCAGGCTCTTATCATCACCATCATTTTGATCCACCATGCTAATCTAAGGGGGATGAGGATCCGCAAGCTAGCATCGTTGATGATCCGAGCTCTGCCCCCTACCTGGCGCGCCAATCTGTTGATGCCAAATCACCATCCTCGAGCATCTGCAAGCATCCGGTCACCTCCTCCAGTGAGCCCGAGATCTTTCGGTGAGCTTCTCGTGCCTGAGAGCCTGCAAACAAGTCCCAAGGACTGGAGATTCCGGTAGGGACCCTTCGATGCTCAAGTCAGTGCTCTAAGAAACAACCGTGAGCTTAAGAAAGCTCCAAAGAGAGAGAGGCTTAGAGAAAAGTTCTCTGTGAGCAAGAATGAGCGTGTGTTGTTGTGGGTTTTTTTTTGGAGTTACCTGATCGGGGGTCCCTCTTAACCATTTTATTGGTGCTTAGAGTCTATCAACCTTGGGGCATGATCACTTGTCAGAGCATTGATGATGGGGGCAGCACAGTGGGACTGACCTCTATGTGATTTGTCAGAGTTGCAGGCCATGTCCCATCAAATATGGATGGCTGCATAGTTGGCAGGTATTGCTTGGTTTGGACAGCTATTGTAGGCTGCTGTAGGGCATGGCCGACTATTATGGTGTTTGCCAGATGTGTCCCCCATACCATCCTTCCGCTGTCCTGTGTGGACAGTGATGGACGATAAAGTCAGGCACGTGGGCCTTAAAGTGTAGCCGTTGAGGCAGAAGATAAAATTGGAGTTGAAGCTGGCTTTTTCCCTCGTGGAGTATTGATTATAGAGTACGTGAATGGTACTGTTCATGCCCTTGGATAAGCTCCAGAGAAGGCCGTGGGTGAACATTTGCATGGCATTGTTCATGCCAAGCACTATTTATGGCCTAGGGGAAGAGGCCGATCATTGTTCATGGCCGAGCATTATTCATGGCCGAGCACTATTCATGGATGAGGGCCGAGGTTGAGGGGGCCGAGGGGAAGAGGCCGAGCACTGTTCATGGCCTAGGCCGAGGCGGCCTAGTGGCTGAAGCTAAGGGGAAGAGGCCGATCACTATTCATGGCGAAGCACTGTTCATAGCCGAGGCCGAGGGGGTCGAGTGGCTGAGGTCGAGGGGAAAAGGCCGATCACTGTTCATGGCCGAGGGAAAGAGGCCAATCACTGTTCATGGCCGAGCACTGTTCATAGCCAAGGCCGAGAGGATCGAGGGGAAGAGGTCGATCACTGTTCATGATCGAGGGAAAGAGGTCGAGGGCCGACTCCAGAAATGACTGGTCTGACCCCGATAAGATTACCGTTGCCCATGGGGCTCATTGGCCCCATCATCTTTCATGATCAACTTCAAAGCAGTTAAGTTCAAAAGAGTGTGGATAAAAAAGTAAAGCATGTGCGGATTGCTCATTTTAAACATATACATTTAGAATTTATAGTATATGCATTATCTTTTTAAAACATGTGCATCAAATTCATATGCATTTATATGCATCATATATTTAAAATACCTATATCACCACTTTAAAATATGCATATGTTATTTAAATATGTACTTATACTTCTTTAATATTCCTAATTTTATAATACATGTATTAGTTATAATCCAAAAAAAATATCACTCATTTAAACTTTATATAGTACTTGTTTACAATGTATAAACTTGCAATTGGGCATCTACAAATCATTTATTTTAAATGTATTCATTAGCATTTTATAATATATACACTATCTTTTATAATGCATGCATATACTATTTAAGTCGTGATGATCACTAATTTTAAAATATGTGCATTGGTTGTTTATTATTGAGCAGATCATTTTTTTTCAACATATAAATTGACTATTTAAAATGTATAATTGTAACATTAATATTTTATAATATAAACACTAGCAATCATTCAATGAGTGCATCACTTATTTTAAATATATGCATCATTGCTAAAATATATGCACTAATTATTGGTGCATTACTTATTTTAAATATACACATCATTTGCTTAAAATATATGCACTAATAATTAAGTGTGTGTGGATCATCTGTTTCAAATATTTGAATCAATAAAATTTAACTTGTATATCTTTTTTAAAAGATATTGATCAAACTTCTATATATTAGATATTTTAGTTGTTTGCCCCTCATTCAAAATGTGTGCGTCAATATGTAAAGTATAGGTATTCTTGGCCTCCACCATTGATGATTATGGATGGAAATACATGCTAGTGATGTGATAGGTAATGGTAGCCAATAATGAAGATTGTTGATGGTGGTAGGTAGTTGAAATCATTGAATGGTAGTAGATTGTGTTGATCTTTGATGATAATAAAAAGTGATGGAGATTAATAATGATGGTTATGAAAGTTAATGGAGATCTTTAACAATGATGAGAAATGGTGAAGATCAACAATAGCAGCCAATTCACTATGAACATTGATAATTATTGGCATTTTTTAAGATCATTAATGGTGTAACGAGCAATTACAGATGATGATGATGAAGATTGTTGATAGTAATGAATGGTGTTGAAAATTATTTGCAGTAGTCCATGTCCTAAAAATCATTGTGGTGGTGGTGATTATCAATAATGGCAGGCATTGGAGGAGAACAAAAATAGTTGAAAAAAGTTATGACAATGGTAGGTGATAATGGGGAGCCATAATAGTGATTGCAAGTGATATAAAGATTTTTAATGATGATATGAATTAGTGCAAACTAATAGCATTAGTAGAGGACAATAATGGGTGATGATAAAGATCCTTATTGATGGTGAAGACTAAAAATAGTGATGGTAATGATGATAAAGATGTTCAATGATGACAAGTAGTGGTACTAGAGATTGACAATGATGATGGTGGTGGGTGGTGTTAAAAATTAAATGATAAAGTATATCATGAATAATGATGAGTAATGATGGATAATAAAGAAAAAAATGGCTTTCATTCTTTTTTATTATTTTTTATCTTATTTTTTTTTTTCTATTACTTATAGGCAATATATTTTATCTCACTCTTTTTTTCCCCTCTTATTCATGTACCGAGAGAACATAATGTGCACCATTTAGTTTGACATTTGCAACAGCAAAATTTCTTGTAAAATTAGAATAATGATCGTTTTTATAAAAGGTGAATAGGGTAACCACTCTGTTAAGGTACCTTTACATCTTGAGGGATATTTGGTCAATTCTGCGAGTGACTGGCTCTGTCCTGATTCGTCATATATATCGTGAAGCCAATGCGGCGGCAGATTGGGCGGCTATCTCTATGGCTCAGCATACTGGTTCATGGATTTGGAGGCCTGAAGATCACTGTCCGATTCTTCTTCAGCATATTTTATCTTCTAATATATCTGGGCTGATTCATACGAGACTTGTGTGATCGCCCGTTTGTACAAAAAAAAAAAAAAAAAAAGTACCCTTTGCATCACACATGCCCATCGCACGGAACTCATGTTATGTGGGTTTGGTGTTGCTATATTCATATGATATTTTACTTAAATCATTCAACAATAATTATCTATATAATTAATTGTTTTAGGCCCCACATTATCAAATCTAATATGGGCATAACTTGGATACTGCGCGGTGTATAATCTATATCTGTTTCCAATAAAAATTTAATGAAAATAATCATCAATGTCTACCATAAAAAATAATCATCATTTTGATGATAATATGCTCATAGGTTTTTCTCTTCTTACAATCGATCATATATTACATCAGAATTTATATCTGGCTCCAGATGTGCTATGAGACAAACATATAGATATCTAGCAAATTTCAAATGAAATGGATCCAATAAACTGGATCCAATCCATGTTCAGTCCCAGGAAACGCATCAAAACGTATACGCCCGCCCAACTAGCCAAATCAAATAATTTGTTCAAATATCAAAAGATCACAAAAACGTGAGCTCTAAATTTAATAAGATCTCCTACATTTGTTATCATGACGGTTCTGCCAACCCATTTAAGCAACGACTAGTTGAACTTGGTAAATGGATTCAGCTAGTTATCGTTTTTCTGGAACTCTTTTGGTGAGTCCATTAACAAAGAACCCTCCCCCTGAGCCATCATCGCCCAATAAATCATCTTCCCCTTCTATTAAACATAAATAAAAACTAAAATCTTAATGACATGATGCAAAGCTCATGAAATGCAACATATTTTAAAAACAAAAATATCGATCATAAAGCACCTTATGATGCTATTGGATATCCATTTTAAGGTGCTTAAGTCTGATAAAATAAAATAAAAATTTTAGTGCGATATGTTAAGATTGGCCAATGCATTGATTTCAAAAGAATAAAAATAAGCCTCAAAACTTATACTTTTGGTACATAAAAATCTTTTTCATCTATTTATTTTTTAATATTATTATGTTGCTTAGCGAATTTATCTTTATAAAATTATGATTCTTTACATAAATTTAATATTATTTAAAAAATTTATTATGATATGAGCATCACATCACGAATGATGCTATGTTTTAAAATAAAAATTTTAGAATCTTCAAATTTTTTTTTTAACCTCTTTGTCATGTCTTCTAAATAATTCACTGCCTTTCACGTGTTTTAATTGTCTTTCTTGCCAGGTACTCAAAGTATTACGCTGTTTTATTTTTTCTCCCTTCTTTTTTTTTTTTGTCTCTACTTCGCATCCCAGAATCTTCTGAGGTACTCAAAGTATTGATGTCCGGGGAGCAAATGAACGTAGAACGTGAGCTCTTCGATCTTGTCATGTTGTTGTGCTCACTCTTACCTTTTTTCTTCCTTTTTTTTATTCCCCCAACTTTATGGACCAGAAACCTCTCAGGTACTCAAAGTATTGATGTCCGTGGAGCAAATGAACGTTGGATATGATCTCTTCTTGTCACTTTGTTACCTTATATCTAATGGACGCTGAGGTTAACGTCAACTTCATTTGTTTCATAAAAGAACCTAACAATAAGGAAAAAGAGAAAAAATTGAAGAAGGAAACAGCAGTGTATTGCTTCAACATGCACATTAGATCCCCGAGAGTCCAGATGGAAAGTAAGGGAATTCTCTGGCAGTTGCTTCCCTTCTTCACCCCATGGAATCCAAACCCATTTCCCCAGCCAAAATATATGCGAAGGAAAAGCGGCAGCTTCCTTTCCCTCCACTTCTTGCATTCTCCATGGTCTCACAGGTGCACCATATTCCTACCCTTTTTCTCCCATTGCTGCTTCCTGGTTTTGTTTCTGCTTCTCTTCTGCTGTTTTCCTTTTCTTGTGATGTATTTGATATAATCAGGACGTAGACAAGTTGGACAAGTCATTAAGAAGTTAGAGCAATGCATTAACATACCAGTGGAAATTTCTTCTTTCCAATGTGTCCTGTACCATATCAAGATTTTTAAGTCCATCATCTCTGCTACCTTGGTGGATGACTGTTACCTAGATGAACTAAAAATTAGTTTATTTCCATCTTTCGCTACATTCCCTAATACAACCATTTAAGCATACAAATCATGATTTTCTCATGTTTTCTGGTTTTATTCTCCATTTTTTTTGATTAATTAGTGATTACAATGAAATAAAACTGCCTGCATGTCTCTATTGCTAATAATTTGTTTTTCTTAATCCTATGGAAGAATAAATGTGAAGATCTAGGATGATAAATATCTGCTTGATTTTTGAATATTTTTATGAGCAAGGAATGAGGATAATTGATGAAACCTGGAAATAATGGAGAAAGAACCCGAATAGGTAGTTTCCATGGATGAAGAATGCAACAAGCTTGTCATCTCCTGGACAAGTTTCAACTTATGATCAGAAGATGATGTATTTTCCATGCATTCATATCCATCCATGGATGTGTGTATATATGTGTATATATATGTGTGTGTGCGTGTGTTTCCAGCACAATACTAGGCTCGGACACATCTTGTGCATGGCTACAACAACTACGATAAGAAAATAGAAGTGACATCTCTCCATTCTCAAGATTGTGAAAATCTCTCATCATTTCTTTGGTTCTCCCTTTTTGTTTTGTGAATGGTATGATCTCTGTCAATAGTCCTTAAAGACACTCAGTTGCCATATGGCATTTGCTTTCCTATATTTCTTTCTGACGATGGTTATGACATTTAATAGGTTGTGCTCTATTTGATGTTTAAAGAACATAAATTGCGAATTTGTTTCAAGGAAACTTGAAAAGAAACTGCAACAGTGGAAATAAAACATATGTCTTCTCATGAGAAGAACGATCCTGGATTGGTAATTATATCCAGAGGTTCTGCTGTATCTGAGAAACAAATATCAAATCCTAATGAACTTCGGCACCGGAAGAGGACCAGTTCACTTAATTTGCCCATTGAAACTCACTGGGAACTTCCCCAAGTAGAAAAGAAGAAGTTCACTTTGTCAAGGAGTTTCACATCAATCAAGGAATTACTGATGAGGATTAATAGAAGCAAGACTTTCCGTAGTACGTTTCAAGTTGTTCATGACCCAAAAGAAGAAGCTGCGGTGCAGGCTTTCAGGGAGTTACTTTTGTCTACCGGCCAACTTCCTGAGAAATATGATGACTATCATACACTTCTACGGTATGTCGACTGATTACAACTCTCTGATACCAACTCTTGTTCTTGGAAAAAAATAAATTATTTTGTCAACTAATGTGAATCATGGTTTTCCACATAATTTTAAAGAAATAGAATTTTTCATTGGTATGCTGCCATTTTTTAGATCATTTCTACAGGATATGAGAGGTGAGGATTAAAATTATTGCAAAAAGAACTGACATTTTTTAGCACTAAAGAAGAAGAATTGACTTGCATCTAAGTTTGCTAAGACATTTTATTTATGTTCTGTCTAGTTTTCTACGAATGAGAGGTTTTGACATAGCAAAGGCAAAAGAAATGTTCCTAAACATGCTGAAGTGGCGTGAAGATTCTGCTGTGGATACAATTGCAAAGGTATAAGTTAAGTCACGCTTTACTTAAATATCCCTACAAAGTTTTGTATCCTTCAATTTCTTTCAAAATTTTTCTTTACTTTGATGGTCGTTGATTATTCCATGGTCGAGGCAATCAAAAGTTTTGTTACATTGTGCAACCATGCTCGGTTGCACTGCATGATGTGCTGCTTACTCTTCTCCAGTACATTATTATGATAAAATTAAGTACTGTGTCAAGTCAGCATAGGTATTTGAAGAACAGAGAGAGCTGACGAGGAAGTGCAAATGGACGAAAAGTTCAAGGTGAGATGGTGGAGAGTGGAGACTGCTATAGTCATTAGAGTCGAAATTAATTGCCATTCATAACCATAACCATAAGCATCCAGCCCTTTCCCAACTGTTTGTGGCTGGCTAATTGATTGCCATTCATATATAAGCAAATTCTAGATTTGTGGAATGATTATAAAAGCACAATAAGCTATTTTCAATAGTTTCAAATTTTACGTGTGACCTTCAAGCGGAATTTACTATCCCATCATGCTCAGGCAAATTATACGCTACAAGTGTTCCATGTTCAGCACTGATAAAGAAATCTGCAGTCTTGTTTACTACAACTAGCGTTTGCCATTAGATAGGCATCATGCTGCAGGTCCCTAGGTCACGAAGTGTGGCAATATGAATTTTAGGGCAAGAAATCCTATATTTTTAAATTTAAAAACAAAAAAAATCTAACCCTACTGTCTTATGTAACAACTACTAAGGAAATCTGCATGTACAATCTTATGTAATTCAGGTGGGAACTGAGCAGTCCATACAACAAGACTAGGAAACTAGGAATAGTTGTAGTGTGATTTGCTAGCTAAACTGCAGGCATTATGTGGACCCTGTTGATATGCTATGGCATAAATCAAAGATTGGTAGAATAGATTAATCACATATAATAGATTAATCACATGCCAATCTTGTCAAATGCGACATTAGCAGCTAGTTTTATGATATCTGTAAGATTACTTGTAAAAAACCCATGATGATAAAAAAAAACTTTCAGATTTTCTAGTCAATGATTAGACATGTATTTAGATCAAATAATTATACATATATTTATTCTTATAAAGATTATCCAAGAATATTGTTTCTCAAATCTTCCAGTGCACTCTCTGAACATTTCAAATTACCTAAAAGTTGCATAAAATGTCATGATGGCTGAATTTCCAGCGGGAATATATCAGGACTGAATGAATTTTTTGAATTATTAAAACTTACTTTATAATGTTATGCAAAATATCTGAATTATGTTTTCCTTTTCTGTTGGCATGCCTCATTTTTCTTATTTTATTGAAATTATGTGTTGTTTACCATTCACTTGCACTACTGTAAATTAAGGGCCTGTTTGGAATGGTTGCTTTTGTGTGTGTGTGTGTGTGTGTTGTTTGTTTCTCTTCAGATTAGTCAAATCCCAGGAGATTGATGTGACAGACAGCATGAAATGAAATTTTGGCCACTTCCCGCTTCTATATTTGCTTGTTTTCACAAATGATAAATCTTTGCTTCCAAAATCTCCAAAGATTTTACAAATGTTAAAAACATATACAAAAAGTTCCATCATGTGGGTAGTCTGATCCAGTACATTTTTCTTCTTCAGTTTAGAGAAAAAAAAGAGTATCAAACTTGTGCATCCAGTACATTTTTTTCTTAAGTTTAGATAACAAAACAGTATCAAACTTTTGCTAAATTTACATCATTGTTTCAACTCACGATTTCACTTAGCCTGGCCTTTTAACATATGTTGAATGCGATGGCTTGCTTTTGTCAGCTAGTGCAATTGCCTAGTTGTTGAATTACATAGATCTGTCTGTTTGATTGACTTCACGTTGTAAATCATTAATTACTTGCAATTTCAACTATAATTATTTCAACTAGCTTTCAGATGCACATAAACAGTAGTTTGCAGGATTAGGGACATATATTCAACTGTTAGCAAGCTTCACTTTATCCATGGTTATTTTCAGGATTTCAAGTTTGAGGAATACGAAGCAGTTAAGAAATGCTATCCACATGGATATCATGGAGTCGATAGATATGGTAGACCATTATATATTGACAGAATTGGGTTCGTGGACCTCAATACCCTGTTGCGTGTAACTACAATTGACCGCTTCGTCAAATATCACATTTCAGAACAAGAGAAGACATTGAACTTCAGGTATCCTGCGTGCTCACTTTCAGCTAAGAAGTTTATAGCCTCAACAACAACCATTATAGATGTGCAAGGAGTGGTGAGTTGCGATTCTTATTAATTTTCTTGTGGTTTGGAAGAATTTGCATCATATCCTCGCTTTGATTTAATTGCCTGTGTAAACCTGCTCTCACTGTAGTCTATTTGTCAGATAGACATATATATATAGCAACTTAATGTGACCAGTCCATGATGTAATTTTCCAGGTGGTAATAGGACCTCAAAATTAAGTAAAATTTAGCTTAATAAGGTGCCCTAGTCATTTATAGTTGATCATTTAGTGGTTCTATATTTACTAAAGGCCTGTTTTTCTGCTGATCATTAGACAATTTAATCTTGGTTATGGAAGAATGACATTAACATGACTATGAATCTCTGAAATTCTAGAAGACACATGGTTGCTAAGTAGCTGCTAGAAAAGATCTCTTTGCAACGTTGATTATCGGTTGACAACATCATTCTTCATCATTTATAGCATTTTCAATACGGAGATTTCCAGCTATCTTATTGTGATATTTTTGCAACGGAGACCGGGAACAAACATAACCAATCACCATCTTCCTAGTTATGAGCCAAAAAAATTATTTAATGTTTTGAAAAATAGTCATTGCTTTTAAATATCAGATATAATGTCATAGGTTTTTTCTACTGTCATTAGAGGAGGCAATCATGAAAATTTGTGAATCTATATGCGAAATAGTTACAATCACACCCATTATTGGCTGTGTGAAGAAGAGAATGGTGGACTAAAACCTCAGTTGCATGATTCAATCTTTCATAGGTTAAGAGGTCATTTATGTCTAATGGTGAGACCTTTGCTTTGAAAGTTAGGCTCATGAAAGTCTATGATGAACATAGCAAAAGGCATACCATGGTGAGATAGAAAGAAAATTTATATACTTACAAACTAGTTTGAGTGTTCAAACAACATGGATGATCATGTAAACTAGCAATTATATTTGGCTTTTTCCAGTACAACTTAATTTAAAGAATTTATCTTGTTCAAAAATAATTGGAAAATTCGAAAAAAGTTGTGCATCTCTAATAAATGATGCTTGAAACATTTGGTGAACCAGTAGTTGCAGTCAGGTGCAAATTTTGAATTTTGATATAAAAGTATAAAGCCATTCCATTCCTCGTTAGTTTTTTGCCTGCAACTTACTCTACCTTGGTCCTCAACATTTTTATTTCAGTTTCTTTACTTTTGGTAGTTAATTCTATCAATAATCCATTTATGAAATGATGCTTCATAATTATAAATTTTAACAAATATGCTTCTTCCATCTATATACTATCTGCTATAGCAGTTGTATATACTCTGACCTATGAAATTCAAATTTTTTATATGAATTCCCAGTTGACACTTTGATAAAGGCATGATAAAAATGCAATATATCTGATAACTTTAAATTCTTGATATAGGGTATCAATAGCTTCTCAAAGCCTGCTAGAGAGCTTTTTATAGAGATTCAAAAGATTGATAGCAATTACTACCCAGAGGTATGAGAATTGTTACTCTAGATTTCACTTGTGTGGACTAATTAAGATGGAGCATGCTCATATAATTGCATCTGTTTAATGTTAAAATTCATTAGCTAGAGCACATTTAATTCCTAATATTTATAAATCTTGTCCATATCTGTAGATTTTGGAGCTATTTTTTAGGTTTATTTGTCTTCTTTTGCATGAGTGAACTTTAATATATGTTTGCAATAATAGCCGCCAGTATTCCTTGTTCCATAAACCTGAGTTGGCTTGAACAATTATTTAGACCAAGAAGATCCTAAATGAGTCAATAAAAATCCATACCCAACTATCAACCTGTCACACCCCAACCCTTCATGTGGGCTGAAGGGGTGACACGGCCACAAAAGCCCCATGGTGTAATCCTAGGAATTATGGAAAGCCTGTTTTTTTTGTCATCTTTTAAATTCTGTTTGATTTTGATCTTTACATAAATAGTGAATTATAAACTGATAGGCCTTGCAAAATTTTGAAGATCTCTCTTAGGAATTATGCCAGCATGTCACCTGTTCTGCCCAGTTAATGGTTGGGGTGTGACACATCCAGTATCAAACTTTTCAGGGATTGCCCTGATTATCTATCACTAATATCATTGTACTTTCATCTTAGCTCTTTGTTGTTACTTTATGCATATGAATGTTACCTCTAGTGGCCATACTCTGATTGTATCTTTTTCATTTTAGCTCTTAGAAGCACAAATTAGTTTGTCAAAACGTGCAATAATTCAATTCACATTGTTAATCATCTATCAACAGCTAATGATTCTTGAAGCTGACTCCAGCTAGTTGGCATTAGACCCATAGGTTATTATTCATTAAATTGATAATGTTAATATCTATCTGAGATAGTCATAGTCTTTGCACAAAGACCTTGGGTTACACATGGGCTATGATATGAAGGGTTTTGTAATTAATGTGCGATTTTGATTATTCAAAAGTGATTTCTGAAAAAAAAAAAATCCATGGAATTACAATCAAACTTGAACTGAAATATGTAGGATTTTGAGAAAACATATAAATGCATCATCTTTCATCATGAAACTAACCCATGCCAGCTGTTTATTAAATGATTTGGAAGAATTAAGAGATACTTTGCCATTCATTTTTTCCTGTACTCGTTTGCCTCATAATTGGTTTAATACTTCACCATTATAATTTTTAATCATTCATTGCATATACATTGCCATGTCGTTTATGGACAAGTTAAATCTTCAACTTCCTTTCAATGATCTCTACCCACTCCAGACATCTGACCTCACCACCTATCAGTGGGCATTGTGCAGCTCAGTACCATCCTTTCTCCACTTGTGTTTGTAGTGGAAATTCCAAACCACAGGTATCTGCAATATGAGTTTCAAGTACAAAAATGAATATGACCACTTAATTTTTTTTTTTTTTCTGTGCACTCATTAGAACATTTGGTGGAGAATTGCTTCACTGAATATTTCTTAAAGAGGTTCTGACATCAGATGCCGCTTCTTTCCAAACAAATTAAGAGATATGTAAGAAGGCCGTGTAATCATATGAGGAGTTTGTGGGTCATTGTTCATCAATCATTCACCTGTTTTGTGGTCGTTCACAGACTTTACACCAACTATATATTGTCAATGCTGGATCTGGGTTTAGAGTCCTGTGGAAAGTTTTAAGTGCTTTTCTGGAGGCACGAACCATAGCCAAAATACAGGTTCAGCTCTCTTTTTCATTCTGTCATCCTTCTGTGGAAAAGAAGGGCAGCAGACATCTAGTTTAATAGTTGAAAATTTTGTTTTCAGATTTCTTAATCTAATTTAAATCACACATATTTAGGTGTTGGGAAACGATTACCAGAGTAAGCTCTTGGAAGCTGTAGACCCAAGGTACATAACAGGTGCTTATGTTATCAACAAGTTATCATATCGTTGTCTGATGGTTGAAATGACCTGATTCTGCAGTAATTTGCCAGACTTTTTGGGTGGAAATTGCACATGTTCTCAGTATGGAGGATGCCTGTTGAAAGATAAGGGACCATGGACTAGCCCAGAAATTAATACCATTCTGCAGGTAAAGTCTCAGTGCTTGTTAGATTTTCTTTGATCATTTTTCCTCTTTCCGCATTGGGCTAATTCACCAAGTTCCTACCTCTTTACTAGATGAGGAAATTACACTCCTTTTTCAGGAAGTTTTTAGTAAAGGAAAGAAATTTGCTGATTATGATGAGTCCTCGGACTCTCAGATTGTAACATCTTTGGTTCCTCATGGGTGTTCTCATATAATTAGATTTTAGCTTGTGTAGCAGAATGTCTCTATAGTTTTGATGGTTTGGTTATCTTGCTGATTGATGCTTGACCAATTTTCACAGGAAACTTCCAATTGGCAACTCAGGTCCAGTAGTGGAGGAAGTCTTAACATGGCATTAGAAGATAATATCGTGCCTAATACCGTAATTATCCCCCCTTGAAGCTCTATAATTTACACAGTTAGTGAAGATGGGAAAACTATCAAAAGAAAATTGCTGAAACTACAACTTTGTTTAGGGAAATTACTTTAATAGTTTGCATCCATCATCTAGAATATTGCAATCTCCTTTCAAATCGGTCTCAAGAATCAGACTGCTTATTTCAAAATATTGCCCAATAATCATTTTCAGTACGGATCACATTTTAAAGAAGGTTTGTGATTGTCATGAAGTTTGTATTTTGTGACTATTAAGTTGTTTGTAATAATTCACTCCCTACATATATATAAACTCATAGATGACTCACTTGATCAAAGGATTATCAACTTGTGTTTTAACATAATTGTCTACCTTAGCAAAGATAATTGTTTGCCCTTATTTGAAGTCTTCAAGTTTATTAACAGGAAAATATGCACTAGTAAATATAGTACATGGGAGAAAGACTGGAATTTTGGAATTGTCACCGAGATCTTCCTACTTAGGGTGCTGTGTCTGGTTTGTAGTTTCTCCTCACTCCTGCACCCATTTCCTATGCCTTTCCTTCCACTAAAAAGGTTATAAAAGCTCTGCTTGCCCAATTCCCCATGTAATCCTGGTTTATGTAACTAGGTTAGAACCGTATATTTTGGTTAGAACTATATATTTTTGATAATGTTAGCATGGAGAGGTTTTGCAGAATAAAAGATACCATCAAAGAGCAAACAGACACAGAAAATTGCTAGTCAAAATATTTGACCAAACTATAGAAGCTTTCAACTTTTAAAATGATAAGCACTACTGGATCAAAAGGTCCATGCACTTCCAGATTTTGATGTATTCTTCACTTGTTGATCCATCAGTCCTACCGTATTAAAGCATATATGTAGAACAAAGAATAAATGCTATTCAAAGTACCCACCATAATTATATGATTAGTTTCTTTGAGTCATGAAAGAGCACTTATTTTGTCTGGAATCGTCAACATCTTCATTCTTCTTTAAGGAGAAATCTGAAATATGTGCATGTATTACCAGCTTTTCAAATTATCCTATTTCTTCTAGGCAGGTCTCATTTGGATGCTGGACAAAATTGATGCATTTTGTCCCCTAGGGCCACTTTAGGTTGCCAGCTTTCTGCGTATATTACTCACTCAGTGAGGAAGATATGAAGATACGTGATGGAAGAATGAAAGTTGTGAAGTGGCTGGGGCAGTTCATGGATTCCACAGTCATGATATTTTTAGGATACCAGAAATCACCTTTTCAGGTGGATCCTGATGTCCTGAAAACTTGAGATTGTGTGAGTGATGACTTCTGCTGATTCTTTCTCCTCATTCCTTATTCTACTTAATGACTTTCATGTGGCATGACAATAAGGCATTGGCCCTCGAGGATGCCATTGAGAATCCTATTTAAGAAAATTAATGTAGTCAACTTGATTAAATAAAGTCTGTAGATTTTAAGAGGTTTCTTTCTCAATAAAAATCAATATGATGTAACACTATGTCTCATATAATAGGAATGATTGGCAAAGGAGGATTCAAAATAACCCCAAATTGTGGGGGAAAGTCTTATCAACTGCAGTTACAATAGGTTGGATTATTTTGATGCAGGATGTTGATGTTTTCCGGCAAGACATGCCAACAAAGGTTGTTACTGAGCTTATGGCAAAGAAAATTTTAGAACTTGAGCATTGGCTTGCAGAGACCAAGAAGGTGAGTAGAGAAGTTTGAATAAATCAAACATGACCAAGGCATAACAATTGAAGAAGTAGTTCATCCTCTGCTTTAATCCCCTCAGATCTTACAAACACTTGTGTCTAAGCAGCAAGAGGTCGCAGATTGTATAGAACAGCTAAAGAAACTGATATCAGTAAGGACATCTAACCTTGCTTAATTGTTTTCTCCTGAAGCCTCTTTGAAACTTAACCATCAACATGCCCTTCAGATAATACAAGTCCGTGTTTTCATCAGGACATAAAGCTGATAGCAATTCTTCATTTATTCTGGATATATGCTAGCGATTATGTGTACATTTTTTTTAAAAAAAATCATTTACAAGAAGATTACTAGTCCTAGATTGATCCTTAATATGTACAGTACTTTTTTATGAGGAAAAATGTAGTGAAACAGCTATGAAACTCTACTTAGTTTTCAGAGACACATGCTTGATCTATTTTTACATTCCCACCATCTATATTATGCATTCCAGCTTCTATTTCGAAATGCTATCCAGTTAAATACTGCCCACCTTCCAATTGAATGTAATGTGGGCTTGTTCTGGTAGAGCTTCCTTTCCAGTTGAATATATCCTGGATTTTTTTTTTTTTTTTAAATTGTTACTTACTTTCTAGGTTGCATGCAGTTGAAACAAGTTACTAGTTAACAGGATTGAAATTCCTCACCTTCAGTAGCTTGATTTCTGCTTCAAGAAAATCAGTTTATAGAAGCAAAGTCTTAATTTTGCATCTTTATTATTTAGCATGCATGTTAAATTACTAGGATGGAAATTGTCTGGACTAGATTGTGTGTTTTATGGCAGTTTTCTTTCTCTGGGTGTAGGGAGAGAGAGCCTAAATAATGTGGGGGTTTAGCGGTTGATGAACAGCAATAGGATCAACCTTGCTGAAGAAGTATCCTGGACTTTCATCCTTTGTTGCCAACAATCAATTGGCGCAGCGGTAACGCGTCTGCTCTTGAACCAAGTGGGCCAAGCCGAGACTCAATAAAAACTCCCATGGACTAACCCAATGGAATTAAACTAATCTCGAAGCCCATGTACACCCGTGACTTGATTTAATCTCAACCCTTGGATTCACACCCAACCCAACATAAGTTAGTCCAACCTGGGCCTTGATAGCACCACACCAGGCCCAACAAATAATTATTAGAAAAATAGAGCACATTTGCTGAAAAATAATTTACTTCTAGGTCTTCTATTGCAACTAATGTGATGTGAGGGGCAACCTTCATTGTCTTAAAAGTATGCAGAAAGCTCTACCTTCGAGACCTGCTTCTACTAATTGTACATTGATTTCATTAAGTGTGCTGATTGCACCTTGAAGACAATTTAAGCAGACCTATGAGAATCGTCTCCATACATTAAACAGTAACACTTCTCAAATCTTAGCAGATGAGAGCCGTCATGTGTACATGCATTGTAACACAGATTCAAGAATCCTTCGATGAAATATAATGTTCTGAAGATTTCCAAACTGTGCAAACTTAAAAGATTTGGCATATTCAAAAACTGACAAAGATCGCATCATTACACAAGGGAATCGATTTCTTTGCATTCTTTATTTATTGTTTGCTCTTCTTTATCGGGTGCTCTTGGAACAGATCTTTTTTCGGGAAATCTCTGTTTGACACCAAGTTTACTGTGAAATGTTATTTGCTAACCGGGGAGATCATTGATGCCATATGCAGTCAAAAGGTTATCAGAATGCCTGTTATCAGAGGAATTTTTGTAGACTATATAAATAGAGCACCTCATGAGCATTGGAACATCAAAAAGTACGGTCCATAAACAAGCTGAAGTAATTATATTTATTGTTAGGTGAGGAAGTTGATGCAAATCAGGACAAGTTTCTCTCATATCAACCATTTATTCTTTTCTTTATGCCATATAGCCATCAGAGTTGGCTAGAGAACTCGAAATTATTAGAATCCACCCATTCAATGACCAGTGTTACTACATCTGCTCAAATTTTCATTGCATAAAACTTTTTGCTAGCAGCTATCATCTATCATCTCAGTAACAAACTCAAACAACATCATATAATGATTCATGTGCTCTTTGTTGTTTGGACTTCCCTGTTGCTTCTCCTTGTCTTCTATCTGGCAGTTGACATATTTTTGATGATCACTGTATTTGTTCTCACGACGGCCAGTTCCTATACCAACCAGCCCAAGCCGAGACCAGCCCACTGATCCCCAGTGTGACCGCATGGTTGCAGAAAGGATTGGGCTCTATGTCTGCCAGAGCTATCACTAAGTCTGCTATGTTTGCTGCCACTGCCATCAACCTCATCACCCTATCAGCTCTGATCTTCCTCACTTGCTCTTTGTCCTTCTCAGCTTCAAGTTTCCTCTGTTCCACCAATCCCTTCTTAATCATAATAAAGTCCATTATGATGAAGAAAACGTAGCCAAGAGCCTCTCCAAACGCTGAGATGTAGCTCATCCTTCGAGCTAGATGAGCATCCATCACGCCTATCCTTGACAGCCAAAGAAAGTGGTCAAAGAAGAAGTAGACCATCTCACCGGCATTGGCGAACACTGCGAGGAAGCGGAAGAGAGGGGTGGAGCCGGGGTTCCGGCGGAGGGCGTTGAAGCCGGTGAGGAAGCGTCCGCTCCGAAAGGCTTTGCGGCTGAGGCCGGCCGCCACCTCCCAGTGCTTGGCTCTTTTAGCCATGTCAGGGTGGGTGCCTCGACGTGCCAGTGCACGAGCTTGGAGACGTACTGGAAGGTCTTGACGAGCTTGTCGATGCCATCTCTCTTCGCAAGGAAGACGACGAGCTTGTCGACGGAGTCGGTCATGGCTTCAGAGATGGAAGCGTCGATGAGGGGTTACCAAGGGAGAAGGGGAGTGGAGAGGGTGGAGGCATGTAAGCGCTCATATGCACCACGAGTCCGTTGTTAGGATAAGTGCCTGCAGTTCACGGCTACGATGCCTCACCGCTGGGACTTTGAACTGTGTTTTTCTTTAGTGATAAGGATGGAGAAGAGCTTCGTTTCCCTCCAAGAAAATCTTTTTATGATCTGATAACGGGTTGTGGGTCTCACAGAACTCTTGGTGTGAGGCTGGCGATTCACTTGCAAGGAATTTCCACATATTTGAGGCCGAAGTGTTGAATCTTAAAGGATAATATGGTTCACGGCTCAAATCGTAGACCAATTTACATCATTAGTGAGAGACAGGATTTAGACATAACTGAGTTCAGGACATCAGTGGTCTGCTGATATGATCCGTCTCTTAACTAAAACAGATAATGGTTTAATAACTTGACCGACTTGATTTGGATCAGTCCGTTTGATGATCGAGACAAAGTCAATCTGGCATGACATGAGCCTAAAATCTTTGATTATTCTGTTTAATTATCTACTGGTGTAATAAGGTGTTAAAGTTACATCTGTAGAATATTATCTAAGAGAATGTGCTATTAAACTATGAAATTAGTGTAACAATTGATATAGTTGGTAAATAAAATGGTTAGTAAATGATGCGGTTGGAAAACAAAAAAATTAAGATCATGGTCCTAGGCGGCCCCCAAAGTCTGGGTGGCCCCTAGTCCTAGACGGCCCTCAGGTCCTGGGCGGCCTCCTGGTCCTAGGCGGCCCCAAGTCCTGGGCGACCTCCTGGTCCTAGGCGGCCCCCAAAGTCTGGGCGTCCCTAGTCCTAGACGGCCCCCAAGGTCTGGGCGGCCCCTAGTCCTCGACGGCCCCCAGGTCCTGGGCGGCCTTCTGGTCCTAGGCGGCCCCCAAGGTCTGGGCGGCCCCTAGTCCTGACGGCCCCTAAGTCCTAAGCGGCCCTTGGCCCCAGACGGCCCCCAGGTCCTGGACGGCCTCCTGGTCCTAGGCGGCCCCCAAAGTCTGGGCGGCCCCTAGTCCTAGACGGCCCCCAGGTCCTGGGCGGCCTCCTGGTCCTAGGCGGCCCCCAAGGTCTGGGCGGCCCCTAGTCCTGGACGGCCCCTAAGTCCTAGGCGGCCCTTGGCCCCAGACGGCCCCCAGGTCCTGACGGCCTCCTGATCCTAGGCGGCCCCCAAAGTCTGGACGACCCCTAGTCCTAGACGGCCCCCAGGTCCTGGGCGGCCTCCTGGTCCTAGGCGGCCCCCAAGGTCTGGGTGGCCCCTAGTCCTCGACGGCCCCTAAGTCCTAGGCGGCCCTTGGCCCCAGACGGCCCCCAGAGTTTGGGCGGCCCCTAGTCCTAAGCGGCCCCCAGGATCTGGGTGGCTCCTAGTTCTAAGCGGCCCCCAGGTTTTGGGCGGCTTCCTGGCCCTAGGCGGCCCCCAAAGTCTGGGCGGCCCCTAGTCCTAGACGGCCCCCAATCTTGGAATCATTCTCATATCAGGGGCACTAAACACGATGAGATGTCGTGTCCAGAACAGAAATCGAGAATCATTAAGCATCATGACGCTTTAAATGGTTCGAATAAGACAAACACTAGAACATCGTCGTTCATCTAGAAAAAGGAGATACTGAGCTCCTGTTTTAGGACCAGATACCTTTTCTCTGACTCTGACACTCCCACTAACCCTGACATTCCCTTGGGATAACTAAGGTCATCATGAAGATCCTTATCTTCATGAGTAAGTTTCTTAATACCTTTATTGTTAATTACCGATGAATGACCACGTAGAAAGCGCTGGGCTAGGGTAAACGTTTATCTTACACGTGGACCTTCTGACCCACAAAAAAAAGGAAAAAAGAAGAAGTTTGGAAGGGGATAAGAAGGAGAGGGGGTGCTTGAAGGAAGGGGACTCCTTTTTCCTTCAGTAAGAGATCCCATAGCAAAACAAACAGAAAAACAAAAATTTGGTGATTGAGCTACATTAGATTGGCGCGCCAGGTAGGGGGCCATCGTCGGAGCAGTGAGTAATACCTGTTCTACGGTTCTCCGAATATGAGCTCGAGATCTCTGGAAGAAGATCCCTCTGATTGGTCTGGGGGGCATCTCTCGCCTCCCAACCATGATCTCAAAACTCTTGGCTCTTCTGAGCCAGTGAAGTCGAACCCTCCGGTTCCTTCCTCGCCGCTGCCGGCCCCAGCTATTCCTCAGGACCCACTGCTGATCCTTACCCAAAAGTCCAAACTCTTGTTGGGATGGTTCAACAGATGCAGGAATAGCACTCTAGAGGAGCCCGGCAACGGCTCGAGCCACCTCTGTTGCCCAGGTCGGCTACTCCTGTCAGCCGACAATCAGCTCGAGGGAGATCCCCTCCGACAAAGCCTCTCCGCCCTTATTCCTCAGGAGGGTGGCGCTCTCAAAGCTCCCGGGACGGTTCGCGCTCTCTCACCCATTCCCCTAGCAGCCCACCTGCCAGGCGGCAGCGGGGGAAGGAACCTTATGCGAAGCACCGCCGGTGGCGTTGTCAGTCTCTTTCTAGTTCCCCTGAACCAACCGGAGGACGTATGACTGATCAGATGGAAAGGCATCTTGAGGAGCAAGATCGCAGGCTGGAGGAACTTAGTCAAAGGATCAACAATCAGCCGGGGTCGGATTACGATACCCGCCCCCCTCTTACTCGGCGGGTTATGGAAGAGCCCATTCCAAGGAGATTCCGATTTCCTCAACTGGACTCCTATGACGGTACCACCGATCCCCTAGATCATCTGGAGAGCTATAAAGCTATTATGCAGGTCCAAGGAGCGACTGATGCCCTCTTATGCATTGCCTTCCCGGCCATCCTCCGTAAGGCGGCCCGTGTTTGGTATTCTCGTCTGCCCTCACGTAGCATTGACTCTTTTCGACAACTGGAGAGATCTTTCCTGGCTCATTTCGACACTTGTCGAAAGATTCCTCGAGTAGCAGACAGCTTATTCTCCGTGCAGCAGCAAGAAGGAGAACCTTTGAAAGATTTTATAACCCGTTTCAAGGTGGCGGCCCTAGAAGTCTATCATCTTGAAGATGCTGTAGCCACGCTGGCTTTAAAATGGGGGCTCCGTCCCTCCCGTTTTACTTACTCTCTGGACAAAAAACCTCCTTCCTCTTATGCTGATCTCTTGAGCCGTGCGCAGAAGTATATCCGCGCCGACGAAGCTGATTCATCAAGGAGAGGTGCGCAGGAGAGGACTGGCAAGAGACCCGCTCGCCCAGAGTTGAACGGGCCCCCTCCCAAGAAGTCCGAACCCTCGCACCGACCGACTGACCGCCGCAAAAGCCTGGCTCCCAGAGAAGACCATCTTACACCCTTCCTAGCGCCCTGGGCTCATATCCTTATGGAAATTGAAAACGAGCCTTATTTACGGCATCCACCCCCATTGAAGAAGGGCATCGCCCGCGACAGGAGCCGTTATTGCCGTTTCCACAGGGATTACGGCCATGACACTAAAGAATGTCGGAACTTGAAGCAAGCCATCGAAGAACTCATTCAAAGGGGATATCTTGGGCAGTACATCCAGAAGAAAGAGGCTCCTGTACCAGCTTTGATGGGACCTCCTCCCGCTCAAGCCAACATTGATAACACCCCAACAGAATGGATGGTGGGCATGATTTCCCACGGAAGAGCCTCGTCTTCTAAGAGGCCAAGGGGAGGGGGAGAGCTAGATGATGTAATCCCTTCTGGGGGAGATATAGCGGGGGGTAGTGTTGTAAAAGATGATAGCGTCGTTGTTTCAATGACGGTCGCTAAACATCCTGTAAAGAGGATCTTAATTGACAGTGGAAGCTCCGCTAATGCGCTTACTTATGACGCATTTCTTCGGATGAATTTACCTCTTGACTCTCTTCGGCCTATAGCCGTCCCTCTAGTCGGTTTCACTGGAGACTCTATACGAGTAGAAGGCGAGATTACTTTACCGGCAACGGCAGGATCGCCGCCATGTCAAAGCACGGTAATGCTGGATTTTCTGGTGGTTCGGGTTCCCCTGGCTTACAACGCCATACTCGGCCGCCCCGGGTTGAATATGTTAGATGCAGTTATATCTACCAAGCGCCTATTGGTGCAGTTCCCTACCAACCAAGGAGTTGGTGCGATGCACGGAGAGGTAGACTCAGTTAGACCCTGCTATCATTTAGCCCCTAGTCCTCAGGTGGCTAAAATTCCTCCGGTCGCCGAGTTTTGACCCTAGAGAAGTTGAGCAAAGAGGAGAGCCAGCGGAGCTTCTAATATCTTGCCCCCTGGGGGATGATCCCACTAAGATCGTGCAAATTGGCGAGCTCCTCTTCCCTGAAGTCCGGGATCAGCTCCTAGCCTTCTTATCGGCAAATGCGGATGTCTTCGCCTGGAAAGTGACGGACATGATCGGGATTCCTCCGGAGGTGATTATTCATCAACTTAATATCAACCCAAGCTGTCGTCCTGTTCGCCAGAAGAAAAGGAGTTTCGCCTCTGAGCGGCAGAGGGTCATAGACGAAGAGGTGGATAAATTGCTTATGGCCGATCATATTCGGGAGGCACAATATCCTGATTGGCTAGCCAATGTGGTCATGGTTGGAAGGCCAACGGAGGATGGAGAATATGCATCGATTACACCGATCTTAACAAAGCTTGTCCTAAGGATAGTTTTCCGTTGCCACGGATCGACCAGTTAGTAGATTCAACTTCTGGTTATGAACTTCTTAGCTTCATGGATGCCTTCTCAGGATACAATCAGATAAAATTGAACCCCTTAGACGAAGAGCATACTTCTTTTATCATCGAGAAGGGCATCTATTGTTATAAAGTAATACCCTTCGGGTTGAAGAATGCAGGAGCTACCTATCAGAGGCTGATGAACAAAGTTTTTAAAGACCAGCTCGGCCGCAACATGGAAGTATATGTAGATGATATGTTGACAAAAAGCACCTGTGCCACTGACCATGTCGCCGACCTGCAGGAGACCTTTCACAACCTCTGGCTCCATAGAATAAAGCTCAACCCACGTAAATGTGCATTTGGAGTTACTGTAGGGAAATTCTTGGGTTTCTTGGTTACCCGGCAGGGGATTGAGGCAAACCCAGAGAAAATTCAGGCCATTCTCAATATGAGGCGGCCTATATGTAAGAAAGAGGTGCAACAACTCATCGGGAGGATAGCAGCATTAAGCCGATTTTTGTCAAGATCAGCCGAGAGGTGTCTACCCTTCTTCAAGGTCTTACGAAAAGCGGACGGTTTTGAGTGGACAAAAGACTGTCAACAAGCTTTTGAAGAACTTAAGGAGTTCTTGTCCACACCGCCCCTGTTGTCTAAACCGGAAGAAGGAGAAAAGCTTTTCCTCTATCTTGCGGCTTCCTTAGAAGCCATTAGTTCCGTTCTGGGCGTGTCGGCGACCATGCCATTCAAAGACCCGTGTATTATACCAGCAAAGTGCTTCATGGTGCAGAAGAGAGGTATTCCAAAACGGAGAAAGTCATTTTTGCTTTATTCATCTCCGCCCGACGACTAAGACCCTACTTTCAGGCCCATCCTATAGTCGTCCTCACTGATCAACCTCTCAGAGCCATTTTGTCACGACCAGACACCTCTGGCCGATTGGCCAAATGGGCCATCAAACTAGGGGAATTCGACTTGTCATTTCAGCCCAGAGCAGCTCTGAAATCCCAGGTCTTGGCTGATTTTCTAGTAGAATGCACATGGTCTGAGGAACATCAAGAAGAGTTCCCCCGGATTCTTTTAGATGCTGACGAGGGGAATGATAAAGCATGGGTCCTCCATGTCGACGGAGCCTCTAACTCAGGGGAGCGGAGCTGGTCTTATTCTTGCCAGCCCAAAGGTGTAGTACTGGAGTATGCTCTCCGTTTCCTCTTTGAAGCCACTAACAATCAAGCTGAATATGAAGCCTTGTTAGCCGGAATCAAACTAGCGCATGGGATGGGAATCAAGCATCTCCGAGCTTTCACTGACTCGCAGCTTATTTCTGCCCAGGTGGCAGGGGAGTATGAAGCTCGGGACCCTATCATGTCCCAATATCTGAGCAAGGTTAAACTATTAGTTCCCTTGTTAGATCACTTCACCATCAGCTATATCCTCAGAGGCGAGAATGCTAGGGCTGATATGTTGGCCCGGCTTGCTACATCTGTGGATAGCGCAATGGGCAAAACCTACATCGAGTACCTGGAGACACCTAGCATCGAAGCTGTGGAAGAAGCTTTGCCCGTTATCCAAGAGGAAACCTGGATGGAATCTTATATCCGATATTTGAAGGATGGCGTTCTCCCAGTTGATCATGAGGAAGCTAAGCTGCTCAAGCGGAAGGCTTCTAAATTTGTACTGCTAGATGGCCGACTCTACAAGAGATCCTTTTCTCAGCCTCTCCTCAAATGTGTTAGCGCGGTAGATGCTAATTATGTCCTTAGGGAGATTCATGAAGGCATCTGTGGGAATCACTCAGGAGGCCGATCTCTGGCGCGCAAGGCCCTCCGACAAGGATATTATTGGCTGACCATGCAAGAAGATGCAGCTGAACTGGTGAAAAGATGTGACCAATGCCAATGGTACGCCTGCATTCAACGACAACCGTCTTCCCAGTTAAACCCCCTTTCTGCTCCCTGGCCTTTCGCTCAGTGGGGCATGGACATCCTTGGCCCTTTCCCTTCGGCGTCAGGATAGCAAAAATTCCTGCTAGTCGCCGTCGATTATTTTACTAAATGGGTCGAAGCCGAAGCACTCGCTAGGATCACTGAAGCCAAAGTCAAAGCCTTTTTCTGGAAAGCCATTATTTGTCGATACGGCATACCACATACTCTTGTCACTGATAATGGTCGACAGTTCGACAACATCACCTTCCGGACCTTTTGTGCTGATCTCGGCATCACGCAGTGATTCACCTCCGTCGGCCATCCGCAATCTAATGGACAGGCCGAGGTTACAAATCGTATGATATTGCGGGGATTGAGGACCAGACTGGATACGTCCAAAGGAAGGTGGGTGGAAGAGCTCCCGAGTGTACTCTGGGCATACCACACAACTCCCAGGACACCAACGGGAGAGACGACGTTCAATCTGATTTTCGGTTCCGAAGCTGTTATTCCCATCGAAATTAGCCTACCAAGTAGCCGAGTAGAATCATATGATGAAGCAGACAACCTTCCTAATTTAAGAGCCAATCTTGACCTCATTGATGAAGCAAGAGATCGAGCTCGAATTAAAATGGCAGCCTACCAGCAGCAGGTAGCGGATATTATAATACCCACATCCGCTCAAAAAGCTTCCGCCAGGGAGATTTGGTTCTAAGAAAGGCTTCGGTATCTAAGCCAACAGAGGGGGGCAAATTGTCTCCAAACTGGGAAGGGCCCTACCAGATAGCAGAGGTCCTTCACCGTGGAGCATATCGACTTGGAGATCTGAATGGGCAACTGATCCCCGAACGTGGAATGCAGATAATCTCTGGCAATACCACCAGTAATAATGTATTTACCCAAAAATTAATAAACGTGCATGTTTGGAGATTTCCTGTAGATGATCTTCAAAGCAGCTCGGTGGCCCTACAGTCCAAAGGACACCCTCAGGCTGGTATAACCTACCCCTGAGGAGGTTCAAGTCCACGACTTAAGCGGCCCCGAGTCACGCTCTTAGGCGGGTTCCTAGCTGCCCCCGAGAGACGATCCTTCAAAGCGGCTCGGCGGCCCTACAGTCCAAAGGACACCCCCAGGCTGGTATAACCTACCCCTGAGGAGGTTCAAGTCCATGACTTAAGCGGCCCCGAGTCACGCTCTTAGGCAGGTTCCTAGCTGCCCCCGAGAGACAATCCTTCAAAGCGGCTCGGCGGCCCTACAGTCCAAAGGACACCCCCAGGCTGGTATAACCTACCCCTGAGGAGGTTCAAGTCCACGACTTAAGCGGCCCCGAGTCACGCTCTTAGGCGGGTTCCTAGCTGCCCCCGAGAGACGATCCTTCAAAGCGGCTCGGTAGCCCTACAGTCCAAAGGACACCCCCAGGCTGGTATAACCTACCCCTGAGGAGGTTCAAGTCCACGACTTAAGCGGCCCCGAGTCACGCTCTTAGGCGGGTTCCTAGCTGCCCCCGAGAGACGATCCTTCAAAGCGGCTTGGCGGCCCTGCAGTCCAAAGGACACCCCCAGGCTGGTATGTCCTACCCCTGAAG
This sequence comes from Calamus simplicifolius, assembly GCA_900491605.1. Lineage (NCBI taxonomy): Eukaryota > Viridiplantae > Streptophyta > Magnoliopsida > Arecales > Arecaceae > Calamus > Calamus simplicifolius. The sequence continues at coordinate 233,942 of UESW01004543.1, read as the reverse complement.
AGGTTCAAGTCCATGACTTAGGCGGCCTCGACTTAGACGGCCTCGAGTCACGCCCTTAGGCAGATACCCGACTACCTTTGAGACACAATTCTGCAAAAGGACCAAACGGCCCCACAGTCCTAAGGACATCATGCCTCCTCGAACCCAGGGCAAACTCCCCATGGAGGTCCCTAAACTACCCTATCAGAGTTCCAGGACTTACATCCAGAGACAACATACCAGAAAATGACCCCGAGATTCGAACTTAACATCAACTCGTGGATGAATCTCCTAAGCAATAGGTAGAAATCAGGAATCGAACAGATGAAGCATTACGTAACATCAAGTAAGCAAAAAGTGGCGTCTACTCATTCAAAGTCAATTCACTATAAAACTTTATAATGTATTGTCTGTGAACTGATATCAATTGACTTACAAAAGGAGGTCCTTTAAAGGACCAAGTCAAGAACAAAAAGCTAAGATCAAGATAGACCTAGGCACCTTCTATCGGTCTTCGAGGTGCTCCTTCTCAGTAATTGGACCAGAAGCCGGATCCTCAGTAGTGGGCATTTCTGCGACAGGGTCATTGGTCATCACCGCTCCATCCACCGCATTTTAACCTCCATATCAGATGTTTCTTCATCATCCGCGGGTTGAAAACGTTCAAGGTTTTCTAAATTAAAGTGCCGGGCTAGCCTCCGTTTACACCTCTCGAAACCCTGAATGAAAGCGTCCAGGGCAGCTTCGTGGAGCTCCGATGTAAAGTCCGAAGAATCCTTGTACTCTTTGATGGCCTCCTGGACCTTGGCTTCGGTCGCGGCCACCTTTTCCTGAGCTTTAGCCTCGGCTGCGGTCATCCTCTCCCGGGCCTCCGTCTCCACTGCTGCGACCCTGTCCAGAGCTTCCTTAGCATCCCTCTCAGCTAGAACCAGTTTTTCTGCAGCATCGCGAGCCGCGGCTTCCGCGTTGTCAGCTCGATTCTCAGTATGTTCTAGCCTGAGAGTGGTTTCCTTCAATCTTTCTTCTGTTGGCAGCAATTTCGCCCGGACTTCAAATAATTGGGCATCTAAGCTCCGCAGCTCCTTCTCCGCCCTCCCCCGCCATGTTCGATAATCCTCCTGGATGACCCGAAGGTCATGTAGCGCTTTCGACTCTCGGGCCTTTGTCTCCACCAATTCTTTATCCAAGCTCTCACTACGAGACTTGGCCTTGGTCAGGTCTTCGCGCAGCACAAAGAGGCCATTAGACATCTGCAAAATACACTCGGTGAATACCCGAACTCAATAATCACAAAGGAGGAGAGAGGAGAAGATCGTAGCTCTACCTGAAGCGCAGCTGTGAACATGATGTCAAATGACTCCTCCTGTGATAGTTTCCTCATTTTATCCTGAAACCTGGGCAGGATCAAAAGTTTGAGGACTGTTTCGATAAACAACTTTTATATGCGGTACCCAGGTTAGGCGGTTGAGAAGGTGGGGATGGACTTCTCGAAGCATCCAAGGGAGCGGGGGCGAGGGCGCCTGCTTCCTTTGATGATGAAGGGCCTGACGGATTGGTCTTAATGGCCTCCATGCTCCCTACCAATCCCTCGGCGCCCTTAGCATAAGATGGGGCGACCGCCGGAAGGCTTCCCTCGATAGGATCTCTATCGGTATCCCCTCAGGAGGACTTGTCTCTCCCTCGCTATCTTCTATCAGTGTTGCTTCGGGAAGAGCCGCTAGAGGTTGGGCACGACGGTCCGGTTCTGGCAGGCGGGGCCTTTTAGGTTCAGTTCCTGCCGTGCCACGGTCGCTTCCTCCTCTCTTTCGGAGGCCCGATATCAGCGAGTCTTGAGAAAACTTCATTGCTGCAATATAGATAGCACGCGGTTAGCTAAAAGGAGGACACCAAATATACTAGCTACGAATATAATAATAATAAAAGAAAAATTCTTCGAGGCTCACCGGGCGCTGCAGCCAGCGACATCGGCACGAACGCAATCTCCCGGAGATTATCCTCCGATAGCAATTCCTTACTAGGAGGAATGATAGTGGAAATCAGAGTGTTGAAAAGCTCACGGTCTCTCTCATCAACACTCAGTTCTGGTTAGAACTGGTATCCGGAATACCCCAATCTACGCCCAACCCCTCCAAGTGTGCGTAAAAAAATCGAGACTTCCACCCTTTAATTTTAGAAGGAAGGTTAAGCCTAAGGACTCTCTTAGGCCTCGACGCGAAGCTCCACCACCCATCCCTAACAGGGTTTCGAATCCTATACAATGCCCTAAATAAAGAAAGTCGAGCAGAAGCTCCATGAAAGGAACAAAGCACTAGAAATGAAAAAATGACACGAATGGAATTAGGGGTAAGTTGTGCAGGAATAAGGCGATACCTGTTCAACAAGTTTACGAAAAAAGGATGTAAGGGCAATCGTAGACCGCCCTTAAAAAACTCTTCGTACAGCGCAACCTTTCCTGGTTGCGCTAGGGTGACTCTATCTTCGGGGAGGGGAGCGGAAAGCCGAATGTCACTAGGGATCCCAAACTGAGCCCTAAGGTTCCTAAGATCTTGGGAAGTTGTAACTGAGGCGACATCCGCCAGCCTGGCCGATTTGGAAGCAATCGCAGGAAGCCCTACCTCACGGCTGGTAGATGAGGAGGAAACCCTAGGAGACTGGGGTAACAACCTAGACACATGCTGCGCGGACCGAGCGACAGGTTGATCCCCGCGGATGGTTACCCCTCCGAGGGCCTGTTGACGCGCCTGAAGAATCTTCTCATGGAAAGGCTCGATCATGGGGCCTTTACCTTTCCTATCTTGGGAGGGATCCATGGAAAAGGAAAAAAAAGAAGAAGTCGACTAACCTGGACTTGGAGAGATAAAATCGTAGAAGGGTATACAAAATAAAAGATTAAGGGATGAAGGGGATGGCCCCCCTTTTTATATTCCGGACGCAACGCCTCGAGCGCCGCAAGGCCGCATGGCAGTCCCCCAGTGGGACTGGACAAGCAAAAAGACACTATCTTCCTAGAGATATGCGCCTCTCCTCTTTCTTCCTTTTCTCGAAACGACACTTATCATGTGCTGGGATTTAAAATTCGAATTTTTCCGCCCTTCTCCCTTGCACGTGTGCAACGCACATGAATACAAGGGACATGGGCGAGGGGGCATATGATATAGTTGGTAAATAAAATGGTTAGTAAATGATGTGGTTGGAAAACAAAAAAATTAAGATCCTCGTCCTAGGCGGCCCCCAAAGTCTGGGCGGCCCCTAGTCCTAGACGGCCCCTAGGTCCTGGGTGGCCTCCTGGTCCTAGGCGGCCCCCAAGTCCTGGGCGGCCTCCTGGCCCTAGGTGGCCCCCAAAGTCTGGGCGGCCCCTAGTCCTAAACGGCCCCCAAGGTCTGGGCGGCCCCTAGTCCTCGACGGCCCCCAAGTCCTGGGCGACCTCCTGGTCCTAGGCGGCCCCCTTGGCCCCAGACGGCCCCTAGTCCTGGACGGCCCCTAAGTCCTAGGCGGCCCTTGGCCCCAGACGGCCCCCAGGTCCTGGGCGGCCTCCTGGTCCTAGGCGGCCCCCAAAGTCTGGGGGCCCCTAGTCCTAGACGGCCCCCAGGTCTTGGGCGGCCTCCTGGTCCTAGGCGGCCCCCAAAGTCTGAGCGGCCCCTAGTCCTAGACAGCCCCCAGGTCTTGGGTGGCCTCCTGGTCCTAAGCGGCCCCCAAGGTCTGGGCGGCCCCTAGTCCTCGACGGCCCCCAGGTCCTGGGCGGCCTCCTGGTCCTAGGCGGCCCCCAAGGTCTGGGCGGCCCCTAGTCCTGGACGGCCCCTAAGTCCTAGGCGGCCCTTGGCCCCAGACGGCCCCCAGGTCCTGGGCGGCCTCCTGGTCCTAGGCGGCCCCCAAAGTCTGGGCGGCCCCTAGTCCTAGACGGCCCCCAGGTCCTGGGTGGCCTCCTGGTCCTAGCCGGCCCCCAAGGTCTGGGCGGCCTCTAGTCCTCGACGGCCCCTAAGTCCTAGACGGCCCTTGGCCCCAGATGGCCCCCAAAGTCTGGGCGGCCCCTAGTCCTAAGCGGCCCCCAGGATCTGGGCGGTCCCTAGTCCTAAGCGGCCTCCAGGTCCTGGGCGGCCTCCTGGCCCTAGGCGGCCCCCAAAGTCTGGGCGGCCCCTAGTCCTAGACGGCCCCCAATCTTGGAATCATTCTCGTATCAAGGGCACTAAACACGATGAGCTGTCGTGTCCGGAACAGAAATCGAGAATCATTAAGCATCATGACGCTTTAAATGGTTCGAATAAGACAAACACTGGAACATCGCCGTTCATCTAGAAAAGGAGATACTGAGCTCCTGTTTTAGGACTAGATACCTTTTCTCTGACTCTGACACTCCCATTAACCCTGACATTCCCTTGGGATAACCAAGGTCATCATGAAGATCCTTATCTTCATGAGTAAGTTTCTTAATACCTTTATTGTTAATTACCGATGAATGACCACGTAGCAAGCGCTGGGCTAGGGTAAACGTTTATCTTACACGTGGATCTTCTGACCCACAAAAAAAAAAGGAAAAAGAAGAAGTTCGGAAGGGGATAAGAAGGGGAGGGGGTGCTTGAAGGAAGGGGACTCTTTTTCCTTCAGTAAGAGATCTCATAGCAAAACAAAACAGAAAAACAAAAATCTGGTGATTGAGCTACATCAACAATAATAATTAATCAGTTAATCATATAATTATAATCAATCATGTGAGATCAGATCAAACCATATATAGTCAAAACAATAAGGGAAAAATATATATACTTTTAGTTTTCAAACTTTCAGTTCATTATAATTTAAAAATATTATATTTCTAACTTTTTATTATATAAAATCAGTTAAAATTATCAAAATAGCTAATGTATCGTTCTATGTTCATATATTTGTATTAAGATAAAGTGTTTGTTATTCTATCAATTTTAATTAATTTTATATAATAAATATTAAAATATAAAAAAACTAAACGGTAATGATTGAAAGCTTGAAGAATAAAATAAATTTGAAGTGAAAGTTTGAGAGTCAAAAATATATGTTATCATTAAAAAAAAAACTTAATAAGTGATTCATCTTGTCTCAAATATAATCCAGCACAGTTTGTTCGTTTAAATGGCTCTTTATGTTACCATTTTAATAAATAGGTTATGCTTCACTTTTGAGTAGTCGAATCAAAAAATTGATAGACTATCTATGTCTCAATCCAGCATAAACCTAGAATAATCCGAGCCATTGCCGCACCTGCGTTGCATAAACTGAGTATTGGGTCCGACTACTTCGGTTTTCCTTGTTAAGCTTGGCAGCCGGTGCACTAGTTTGCAAGCGTATGAACCGGACCCGAGAGTTGGTGGACCCCAAACGCGCGTCTGATCTCAATCCCGATCGTCGGATCAGGCAGAAAGCGGACGGCGCGAGCGGGTGGTGAGAGGCCATCCGCCCTTCCCCGCAGCGAGAAAATTCGACGTTTCCGTCTCTCCGAGGTGGGTTCCGACCATCGCCTCTCGTCTACCATTTGAGGAGCATCCAAGATTCGCTTCTCTACTCGAGGATTTCACTGGGAGAACAGGCCGAATTCGTGCGAGTCCATAAGGAGCAGGATTCAGGTGGCAATTGTCTTGATTTTTTCACCTAATTCTATTGTCGTCATATCAAGCATTTCTTTCAAGTAGTCATCGCATAATTGGAAGAAGAAGAAGAAAAAAAAAGTCTTTTGTGGCCAGACTAAGTCGTCAATAATGTTTTCTCTGCTCAATTCTGTAATGTTTTCGCCAGACTAAGTCTTGTTCTTGGATTTATTGACCGCTGAATACCTCTGTTAATTTCCTTAAACCTTCTGAGCAATAGAAGGCGGTGTTAAGTTTCAACTTTATATTTGGAAGGAAAGGAGCATTTCTTGAATCCTTCATTGTGAGCAGCTCAAGATGATAATTTTGGGCATCTTATGGTTTTATGTTCTTGAGCATAACCCTGGCGAAATTTAAACTTAAAAAAACGTGTCTTTGAATGGAGATATTAGAAAAGCGTGAGATGTGGTTTAAGAAGATGAATTGGAAATATTCACCATTTGCATCAGTTCTCTGGTAATTTGGTTACTAGCTTATAAATCATCCAATGTATTTAAACATACTTTGACGGTGTCACGACTCAAAAGACAACTTGCATTTATGGTGAATAATTATAGACTAGGGATATGAACATATTTGTTTAGCGAGCGAATCCTGTGAATGTAAGAGTCTAATGTAGAATACTTTGTTTCTTCTGCTAAACAATTTTCAATGGTGATAAAATGTTTGGCAAGGCCAATATAACTTTGATTTTTGATTTGATATACACTCTGTCAATCTTAAACTAATCTAATCAAAACTTATCTTGAATGGTTCTTCAACAATTTTGTCCTTTCATTTCCATATCACTATTTGTGTATGGAAGGTACACTGCTTGATCACTGTAAATGGAAGTTCTAGCAGAACTGACATCTTTGTAAGATCTTTGTGGCTTTTAATTTTATTAGAAGTTAAAAATTGTGGTTTTAACATGATCAATATTGTGTTTCTTTTCAAGCATACTGTGTGTAAGAAGACTTTGCGCAGTTTTCAACAATACTGAGTATACTATTCAATATCACATAAATAAAGATGTACCAACTCTAAAAACCTTGCATATGTCAAACTTACACTAAGGCCTAGTGTGCTCATGAGGTTAACGTCTCTATTTCCTACTTTTTTTTGTTACTTGCTTGAGCCAAAGCCAATGATAGGATAGAAAGATACATTCATTCCACCAGTTAATAAGATTATATTCACATCCTAAGAGACAGTTGTTGGATAATTTGACTAACCATCAAAACATGTTGTCAAACAAACATTTAGTAATAAAAATATTTCAATACATGGTTTTTCATCACATATTTTGCTGTGTTGTATGCATTGCTGGTTCCTTGAGCTTCCATTGTGTTTTGCTTAAGAGAATAGACTTTTTCCCATGCTTTTAAAAGTAATAGGGCTACTATGGTACAGAAGTGGTTATGTTCTCTTCTTTTAGGTCCTGCTTTGATGCCTACATGGCTTATCCATGGAATAAGCCATATATGGCTGATGGTCAGGAGTTCTCAGTGGGAAGGAAAAATTTTTCTGATGCTTGAACCTTTTGGATCACTCAATCACAAAAAAAAGGGATTCTGGAAATTATCTCTTAGAAGAAATCTGTCATCCTTTTTTTTGTTGGGAACTTTGTGTTTTGGAACCTTCTCTTGTTACATGATTTCTTTTCTCCCATTGCAGCCCGCTCACCGTCACCTATATGTAGGATTTATCCAAGGATCATTTTCCAGCATCCAAACAAGCCCTAATGGAAGAGATCATGGTTGACCACAATTCAATCAAGCAGATTTTACCCTCATCCTTGCCATCCTAGGTTGCAGGGCAGAATTAATAGTTAACTAGTTTGGTCTATCTGTTTGAGACTTTGAGTACTTGCATTCTCTACCAAAATGTAACAATTTTATAAATTTGAGATTCTATGGTAGTCCCTCTCAAGATAGGATGATGTAGGTCACAACCCAAAACTTGTCAGATTTTCATTCTTAAAGGGAAAGATTACAAACTACTATATTCTATGGATGTGTATGGACAGACGCACACAGAAACATATATATATATATATATATATATATATATATATATATATATATATGGTAGCAGATATATGGATAAAATGAAATCTAGAGTAAATGTAAAACTATTAATTGAAAAATTAAATGATGGAATTTGAAAGGAAAAAAACTAGAATTATTTAAAGAAAAGTTAGTAAGAGTAATGACTATGAATATAGATAGTGATCCTAACTTAATGTGGAAAAAAGCAACTAAATGCATAAAAAACATAGCAAAAGAAGTTCTAGGAGAATCAAAAGGAGTAGGACTAGTAGGAAAGAAAATTTGGTGGTGAAACAAGGAAGTACAAGCTGCCATCAAGCTTAAAAGGACAAACTATAAAATTTGGCAAGAGGCTAAGGATGAAGAAAGTCTTAAAAAGTATAGGGATGCAAAGAAAGAAGCTAAAAAAGCGGTAAGTAATGTCAAATTTAAAGCATATGATGATTTATATAATAGAGTATATACGAAAGAAGGTGAAAAGACTATATATAATTAGCAAAACTAAGAGAAAAGAAAATAAAACTTCTTGACTATATTAAATGTATTAAGAATGAAGATGAAAGAGTCTTAGTAAAAGAATAAGAGATAAAAGAACGATGAAAAAGTTATTTTAAAAATTATTAAATAAAAATAATTTGATTAATTTAAGGGTAGAAGGATGTAATAACTTAGGAGTAATAAATGAGCATAAATTTTTTTGTAGATTTAGCATGCTTGAGGTTAAAAAGGCTTTGAGTAAAATAAAAAATTCAAAGGCATTAGGACCAGATGCGATCCCTATTGAGGTTTAGAAAGGCTTAGAAGAAATTGGAGTCAGGTGATTAACCAATTTATTTAACAGGATTGTAGCAACTAAAAGAATGCTGGATGATTGAAGAAAAAATATATTAATACCCGTATACAAAAACAAATGAGATATTCAAAACCGTGCAAATTATAGAGGGATTAAGCTAATAAGTTATATAATAAAATTATTGGAGAGAGTAATAGAAAATCGATTAAGAGCTGAAACTTTGGTGCAAATAATCAATTTGGATTTATGCATGAAAGATCGACCATGGAAACTATTTATTTATTAAGAAGATTGATGGAGAGATATAGAGAAAAGAAAAAAGCCCTTCATATGGTCTTTACTGATTTAGAGAAAGCATATGATAGAGTACCTAAAAAAAATAATATGGTGGGTTTTAGAGAAAAAAGGAGTTACCAAAAGGTATATAGAATTGATAAAAGATATGTATGATAGAGCAATAACTATTGTTAAAACAACAATAGGAAAAACTAGTGAGTTTTCAATTACTGTAGATTTACATCAAGGATCTGCCTTAAGTCTGTATCTTTTTGTATTAGTTATAGATGAATTAACCAAACATATTCAAAATGATATCCCATAGTGTATATTATTTGCAGATGATATAGTGTTGATTGATGAAACTAAATTTGAAGTAAATACTAAGCTAGATATTTGGAGAGAGGTTTTAGAATCTAAAGGTTTTAAGATTAGTAGAACTAAAACTGAATACATGAAATGTAATTTTAGTTGGAGTAAAAATACAAATGAAGAAACAATGAAGATTGCAAGCCAAGAGATATCAAGGAGTGAAAAATTTAGGTATTTGGGATCAATTATCCAACAAGAAGGTGAAATAAGTAAAGATGTGAATCATAAAGTTAAAGCAGGATGGATTAAGTGGAGGAGTGCTTCGGAAGTATTGTATGATCGGTTCATCCCATTAAAATTGAAAGAAAAATTTTATAAAACTGCTATTAGGTCAGCTATGCTATATGGAACAGAGTGTTGGCAATATTGAAACAACATGTGAATAAATTAACTGTAACAGAAATGCGTATGTTAAGATGAATATATGGTAAAACTTTAAAAAATAAAATTAGAAATAAACATATAAAAGAAATGATAGGAGTAATCCCAATTGAAGATAAAATGAGAGAAAATCGATTACGATGGTTTGGACATATACAACATAGACCTTTAGTTGCTCCAGTTAGAAAGAGTGATCTTTTAACAATTAATGGTAAGGATAGAGGTAGAGGTAGACCTAAACTAATATGGACAAAAATAATTAAAAAGATATAACTATTTGTAATTTAAATGTCAACTTGGTCCTGAATAAAGCAGAGTGGAGGAAGCAGATTCATGTAGCCGACCCTATGTAGTTGGGAAAAGGCTTAGATGATTTGAGTTGAGTTGAGATATACACATATGTATCTATGTATGCATATTTGCATGAGAGTAAGAAAGAGCTGGATTACATGCTAGAAGAAAGGCAAATCCTTTTATGGTTTCTAGCCTCTTTTTTGTATTGGAACATTATAACTAAGCTTAGTCACTGACACAATAGAAAGAAATTATTTTTTCATAGTTGAAACATATTTAAAGAAAGGGTAACAATATATAAAACATTTTTTCCTTCAAAATTTCATAATCCTTCTCACCACCTCCTTTTCCATCACAATATTGCCATCCTCCTAACTCCTTCGATCTCTAGTGCCTCCACCTTATTTTACACATGTTGCACCCTCTAGCACCCATGTTTTCACACCTATCACCCTGCTCTTCATCTTTCTCCTTCACCACTATTGCCCCATTCTTTTTATTTTGGTCATGCCCCTTCTCTGTCCTCCTTGTTGCCTGCCTCCAACTTCCTTTTCCTTCACCATGGGAGAGAAAGGTTGAATGCAAAGCTAGCGAAGTGAATGCAACATTGAGGAGTTCAAGGCCTCTGAGGGAAGAAGAGCAGCGAAGCTGTAGTTGGCTGGGAGTTGGAGGCTTGGGGTGGGATGGCTATAGAAGTTTGGTGAGCCAAGTAGCACTGCATTTTCTGTAGCTAGTGCCCATCCTTGACAACATTCTCTTTTCCTACCTTCACCTATCTCCTCCCTTTATCGCTTATACCAGGGTCCAGGCGGTCAGAAAATAAGAAAGTAAAGGCAAAGGCGGTCTTAAAAGGGAAGTTAGTGGTGGCAAGGAGGCTTGAAGGGTGGTAAATGGAATTGAAGGCGATAAATAAAGGGGAAACTAGCATCATATTTGGTGCATGAAGGTAGAAGAAGTTAGGTGCGAGCTATGGTTATTGGTGGATAGGTGCAGGGCAGTTGCTAGAGTGGATAGGAAGGGAAGCAACAATAGGGATATGTATGGTTTAGCTACGAGGACAAAAAAATCTTTAAAGTTTTGGATCAATTCCGAAAAGATTGATCAGAAAGTATCATCCCTAACACTAGTCATGTTTTACAGCATCTAAAATACCAAGACACAAAAATATGTTAGTTTAGATGTATTTTGCCTACGTATCAAGCAGAGAGACAAAATGGTCAATGGCAATAAACCTAATGTCCTGAAATGTATCGTGGGCCAGTTAAGACAGGAACTAAGATCGTTAATAATGATTGTTACATCTTCTGAAAAATAAACAAGACAAAATTCAACTGTTTTTTATGCTTCTAGACCATCAGTTCCAAAACATTGTATGCTGTTGAAATTACCTATTTTCTGTCTACTCGATGCATGAGTAGCTCTTTAATACACTTAATTTTTATGTTTTGACGTATTAGATGCGGTAGATCATGTTTAGTGATGTGGAGTTTTGATTGAGATGTTATATTATTAATTTATTATTGGTAGGATCTAACCTTCAATAGTGCAGACAAAAAAAACTAGTGTACTCAGTGCAAAATTTTGATAATTTTTGAATGCTAGATGCTTGCTTGTTACACTAAACTGAACCACAGTTATGGTGGACATAATGACCTTCTGACATAAAAAGGAATTAGGTAAAGCTTATATTTTGATGAAAACAAGCAGCATCATGCTGCATGGTACGATTTGAAGCTGAAAACCTGAATCAGGGAAATTCATGATAAATTTCCAAGCAAACATTGCAGATATACGACACTAAAAATAGGCTAATACCAGATTTATTATTAAACTGAGGAGATCAAACTAGGTCAAATATAACTTCTATTCATCAACAAGTCTATTAGTGAAACTGAACCAACCAGCATGATCCATCTTTACTGACCTACATTACCTAGAGGAGAATTTGAACGTAGATCTGTAGAAATCCAAAAGAAGCATGCATTTGAGAATCTAGGATGGCATAAAATAAAAAGAGTGATTGATTCCGTAAGTTTATCTTTTGGAGGTTCAGTTGGCTTCTGTTAGTGAAAATTTAACAGTTGTGAACAGGAAGCCATGGAGTTGGTGGGTTTTGGGTTGTGGTGTCACTGTCTCATTGACTGATGAAAGAGCTGTGAGGATTTTTTCCTTATTGTGGCAGCATGGCCTTGTGAGAATAAAAGTGGTATATTAAAAAATATATATTAAGTTTTTTAATGAACGATATATCTCAGCAATTTGGCCTTTTAGCCCTTAACAGGTTTTATGAGAAAACAGCAAGGTTTTGACGTTTTGTTGGTTCACAGACCTGACTAATGTGGCTGGTCCACCGAATTTGCTTAGTGGTCAAATGATTGCCCAATATCATGTTTGCATTTTTTTTCCCCTAAACATGATTTAACTTGGTTTTTCAAAAATGTTAGTAAGTTGAAAATGTTGGCAAGTACTCTGTAATTAGACTTTTTGGGATTCACATCTCTAATAGAGGGAATTATCTCCATGAGAGGGTGAACAATTGACTGCTTTTAAGCAAGGTTTTAAAACCAGTAAGGAATTCCATACTGTTACTCCATCGGAGCAATATGATACTAATAGCGATGGTACTTCCAAAACTGAGTTTTCAAAAAATTGAAAGAAAAATCATTGATACTGACTGATGCAGTTGGTATGGTACTCCTTGGTATGCAATGGTATGGACTAGTACTGATCGATGTAGCCAGTTCAATATGGTTGTTTCAATATCCTGGTACCTGTACCAGTGCTGACTTCATGCTAAAATGCTATGGTACCAGTTGTGTTGTCTTGTTTTGATGGTTTTTGAACCATGGTTTAAGACTGTACATAGCAGACTCCATATTCTGGCATTCTCACTTCCTATCTTCTTCGTTTTTTGCTTGATACAAGATTAATTAACACAATTGCAATCTTTCCTAACAGATGTTAAATCTTCTTATCAATTTTCCAGTGGATGAGGAACATAAATCCTACTTCACATCTTGTGGAAGTATAAGCCATTAACAAGACAATGGCCTCTTTGACTTGGTCACTTCCAATTGTTAAGAAGAAGGTGATTATCAGAAGTCAGCTTCATAAGCCAGGATTATGGAAAGCTCCGACTGTGCTTCACAGGTCCACCTTCCCTCAGACTCGTCTTAAAATGCTTCCTTTGCTTTGCAGCAAATTGTTTCCATGGGAAGTTTCACCTCCATATGCTTCCACAGAGGAAGCTAATAGCATCATCAAAGGTAACAATATTGCTGAACGCATTGGTGCAGAAGATGCACAGGAATTTCCATTTCTTCAAAGTGAAGAAGACGTCATAGAGATGAAAGATCAGCCATCTTTGCTGCAACAGCCTCTTAAATGGCCAATGTGGCTTTTGGGTCCTTCAGTTCTTCTGGCCACGGGAATGGTGCCCACCTTATGGTTACCTCTATCTTCTACGTTCCTCGGCCCCAACATCGCTGGCCTTTTATCCCTAGTGGGACTTGACTCTATTTTCAACATGGGTGCAACCTTGTTTCTTCTCATGGCTGATGCTTGTGGACGCCCAAAGGGAACGTCTGTTGCATGCAAAAGCCAAGTTCCATTTACTTACAAACTCTGGAACTTGGGTGCAAGTGTTTTGGGCTTTATGGTTCCTTTGGTGATGCTCTTTGCCTCTTACAAAGGCTCTCTCCAGCCTCATCTGCCATTTATCTCATTCCTTGTGTTACTTGGACCCTATCTTCTACTTCTATCCATACAGATGCTGACTGAGATGCTGACATGGCACTGGAAATCACCAGTGTGGTTGGTGACCCCCATAGTGTATGAGGCTTACAGGGTGCTGCAACTGATGAGGGGACTGAAATTGGCTGGGGAGATTGGTGCACCAGCATGGATGGTGGAAAGCATCAGGGGATTGGTTTCATGGTGGGTGTTGATCCTTGGGATTCAGCTTATGAGGGTTGCTTGGTTTGCTGGATCTGCCTCTCAAGCTCAGCTGCAAACCTAGGTATAGACACAATCCTAGGGGATACAGGAGTGATTTAAGTTGCTTTTGAGTATCAAAAACTAGTGATAGACTCTGTTAAAAAAAAAGAGTCAGCATATAAAATAATTTAATGAAAAAAATTCATGAAGCATCCCTGGATACATTGCACTTGCGTTCTCTTCAGTGCAAATACAAGATTGTTACAGAGGATCAAATGCTTTAATATCAAGTGTGGTCGTTACCCCCTTCTTTTTTTTTTCTTCTGTTGTTGCACTGGTGCTTTGCCTGAATCACTTTGGTACGTTAAATAATCTTATTGGAGCAAACGGGGTGCGGAAAATCCTTTTGAATTTTTTGCGTACTGGTGAAATCTCAGTTGTTCATCTTATCTGAACTTTTTACGCTACATGCCAATGGAATACATGTACTGATGTGTGCTTTTAAGTATAGCAAGCATCAGGCTGAGGCCAAGAATCTGTCGGTTGAGGCCTACACTCACTGCATATGGTCTCTTCTGGCCAAATGGTTGCTCAATATGGCTTAACAATTAACCAATTTTTAGAATTACATTTTGCTGATCTGCCTGAGCTCTATACTAAATTAATTGTTTCGTCCAACTTATATGCATGTGGCTTGAGCATGAAAAAAATCAACCAGGCTTTCTCATCTGATCAAGAATGTTGGATTATTAATTCAATATTAGGCTTATGTATGAAATAATTATGTATTACTGATGGGTTAAGCCCAATTAAAAATGATATGCTAAGGTTTCGATGATTTTGGCTTTAATATATCTAATAAGATGTGGGCTAGAGATTTAGGGGGTTATTTTTATTTTTATGATGGAGTAAAATAAAAATATCAAAAGATAAATTTATATTAGCGGTTATGATTCCGACTCTCTTTTTGAAACTCATCATCATCAGAAAGAAAATTCTAAAGAAAATTAAAGGGTTATTTAGGAGTACATGTTGAGCAATGCAATCAAGCAATATGGATTTATGTACACTTTCGTTTATCATTTATAAATTTTTGATGGTTGAACATGAATGATTTTTGGCTTCTTGATAATAGTTTTCATCACAAACTTAGATTTAATTTTCAACAATTAATATCATAGCCCTTATTCATATTGAATCATTGAGAATAAATTTAGTTTCACTTTTATGAATTCGGTCATCATATCTATTTGATCGTCATCGGTGACTGTAAGTCAAAGCAAGGTATCCTTTCATCTATACTTTATTTCATGCATGATCTATAGTTTAAACCTATATCTATAGCTTGTGGGACTGGATCTAAGGGAAGGAAGGAAACAGACAATCTGATGATCTACCTCCCTCATCAATCAAGAGTCTTCTATTTTTAATTTTGAAAAAAAAAATCTTTCCTCTTCCCCACGAAAGGTTGCAAGGTGGAAAGGGAATAGAGGCATGTGCTGAAAATTTTCCTAGGCTGTACGATGGGAATTTGTTTCGCCTCATATTATTATTATTTTTTTAATATAATAAAAGGAAATAAAAAAGAACATACTCAGCTTGGCTTCAAGAATGCTTTCGTGGAGATATTGTTTGTGCGTTGAAATATTGCCTGAGTGAAGTTTCGCAAAAAAAGCCATGGAGATAATGCAGTGGAGCGTTGGGACTCCTTTCCCTCATGCAATTATGGGAGTCACGTGAGGTTCCACTCCATGAAACCTGGTGGGATTCCATTGCATGGGGAGCGAGAAAGAAGGAAAATGGACGCGTGCTTTCCAGGAAAATCGTGGGAATAACTGATCCTTTCGTAAAATTATGAGAATAAATAGGAAATCCGCTGGCCACTGGCGCGTATTCCGCTGATCGCTCTTCGTTGCACACGTACTCCGTTGGGAATCGCATTGCCTTATTTATTTATTTATTTATTTATTTTTATGTAATATAAAAAAAAAATAAGGCGTGCGTTGCTTTCTTTTCGTAAGGCCTCCGCTCCGCTGTAAGCTAAGAATTTTGTTAGGCCATTAGGACTTTTTCTGTCTCATTTTTTTATGCAATTAAAAAAAATTCGGAGGATAGGATATTGGATAATAAACCAACGCCTTACGGGTCATGGGGCGTTCTAACAGATTCCGATACTGTGAGCATGGCCAACCTTCTTCCATGCGGTTTAATGATTCTATAAAGCATAGTTTTATTTATTAGAATAAATTATTTTTCTTATAAAGATGACTTTAAAATAGATAAGTTTTATTTTTTATATGAGTTGAAACCATAAAATAACATATTGTTATTTTTTTAAAGTTTAATTAAATTTAAATTAATGGTATTTTTATGTCTAATAAATTTATTCATTATTTAAATTTGAACTAATTGAAACAAGATATCACCAAAGTGACCTCTTTTATGTAAATGGTTTATGAAGGACGTTGGATGTTGTGTATATGTATGTTTCATGCGGGTATTAGTCAGCCAAAGAAAGATTAATGTTTAGCCGAACTACACATACTTGTGATGGTAAATACGTAACATTATAAGGGTTTACCGTGAGTAATAAGTTGATCCAAAGATAGATTTATTATTTGACATGCATTATTGTTAGTGTTTGATCATTACAACAAGAGTACCACTAGCAGTTAATATTACTGTCCAAAGACTTGATATTAATATTGTACTGGGTATCTTGAGATGGGATTTATTATTACTTGAATTTATTAATATTTGATATTAATTATTTATATGAGCATGTTATTTATGTATTACTTTTATTTTCTTTACGGCTAATGTTGCTACTATTTTTGCTAACCTTAATTCAGTCCTTAATGATACTAACTTTAAGGGCAAGGATAAAGGCAAGAAAAGAAAGAATAAGGCTGCTAAGGGTCCAGCAAAGAAGAAACAAAATCAGGATAAAGACAATTATTTTTTCTACAATAAACCTGAACATATTAAGAAGGAATGTTTCAAGTATCATGCATAGCATGAAAAGAAAGATACATTTATTATTTTGGCATGTTCTGAAGTAAATATAGCTTTAATACCTAGAAACACTTGGTGGTTAGATTTTGGTGCTACTACTAACATCAGTGTTTCAATGGAGGGTTGCCTGAGCTACCGAAAGCCAACTGATGCTGAAAGACGCATTTATGTGGGAGATGGCAAGTTGACAGATGTGGAGGCAATTGGGCATTTTAGATTGTTATTAAGTTTTGGTTACTATTTGGATTTGAAAGACACTTTCATAGTACCATCATTTAGACAGAATTTGGTTTCTATTTAAGCTTTGGACAAATCAGGATATTGTTGTTCATTTAAAAATAGTCAGTTTAGTCTTTCATTAAATTCAAATATTATTGAAACTGGTTCTCTTATGGTGTATGACAATCTATATTTGCTTGATAATGTTGCTTCTTATAATGAAACCCTGAATATGGAATCATGTGGTACTAAGCGTAAAATTTGCAATAAAAATTTAGAAATATTATGGCATAAGTGCTTAGGTCACATCTTTAGAAATAAAGTTGAACGACTTATGTGAAATTTTGAATTCTTTTGATTTTACAGACTTCAATGTCTGTGTTGATTGCATTAAGGGCAAATAGACCAAAACAAAGAAATTGGATGCATATAAAACTACGAAAGTCTTAGAGTTGATACATACAGACATTTGTGGACCATTTTTTATACCTTCTTATAATGGTTAAAAATATTTTGTATCATTTATAGATGATTATTCTAAATATGCATACCTATTTCTTATTCATAAAAAGTCCCAAGTTTTAGATGTGTTCAAATCATTTAAAGCTGAAGTTGAGCTTTAACTCAACAAAAGGATTAAAGGAGTCAGATCTAACCGTGGTTGTGAATACTACGATAGATATGACGATTTAGGTGAACAACGTCGAACCTTTTACTAAATACCTAGAGGAATGCAGAATTATCCCACAATACATCATGCCAGGGTCACCTAGCATGAATGGTATAGCTGAAAGACGAAATCACATTCTTAAAGATATGGTAAGGAGTATGATTAGTCATTCAACCTTACCAGAGTCACTCTGGGGAGAAGCACTAAAGGCAACAACCTACATTCTGAATAGAGTACCAACTAAAGCAGCTATCACAATACCTTATGAGCTTTGGATAAGACGAAAGCCAGTCTAAAGCATTTTTATGTTTGGGGATGTTCAGTCGAGGAAAGGCCTTATAGGCCATATGAAAAGAAATTGGACTTCAGGACAATGAGTAGCTACTTTGTTGGGTATTCTGAGCGATCTAGGGGATTTAGGTTTTATGATCCTAAATCAAGGATAATTTTTGAGACGGAAACTGCAACGTTCTTTGAGGATATTGAGTTTGGGGTGAGAAATAAGGTTAGAGGCTTTGTCTTTGAGGAGGAGTTGGATCCTACTACTCTTATTGAAGAGGAGTTAGTTTCTATTTCTATAATTGCTTTTGACAATGATCAGGTTTCTATTCCTATCATTAATCAAGTTGCAATTCCAAAACAATAAGAAATTATTGTTCAACCCTCATAGGTACACAAGAATAAGTGCATCAAGAACAAGTGCCTTTGCGGTGATCCACTAGAGAAAGGAGAAATACTATTTCAGATGACTATATAGTGTTTCTTCAGGAATATGAAAAAAATAATGGCATGATGGAAGATGATCCTGTTACTTTCTTCAAGCCATACAAGGTTCAAATTCAGAAAAATGGATTGAAGCAATGAAAGAAGAGTATAAGTCTATGTAAGATGATAAGGTTTGAAAACTTGTCCCATTACCAGAAAGTGTGAAATCCATTAGTTGCAAATGGATTTTTAAGACCGAACGGGATTCAAAGGGTAATGTGGAGAGGTATAAAGCTCGTCTTGTGGCTAAAGGCTATACTCAAAAGGAAAGGATTGACTGTAAAGAGACCTTCTCTCCATTTCATCGAAGGACTTTTTTAGAACAATCATGGCTCTTATTGCATAGTATAATATGGAACTCCATCAAATGAATGTTAAGATGACGTTTCTCAATGAAGACATTGATGAGACAATTTATATGGTGCAATCAGAAAACTTTGTATCACGAGACCCAAAGAAAATGGTTTGCAAATTGATAAAATCCATTTATGAGTTGAAGCAAGCTTCTCTCGTCAATGGTACTATAAATTTTATCAAGTAATTCTCTCATTCAATTTTAAGGTAAATGCAGTTGATGATTGTGTGTATTACAAGTTCAGTATGAGTAAGTATATTTTTCTGGTTTTGTATTTAGATGGCATTTTGCTTGCCACAAATGATATAAGTATATTGCACGAAACCAAGAGATTTCTATCAAGTAATTTTTAAATGAAAGATCTTGGTGACGCCTCCTTTGTATTGAAAATTCAGATACATCGAGATCGTTCTAGGGGTATCCTTGGATTATTACAAAGGAGCTATATCGATAAAATACTTAAGAAATTTGGTATGCAAAATTGCAAACCAGGTGACACTTCAGTCACTAAAGGAGATAAATTCAGTATTAATCAGTGCCCAAAAGAAAATCTTGAAGTTGAAGAGATGCGGAAGATTCCTTATGCTTCGGTTGTAGGAAGTCTAATGTATGCTTAAGTTTGTACGCATCCGAATATTGCGTACATTGTTAGAGTGTTGGGCAGATATTTAAGCAACCCAGGAATAGATAACTAAAAGCAGCCAAAAGGATTATGAGATATCTAAAAAGAACAAAATATTACATGCTCATATATAGGAGATCAGATCATTTTGAGATCATTGGGTATTCTGACTTCGACTTTGTGGAACGCCAAGATAGTAAAAGATCCATTTCGGACTATGTATATCTGTTAGGTGGTGGGGCTATTTCTTGAGAAGTGCAAAACATATATTTATAGCTCTTTCTACCATGGCAGCAGAATTTATAGCATGTTATGAAGCATCCAATCATGGGATATGACTGAAAAACTATGTCAGTGGCTGCGCATATTGGAAGGAATTGAAAGACCGCTAAAGTTATTTTATGACAATAAGTTAGCCGTATTGTATTTTAATAACAACAGAAGCTCGACCAAGTCAAAGCATATTGACATCAAGTTCCTAGTTGTAAAGAAAAGAGTACATAGTGGTCAGATTTCTATAGAGCATATAGGGACAAACTCCATAGTTGCAGATTCCCTTACAAAGGGTGTGCCGTCCAAGGTCTTTCATGAGCATACTACTCACATTGGTGTTATAAAGCATGACGATGCTTAGATTTAGTGGAAGTTTGTATTGCTTCTATTTTATGCTTTATATTTGATTTGTACACACTTATGTATTTGGATATTTTCTGATAAAAAATAAAGTATTTTATTCAATTCAGTACACTATGTATAATTATGTTAAAGTTTTGATCTCACTCAAGTTTAAGGAGGACTAGTTAGAAATAGGCATGTTAAGATCACATTATATGTAATTTTTTTGCTACACATCCACATCATGATCCATGTCATTCAGTTGTATCAACATACGTGATCATTAATGGTCGAGTTATGATAGATGTAACAAAGGCCGCTTTGATCCTATGTTGGTACGGTTGATAGACCGGTTGATTATATATATTTCGGTAATGATAGTAAAATTGAGCTCATTCAGTTATTTTTGTAAAACATAATTATAAGGTTACACATATAGCCCAAGTGGAAGATTATTGGATTATTAATCTAATATTGGGCTTATGTGTAAATAATTATGTATTGTGGGTTGTCAAATAAGGTTAAGCTCAATTAAATGTGATCTACTATGGTTTTGGTGATTTGAGTTTTAATGTATCCGATAAGGTGTGGGCCTTTAATGTGTAGATACATAAGGGGTTATTTCTATTTTTATAATGGGCTAAAATAGAAATACCAAAAGGTAATGATGAAATTGTCTATATATAGCGGTTATGGTCCCTGGATCGCACGTACGACTCTCTTTTCTGAATCCCATCATCAGAAAGAAAATCCTAGAGAAAATTCTAAAGAGCTCTCTAGGAGTACGTATTGATCGGGAAGGCCAACCACATGACTCTGAAGAGCAATCAAGCAATATGGATTCAGGTATACTTCCGTTTATCGTTTATGGATTCTTGATGATTGAACATGGATGATTCTTGGGCTTCTTGGTGATGATTTTTATCAAAGGTTTAGATTTGATTTCTAACAAAGAAATGATTGAGTGTCAAGCAAAATGATCCAAGTTGAGCTTAACCCAAATTTCTACAATTGCATATCTAATTTGATCAGCTTAGCCAAATGTTTACAGCTAACTATTTGCAACTCAATCCAAATGCAAACTAACTAACAATGTAGAACTAGAAACTCTATCAAACCTTGAGCAAAGGACATGATATAATTTTACCTACCCAGTTGAAACTTCTGGAGCTTGAGTTTAGTTTACAAGATAGGTTTCACTGTACCATCAGTGTTGGGTAATCATTAATTAGGTTTGTTAGTTAATCCTTTGAACATATCCTTCTCAAGTTGTACATCTAAACACAGATAGTAGAATATATACCCTTAATGATGGAAAATGAATTGAGGGCAAGAGGGAGAATCAGCACACAAACTTTGGTACGGTGAGTCTCAAGAATTGTGTTGGTTTTCGCATAAATGAGTAGAAGACTTTGGCAACAAATTTTTGAGCGATACGATGGTAATGTGCTATCAGCATAATCTAAACTCTAGATCCATCTTAGGAAATTTAGGATAAGTGCCAAGTAGGATAAGGCTACCTACCTAGCCTTTGGTAGCAAATTTGCTCCTGATTATACACCATTAAAGCTTCCTTCAATATAAGTCTAAAAGGTGACTCATAATGGTGATTTGTGATGTTTTAGAAATTTTGATGAAAATAATGCTAAAATTATATGATTTCGAGACAGTGACGTAGGTGCAAGCTAGCTTAGCTAGTAAAATCGCTATATTTCAGCACCAATAATTTGAGTTTGAGTCTTATCATTATTCCATTTTATCTTACCAATGATAAGCTACTATATATTTTAAAATATGATCATTTGATTTAGAAAATCTTGCCAATAAAATATTTTTTTATTATATAATATGTGCATCTTAAATATACATCATTTGCATTAATTATTTCTAGCTTTAAGAAAAAAATTGATATTTTCTTTTCAATTTATTGAGTTAATAAATTTTGAAATAATATATAATACAACAATCTAGATCACAGGCAAAAACTTAGCTTTACTAACATAACAAGCTGAAAAAATTGCTCACTAAATTTCCCTCCTCTTTAAATACATTTTAAAATTAGCTTGTATAAGATTCACATAGAAAGAATAAACTAAAAAATAAAAATAAAAGGGAGAAAAATAGAGAAGGAAGCGCCTCCAGCGGTGAAAAGGCCACCGAAGAGGCGAATGGGAAGAGGGTTCCTTCGACGAGTCTGCACCCTTCTTTGCGACCATAATATAAAACCCTATGAACACCCCCTCTCACCTTTCTATCCATAGTTATCCTTTTTTTTTTGATACAGATGGGCAGTCACACCACTCGAACATGAGGACAGCCCATAAGGTCAAGATAGAGATACATATGAAGAGAGGGCAAAATCCTATCACCCTGAGACCAGGTCCAGTCAATGAAATGCTGTGCAGCATAGGAGGCCACCCAGTCCGCCGCAGAGTTTACCTTCTGATACACATGACGGGCTACAATTACCGTTGGGTCCTGTAGTAGCTGCCAACAATCGTAAAGCAGCGGATGCGCCTCCACACGAGCCGCTCTACCCTGGATCCAAGCAATGACGGTAGCAGAGTCCCCCTCAATGAGGATCCTCTGAGCCCGTAACTGTTGGGTCGCACTGACAATACCCGTCTATGCAGCTCTGAGCTCAGCTTCTGGAATAGAGCAGTCATGAAGGAAGATCCCACCAGCCGCCAGAAGACTCCCATCCGCAGAACGAATAACATACCCTGCTCCACCAACGGTGCTGCGAATGCTGCCATCAAAATTTACCTTGACAAACCCAAGAGGGGGGGGGGGGCTCCCAGGATATAGAAATTGCTCGTTGGGCCACTGCCGGAGCAGCAAGGGATGCCCAGGATCCTGGGGTAGTCAGGTGAATGGTAGCATCAAATCGCCGGTACTCGGACAGTAAACATCTAGCATGAAGAATAATACGGTGGATCGGGGTATCCTCTGCCTCAAAGATCAGTGCATTCCTAGCCAACCAGACCTGATATGCAATATAGGCAGCTAAACAGGCATCATGATCCGAACTCAGGTGGATGAACCGAAGAAAGGAATGCAGCCCGACATTACCATCATCATCCCAAGGCTAGCTCCCAGCAGTCCTCCAAATCTGTCTCGCCCTAGGGCAGCTCAGAATAGAATGCTCAGTCATCTCTTGATAAGCCCCACAAAAAGGGCAAGACCCCTCAATGTCCATGCCTCTCCGACTGAGTAGAGCCTTTGTCGGGAGACGGTTCCAGGCTATTTTCCATAAGAAGAGTTGTACCCTCGGATGGATCGGGAGTCTCCAAATCCAAGCTGCCCCAAAAGTGGTGTCAGAGTGTCCCCTACATAGGTTATATAGGGAGCATGAAGGTGGTTTGGGAGAGCACGAGGGACCCCAAACCCTAAGATCACGCTCTCGGTGAAGAAGAATTGGAATAGTGAGGATCCGGGCAATCAGCTGGGACCCAAATAGCCGAGAGAGATCATGGGTTCTCCAGGTCCTATCATCTTCTCTTAACAGATCGTGGACTCTGAGGTTGTCAGCAGCTTCAACATTAACATAGGTCGGCCACCTTGATAAGGGGATCGGCGAGATCCAGGCATCCTGAATAACATCAATAGTGGTACTGTTACCAACTAAGCATCTGACATTGGCCATCACAATAGGAGCACGAGCACAGATTTCCTTCCAGATGAAAGAGCAACCCCTGATCAACTGAATTTGAGCACCCTAACTCCAAACACCGTACCGTGACCTCATCAATATGCTCCACAAACAGCTGGGCTGAAGAATATATCTCGCAGCATGCCTGATAATTAGTGCTTCCCTCCTTGCAACAAGGGATTGGATCCCAAGACCGCCCTATCTGGTAGGGCGACAAATAGTATCCCAGTCCAGAAGATGAACACCCTATCTATCCTGTCTGTGCCTCCACAGAAAATTACGGAATATCTGTTCCAACTTCCTTAGGCAAGATCTGGGAATCATGGTATTAGCCAGAAGGTAGACAGGAATAGAGCTGAGCACAGACCTGATAAGAATGACTCTGCTCATCATAGATAGTGTGGTAGCCTGATATCCCTCTAGGCGATCACAGACTCTTTGTACCATTGGCTGAACCTCCAACATCCGCAATCGACCACCAGTCATAGGAACACCGAGATAGGTCAAAATCCCCTGCTACTCCGGAATTCCCAAGGTGGTTAAGATTTCCAACTTAGATCTTGATTTTATTTTTGGACTAAAGATAACAGAAGATTTATGTAAATTTACAATCTGGCCTGACTCCCGATAATAGGATTCCATAGCATAAGCAAAGGATCGAGCATTCTGAAGAGAACCCCGTCCGATTAGAAGATAATCATCAGCAAAAAGAAGATGGGATAGAGGCTGGGCACTTGGGGCAATCCGGTATGGCACCAAACGAGACCGCTGAACCTCCTCACCCAGAGCCCGGGATAAAGCATCAGCACATAATATGAACAAGTATGGGGACAGAGGACATCCTTGACGGAGGCCAATCATCGAAGGAAAGAAATATGTCGCGGTACCATTCACCAGGATAGCATAGGAAGGCCCCTCCACACAGTCCATGATCCACCTACTCCAGCTGTCAGAAAACCCAAACTCGTGAAGGCTCCGCCTAATAAAAAACCAGCTTATCCGATCATAAGCGCGCTCCATGTCAAGCTTAATAGCCATAAGGCTCCTCCGAGATGGGGTACGCCTGAGATCATGCATAAATTCCTGAGCAAGAAGGATATTATCAGTGACACCTCGACCTCTGACAAAAGCTCCTTGCTCAGGGCTGATAAGACGGGGTATCAACTGTTGCAGTCGGCCAACCAACACTTTAGCACAAACTTTGTAAATTGTGGTACAAAGGTTGATTGGTCTGAAGTGACAAGGAGAGGAGGCTCCAGCTCTTTTGGGAATAAGAGTAACTAAAGTTTTCTTCCAGTCAGCAGGGATGCCATAGTGGAATGCCGCCTGAACTGCCTCCACCACCTCGGCCTCAACAATGGTCCAATACCTCCTAAAAAAGAAGGGGGGAAGCCATCTGGACCAGGCGCTTTATCCTCCCCTAGAGACCACAGAGCATCCCTCACATCCAGGTAGGACACAGAGCGGGTGAGAGTCAAGTTCTCCTGTTCAGTGACTTTGATAACAGGCAGAGGAAGCTGGATATGAGAGTCAACCCCAAGAGTCGGATTCCACCTGGATCTGAAATACTGGAATATCCGGTCTCGAATCATATCACTATCAGTCAGCATGGTACCCTCTTCCTCCTTTAGCTGCCGTATATGATTGGCTGACCGCCTGACCATAGTAGCTTGGTGGAAAAATTTGGAGTTCCGGTCACCTTCCCTAACCCATTGAACACGAGATTTCTGTCTCCAAAAGATCTCCTGTTGTCTGAGAAGAGAATGGTGGGAGGAAAGGCAAAGGCGTAGTCTGCCAAGCTCAGCATCCTGAAGACCCCCCTCATGAACCTCCCTCCCCTGGAGCTCGGCAATATTGGCCTCGACCTCTTCGAGCCGCCTGAAAATATCGCCCACCTCCGTTCTATTCCACCAGCGGAGTCTGCGTTTAGCAAGCTCCAAACGCCGAGACATCCGATATCTCGCATCCCCACGAATAGGCATACTCCATATCTGTCTAATCAGATCCCAGGATGTAGGATAGAAAGTCCAAATATTCTAAAAGCGAAAAGGAGATCTCAGTAGACTCATGCTATCAGTGGTGATGAGGAGCGGACAATGATCAGATGCAATCCTCGATAGGTGATGGACCTAGAATCCAGGAAATCGCTGCATCCAATTCGCTGATCCAAGGGCCCGATCAATCCTCTCCCAAACACGGGCAGCACCGGCCCTATTATTACACCAGGTGAATCGGGAGCCCGAGAAGCCAAGGTCAATGAGACCAGTCTCAGTTATAAACTCCCTGAACTCTCTGGAATCAATGATGTCCACAAACTATCTGCCTCCCATCTTCTCATGAGGGCCAACAATACAATTGAAATCCCCCACAACGAGAGATGGGATGCCTTGAAAAACTAACATGGAAATTTCCTCCCACAAATACCGCCTCACCCTGTGCTCAGTACTTGCATAAATACCAGATAGAAGCCAAGGGTCTCCTGCTTGTTCCGAAATTACCAGAACCACCTGCTGCTCATAGCGATGAAACACATCAACCCTTACCGGGCCTTGTTTCCACAGAACCAGGATACCACCTGAAAGCCCTCTGGACTCGATGGCATAGTTGCTCCACATAGTGTGAAGATGGCGTCTGATTTGTTCTAAGATTCTACCCGCCAGCCGGGTTTCCAGCAAAATGCAAATATCTAGGTTGTGCTGATTAACCAGTCTTCCAAATGTCGTCCGAAACGCAGGTTTCCCCGCACCCCGAGGTTCCAAATCAGGATCCTAGTCATGACAACATAGAAGGAGGAGGGGTCCCATCTCGGACTCCTTCCGTCACCTCCGCGTCAACCTCCTTGGAGAGATCCTCCGTCATCCGGGTCTCATCATTCATACCCTGGATAGCTTGTTGAAGTTTCCCCACAGCCTCCTCATGAGTCATACCCAGTGGCGCCGACTCCATAGCAAGTTTCGGCACTGAAGATTTAGAGCCCATCTGAGTATCATAATCATGCTGAGGCAACTGGCTTGGATAGATTTTCGAACCTCCCGAGATCCCTGCCGAGAAGACAAAGGAGGCAATCATATTTCCCTCCATGCCAATATCCTTTTCTGTGCCAATTCCTTTCACTGTGCCAGCCATAGTTCTGTTCCTAGGAAAATTCAGACACACCTCAGACTGAGTTCTGTGCCGACCAACTCCCTTCACTGTGCGAGATCTCTGAGTCTTCGATTGCACAGGAGACCTGGGGCATTTGGAAAGGCGAGAGCTGGAGCTATCTCTCGGACATACCTTCAAACGGTTTGCAGGCACATTTAATGGAGCAGATGTTAGCGCATCAGCATCCACCTCCAGCAAGCTAAACCCCCATCCCCTGTTAGCACATAGTCCCGAACCCCCTGCATTCACCGAAGATGAAGGATGGAGCGG
This sequence comes from Calamus simplicifolius, assembly GCA_900491605.1. Taxonomy (NCBI): domain Eukaryota; kingdom Viridiplantae; phylum Streptophyta; class Magnoliopsida; order Arecales; family Arecaceae; genus Calamus; species Calamus simplicifolius. The sequence continues at coordinate 206,939 of UESW01004543.1, read as the reverse complement.
GGATTGTCTTCGGGCAAACTTCGCCGGTTTGAGCCACCCCTCACTGCCAGAAGGAAGTTGCGTCTCAGCCTCAGACAGAGCCTTCTTTCCCTTCTCCCGCACCATGGCGTCCTCACTCTTCTCAGGTGGAGATGGGGGCAGCCACTACCAGACAGCCAGAAGCCACGGGCTGAGGTGACTTTTCCTCGAGACCTCCTCCTCCCCCAGCTCAGTCTGGTTGTCAATATTTTCAGGTTGAAGCTTCGCCGGTGCCCCGTCGCCAACGGCCGCACAAGTGGACACAGGCTGGTGAAACATTCCACACTTGAGGCAGACGGCAGAGAGATTTTCATACACAAACCTCTGCCATCGGTTACCCTCAGGGCCGGCCACAAGCACACCTAGATGCAGTGGCTGTGACAAATTGATACGGACAGCCGCTCGGGCAAAACCAAGACGCTACCGTTGGACTGTGCAGTCATCCAAGGCGACAAGCTCCCCTGCCCAGCTGATGATGCGATGCAGAGCTTCCTGTCCCCAAAGCTCCACCGGAAGCAGAGGGAGACGAAGCCAAACAACTGCAGGCTGGAGCACCGATGGAGTTGGAACAAACTGTGGCCTCCACGGTTCAATGGCCAAGGCCTGGCCGTTAACAGTCCACGACAAATCTGCAACACGAGCGCGGTCCTCTGCCTCCGCGAAACAAAGGAGGATGAAGCCGTCCTCCAAATCGTAACCAGAGACCTCCTTCTTCAGACCCCCTCATCACAGTATTTCCCTGACAACAACACCAGCTGGGATCCTCCGCCCCAGTGACTGAACAATAAGGCCCGTTGCCAACCACACATCAGTCTTATTCCGAGTTTCATCATCCGGCAACACGATGACTTCGAAAAATCGTTGCAAGAGCTCCTTCACTGTTGTCGAAGAAGGTTCAAGTGAAATCCAAACCGAACAAGTACACCCGATTGAAGGCTTCAATCCTCTACCAAATTCTTTCTCGATTCGATGAGCCCCTGTTTCTGCAGTTCCCTGCTTCTCAGCCATCCCAATGCCTTCCCAAAGTTAAACTTTAGTGTTGGTTTTCGCATAAATGAGTAGAAGACTTTGGCAACAAATTTTTGAGCGATATGATGGTAATGTGCTATCAGCATAATCTAAACTCTAGATCCATCTTAGGAAATTTAGGATAAGTGCCAAGTAGGATAAGGCTACCTACCTAGCCTTTGGTAGCAAATTTGCTCCTGATTATACACCATTAAAGCTTCCTTCAATATAATTCTAAAAGGTGACTCATAATGGTGATTTGTGATGTTTTAGAAATTTTGATGAAAATAATGCTAAAATTATATGATTTCGAGACAGTGACGTAGGTGCAAGCTAGCTTAGCTAGTAAAATCGCTATATTTCAGCACCGGTAATTTGAGTTTGAGTCTTATCATTATTCCATTTTATTTTACCAATGATAAGCTACTATATATTTTAAAATATGATCATTTGATTTAGAAAATCTTACCAATAAAATATTTTTTTATTATATATGTGCATCTTAAATATACATCATTTGCATTAATTATTTCTAGCTTTAAGAAAAAAATTGATATATATTTTAAATTTATTGAGTTAAAAATTTTGAAATAATATATAATACAGCAATCTAGATCACAGGCAAAAACTTAACTTTACTAACATAACAAGCTGACAAAATAGCTCACTAAATTTCCCCCTCTTTAAATACATTTTAAAATTAGCTTGTATAAGATTCACATAGGAAGAATAAAACTAAAAAATAAAAATAAAAGGGAGAAAAATAGAGAAGGAAGCGCCTCCGGCGGTGAAGAGGCCACCGAAGAGCCGAACGGGAAGAGGGTTCCTTCGACGAGTCTGCACCCTTCTTTGCGACAATAATATAAAACCCCATGAACACCCCCTCTCACCTTTCTGTCCATAGTTATCCTTTCCTTCATCGATAGGGTTTGCTCTCGAGCTCGCCTCTTCGCCTCCGCTTGTGCCTTCTCCAGCCATGGACGCCCAGAGAGCTCTGCTTGATGAACTCATGGGGACAGGTAATCCCTCGAGATCGACTCTTAGGCCTCGCTTCTTTGATCAATTTAGAGATTCTTTCCGGTGTTCGCAGCTCGGAATCTCACGGAGGAGGAGAAGAAAGGGTACAGGGAGATCCGGTGGGACGATAGGGAGGTGTGTGGTCCATTCATGGTTCGATTCTGCCCGCACGATCTGTTTGTGAACACGAAGAGCGATCTTGGTAAGCTTTTGATCAACTCCTTCTTTGGTTTCTTGTTCCATTTATCTTGCGATTTCTTATGCTTAGGTTCTTTGTCAGGAGCTTGCCCTAAAATCCATGATCTTAAGCTCAAAGAGAGGTAAATACTAACGCTCTTAACTTCCTTGAATTAAATTTGTTCTTATAGAACATCTTGAATGAAATTTGTGGAATAACGTTTTCCATTATTAGGGTGCACTTTTTTATGATGTATATTCCTATTTATGAACATTTTTCCATTACTGGTACGTTATTATCAAATTAATTGTTCTCCAAATTTTTTTTTCTTATGGAATGTTAAGATTTGCCTTCTTATGTGATCGAACATGCTCGTAGTTTGATATTTTGCCATGGTTCCGGGTTAGCCTGGCAACTTAAAATGAATTGTTCTCGATTGCTTGGGCTTGTTGGATTACTAGAACATGCTTTTGCTATTAGTTAGTTTATGGCTGGAAGAATTCTTTTGAAGATTGCTGCTTTACATGTGTCATGTAGGAGGGAACTTTAATATGAATTACTGGCGTGCTATGCTAAGTATGACATTTGGAGTTCTCTGGCTATTGCATTGTTTTTCGTTTGAGGTAACTGGTCTAAAGCTTTCTGATCAGATCCTTGCGTGGAACCATATAAGAGAATCTTATTCCTCATTTGGGCTTTATGCATGTTTTTCCATCTGTCCATCGGTGTTATCATGACTCTTGATTCAACATTTTTAATCGAAGTTATCTAGTTTGGCACTTTGGGCATGAAGTTCACTCTGAGTGCCAGTTTTATCAAAGCTGAGCTTTAAACTGACATATTTTGGAAGTTTAATATATTATGCAGGTTCTGTGGGCATATCTGACTGACAACCACCTCATGAGCATCATGGAATGAACTGAAGTTACATGTATTCATAAATAGATGTGTTTGTGAAAGCATGTTAAATGAGTGGAAAGAATTGCTTGTTCTGTAATTTTCTAGGAACATCTTCTTGTCCATTCCTCACGTCTTTGTCATCATAATTTTTTTAGAAAAATGAGTTTTTTATTATTTTCTTAATATTTATTGTTTCCACTTTTTCTGAACCGTAAACGTCTTAAATAAATTGAGCCATATATAAATGATCTATTCCTAGAGATTTAATTTACAATAATGGTTTCTTTGCATATCTATAAACATTAGAAAGAACAGATGCGAGTGAGAGAAGATGAACTAGCTTGAAACCATAGTTGTATAAAGGAGTATTTTCACACATCTAGCAAGCAACTGCCAATGGTTTGCAAACATGACATCCAAAAGTGCAAACTCATCTCCTTAAATTGTAAACCATGAGCAATGCTTTTTTGCTTAGAGTATAATAGTTCAAAAATGAAAAGACAACTTTCATAAATATGCCAAAATGGTGCTAACTTTGATTTGGAGAAGAAAAGCCTTTTGGCTTTGAGGCAACCTCTAAGAGGAACATATCGTGACTTATCATCGTGAATGAAGAATATTGCTTGGAGATGGCATGTTAGAACAGCACCTTTTCATGTTTAGGAATAAGCAATTTGCTCTCATATAGATGTAATTGGTGTTGGGTATGAATGCTTTGCGGGTCTAACATGTATATTTACATTAAAGGTGGCAAAATTGTTGATAAAAGCATTCTTACAGTGATTGTAATAATG
>UESW01004543.1:160524-198024 GCA_900491605.1 Calamus simplicifolius | reverse complement strand
TTGCTGGAATTAGTGCTTCATGGCATCAAGAGCTTGTTACTTGAGAGCTGTAAATTACATACCATATCATTGGTTCTCTTAAGAGCTAAGGCATTTTTGATATAGCCAGTATGGAGTTGGATTTCAATCAGAAGTGTCATGAAAATGACTGTTTCTAGGCCTCATGCACTGAAATAAACATGTCGACTTCTAAAACTAACGAGGAAGCTAGCGATGGCACATGTAGGCTCCCATTCCCATTCCTTTTACGTTTGAAACGCCCAAATCAATATATCGATTTTGGCCTAGCTCTAATCTGCCTCTCCTAGGAATTCCCTTCACACAGTGGTTTTGAAAGAGGAAATAAAATGAATTTGTTTGTCATTACTAGAATGCAACATACGTCAAGTTTCTTGAGATGATTTAACAAAAAGTATTTTGTTTCACATTGGGTGGAGGAATCATGGTATAGTTAGTCATTAGTCATGGGCAACAAGATATCACAACACTTTGTAGTTGAGGTCACAAGGATGTTCGTGTTGAGAGTGGCCAAGAGTTTTGTCAGGGCTTACAGGTAGAGGAGGATGTTACTTGTGGCAGTTGGTGACTCATGTGCTATTGAATGGCTCTGCAAGCATAAACCTAGGAAAGTAAAGTAGCGTGCATCAAGTATCAGCTATGCCGGTTAACTAGTTCATAAATTGATTTTCTAGAAGCATCTTGGTGCACTTGATAGTTAGATATCGAGTTTCATTGTTGTACTTCGTGTGACAAGTAGGCAACTATTTATTTGGACCCTAACAAAATATAGAACATGATGTGATAGGACTTAGGATGTAAATGAGAGTCTGTAATACGGATATTAATCTCAACAAGTAAAAGATAACCAATTTGCAAGCCAGAGAAAGCGAAAGTTTCAGAGTCTACGATGGTAAGAATTTTTTTTACTAATAGAGTCTGAAATGTTGGTCGTATCTTGTGTTGCTTTAGTCCATTGATCATGTTTCTTACTTATATAGTGCATCTGTTGATCAATTTTGTTGTTTCTTATGATCCCACAAAATAAAACAACTATCATGGAAGTGCTTTTGACCAACATGAAACATCTTTTGTTGTGTTTGATAAACTTTGCTTTTCATTCAATTTTGTTTTTTCTTATGCTCCCACAAAATAAAACAACTATCATGGAAGTGCTTTTGACCAACATGAAACATCTTAGTTGTGTTTGATAAACTTTGTTTTTCATTTAGATGGGAAGCTTTAGCTAGACATGTGTATTTTACTCATGGAAAGACAGGAAAATGTGCCATTTGAGTGAAAAGAGCAGATTTTAAAGGACAATGGAATAAAACAAACAAAAGATGGGGGTTAGGTTTGGACTTTCCTACAGTATTTGGTATGGTTACACATTCCAAACGCCAAGTGTGTGTTTAGTCATTAGTGTGCAATATCATAACACGGAATTTGCTTCATGTCATGCAAGAAGATAGGAAGAGATTATTTCTTCACAATTATCCAGTTCCAGTGTCAATTGAAGCCCAGCATGCATGCCTCCTGTTTAAGTCATAGGTTTAAAAATTGAAATGTGCGCTTGCCCTTTTTTGCATAACTTCACCACATTGTCTTAAGTCCAGCATGGAGGAACAATTTGGCTAGAGGTCATGATCTGGAATTCAGAAAAATGCAAAAAAAAAAAAAAAAAAAAGAAAAAAGAGGAGACTGTTCAAATAAATTGAGGTAAATAAAAATTTAAAAAATTTAATGTAAAGAATGTAAGGGTGTGTTTGGTTTTTTTAGAACAACCCTATTTTCCATTTTCATTTTCGTAGGAAACAAAAAATTCTTGTGAAGACATGTTTGTCAATTGAAAATAAAAATAATTTTTTAAAAAACATAATTTTAAAATAGCAGAAAACTGAAAAACGTTTGGAGATGTTTTCACTATTTTACATCAAAATAAAGAAGGAAATAGAAAACAAAAGTTAGAGAACTTAAAAATATGGGGTGAACAATACTCCCTTTATTTATTTTTTTATTTATTTTGTGCCTTTTCTTTTAGAAAATAAATTTTGTTTTCACTTACCAAATACATTTTTTAGAAATCAGAAAACAGCAAACGAAAATGGAAAACGGAAAATATTTTCAAAAACCAAATGCAACCTAAGATTGTTGAAATTTTTTATTCATGCAAAAAACAATTATGAAAGAGGGGGAAAGTAATAGGATGATAGCACCATCATCAGCAACAACATATAGGATTATTTTTGGGTAAGAACATAGCGTCATTTATGGATCTGTAATTCACAAAGGATTTCTGAACCACTCATGAATAATTAATGAATTAATAGTGAAATTTGTGAAAATTGAATGATTATTGATCAATATCTTTGTCAAGAATTATTTGGTCAAGAAGAAAATGAATCATATGACGAGTTCTTAAATAATTCTGGTAGCATGTTTGCTATGTTTCGCCTCAAGGACTGGGATGAAATTTGTGGATCGCTCCTGGGTAGAGAGCATTAACTTCATTGTAACAGATAACATAAATTTGCACCATTTGGAGTCTCGCTTATATGAGATTGCAGAAGACCTGCAAGATGAATTTTGCTTTGGTCTTTTTCTCTAGTGCTGCTTTCATATTTATAGTCTTAAATTAAGTGATCCAAAGCAGTTGTTTATTTGGGCTTTATTTATCTGATCTGAGATATAATATTCCATTTTCTTAAAGCATCATGCAAGAAAGTTCACTGAACTAGCCACAAAGTCATACCTACTCTGCTTCTTTACTTGAGTGATACTTCTCTCTGTTACCTTGAGAATATCCTGTTTTTTGACGGTTTCGTTGAAACCTGGTAATGCTATTTGCCACCTCGATTATCTTATTATTTGTTCAATACCACAAAACCTGCCAAGACCTGACTTTTTGACTTGAGTAACCTCAAGAACTGCTTTGAAATAAAAATGCTACAATCTATTTACCATGCATTTTCTGAGAAGTGCTCTGAATGATATAGTGATTCTAGACTATCTTGTTTGAGCACTGAATGATATAGTCAAAATTGTTAGACCACAAATCCAGCCGTTAATTCCCTTAACACTCAACTACGTTAACACCATACAAGCAATTGTCTACACAATCTTCTCTTTATCCTCAGTGAAATGGTGATTATTGTGTTTTCTTTCTGTGGTTGTAAACACAGTAGCACAACCCCTTAGCATAATCTGTTTAGCCTTGTCAAACCAAATCAAGTCTGTTGTATTACTGAATCGGGCCAGTTCTGTATTGACTGTTGAACTGTGGATGCAGGCCACAAGCATCCATCATGCTTATGGAATATTGGGGATTTGCAATATCTTCCTATTTTAGTCCAATGCAACTATTAGGCTAGGCCCCCCTTTGTAAATGACTCATATCCATTAGGCTAAGCCCTCACAGACTTTTGAGCTTATATTACTTGCAAGTACTCTTGAGATAGTTGCAGCTTGGTTATTAAATATGTCATGTTATTAGAAATATATTAACCTATGGGTAAGTTTTAAAGAAGAAATTTAAGTTGCCTCTGAAAATTTCAGATGTTTGTTTACTTTCCCTAGTTTCTGATGCTTGTCTTTTTAGCTAATATCCATTGATATTATTAATAATATGGTTTGGTTCACAATACTCTACCTTTGTTGCATTGTGCTAAGGGGATGTATTTTTCTTTTTCTGTTTCTTTTTTTTTTTTCTGAGTTACAGTTTTGAGAAGTCTTCTAGGCATGATTCCTATGTCCCCAAGTTTGAAGCAGAGCTTGCACAATTTTGTGAGAAACTGGTGGGCCTATCACAGCCAGTCAGTCATGTTTCACTTGCAATGGCGCGTTCCCTGTAGGTTGAGATCTTATGTGACACTACATATTTATGTTGCAGGTGATGGACTTAGACAGAAAAGTCAAGCGTGGTCGTGACCGGCTAGCACAGGAGGTAGAAGTACCACCTCCTCCTATCTCGGCTGAGAAGTCTGAGCCGCTTTCGTTGCTAGAAGAGAAAATAAAAAAATTATTAGAGCAAGTTGAAATGCTTGGTGAATCTGGTAGGGTTGATGAAGCTGAGGCACTTATGAGAAAGGTGAAGTACAAGGATTCCCATTTTATGTTAATTACAGCTAACCACACAATTCACAGTGAAAATGATAGACCCATCTTACAGGTGGATATTCTGAATGCTGAGAAGGCCTTGACCCAACAATCATCCAATGACAATGTGATGCTTCCACAAGAGAAGAAGATGGCACTTTGTGAGATTTGTGGCTCATTTTTGGTTGCGAATGATGCTGCTGAGAGGACCCAGTTTCATCTAACTGGGAAGCAACATGTTGGTTATGGGATGGTGAGAGATTTTCTCAATGAGTTCAAGGTAAATATGCTCTTCAGGTTGAAATTTTTCTGCATTTACTGGATTGAATAATTGTGGACGTTTTTTTCTGCAGGTTGCAGAGGAAAAGGCAAGAGAAGAAGAGGGACTGGCAAGGGAGAAGGAAGCGGAAGAACGGAGAAAACAGAGGGAGCATGAGAATAGGGTTAAGGGGAATGACAGAGAAGAGGGGTATGCAGAGCGGGATCGCAACCGTGATCGCTACCAAGAACGGAGTTTTAAAAGAGAAAGGTCTCGTGAAAGGAGTGGAAGAGGGAGCAGGGATGCAGGAAGAGGATCGGACTGGAGGCAAGGGCATTACAGGAATGAGAGGGAGGGGAAGGAGAGGTATCGGGACAGAAAGGGCAGATCCCGTTCTCCTGTCAGGCATTGGCATCGGAGGATGTCAAGAAGCCCAGTTTGACCATACTAACAATTGTGTTCGAGTTACAAGACTGCAGAGGTAGACTATTTTGTCTCGTTCTTCTTAGATGCACTTTATGTGCTTGCATTAAATACCATCATTGTTAAAACTCTGCTGATATTGTAACAGCTTTGATGATATCATACCATCTTCCTGTTAAAAGGAAAACATTTGAGGTAGGTATAATTGTCCTGCCAGCCTTTTCTTATAAAATGGAATTTTGATTTGTGTTATGCTATCATAATTCTTCTTTGTATGTCTATGGATTTTGTTCTCAGAGCATCATATTTGGGGTGTCAGCGTTTTCTTGTCTTTATTAAGATGACAGATCCAAGTCATAAAGTGAATGATGAGGCTTCCATGGAAGGTGATGATTTTTAATCCACATATAAAAAGGTAATGCACGTTCTCTATTTTCTTTTTCTTAAAAACATTGATTTACTGCTATGGCAACACTGCTTTTTATTGATACTTGGATATTATGGTCGTACCGTTGATTTGCAATGAAAAAGTCAGGATAGTACATGCGATGCAGAGTTTAGCGTCAAGAGTGATTAGTTCTTCAAATTAAATTTTGAAGATCAATATATAAATTGAAGATAAATTAGATCAAAGAACCCCTCATAGGTGAAGGAAATTCTCCTTGAAAATTTTCATTCAGTTTGCGAGGCCCTGTACCACCATGTCTATACGTAAGGTTGATGATTTGCATCAAATGTCAATACATGTCGGGCTTACCTTTGAGACGGAAAAAAAAAGGGCTTCATGAAGAAACTACGATATTATGGTGCCAGGTTTCCGACTGAGACTGACATTATTAGTGCATCTGTAAGAGCTGTGAATTATATTATCGAGCCCTTCCGCCGCAGTAATTTGAAAATGTTTGAAGGCTGAAATCCCGTTTGCCAGAATCAAAAACCGAAACAGTGGCTTCCATCGGCGGCCCTCGGACAAATCGTATTGTCGTCTGCCTATGGAATTTCTCAACTTTCATGGTTCCAGCACGTTTTTTTGTTTTGCAATTTTTATTTAAATTTTTTTTGTCTTTTGACAGGGCTTTAAACTTTGCTAAGCTGTCGCCTAGCATCCCGTTTATCTTGAAGACAATGCAAATGACCACCAACTTAGCTAAACGAATCACGCAACCAATGAGCGGATCAAGTAGGCGAGACAGTGACCCCGCAACTAGGTAATTTTATATTTATTATTCTTTTGCTATTAAACCCTTCTTGGTCCACGTGTAGTGCTCTCCGCCGCCTTGTTGCATAGCATCATTGGTGTTGCACCTTCTTGCATTTGTACCTGCGGCAATTTCGACTTCAGCATGTATGCTGATTTTAGCTTGAACATTTATCGGTTAAGTTCGCTATTTGCCCGACACACACCAAAAAAATAAAAATCTCAAATCGATTGGGAAACGATTGGACGAAGAGAAGAAATTGAATATAAGTATATTTACCGAGTTCGGTTGTGGAGCTGGGCTTATAGATTGGGCTCACTTTGAGCAGCGCATGAATCAAGGAACTTAGAAAGTCTTTGCGCACCTGCCTGATGCATAAAGCGTGCATTTAGCGTGCAAATTGGCTATCGTGAATGTGGTGCGCATCATAGCTCATGAAACTTATGTTGGGTCAGAAGCTTTAAATCCTCATCCTTGTGCTAGAGGCTAAACTGTGGGCAATTGATATGGAATAATTCTGACAGTATACTGTAGAAAAGTCTTTGTGCATCTGCTTGATGCATAAAGCGTATATTTGCGCGCTCGTATCATCATGCATGGTAGCATGTGCTGCACATCATAGCTCATGAAACTTATGTTGGGTCAGGAGTTTTAAATCTTCATCCCCGTTGTGCCAAAGGCTGAACTGCGGGCAATTGATATGGAATAGTTCTGATTGTACACCACTGGCATCCCGTGTTACATGTCTTTCATGAAGGGAACCAGCCAGCGGACTAGTTGGGATTCCACATGTTTCTTGCAAATGCCCTTACTTTGGGCTGTAATTTTGCAAATGATACTAATAAAGATAATAAAGATAGAGATAGCTCTAAATTAATATAAATAAAAATAATTAAAAAATATAATTATTTACAATTTAAATATTGATTTAATTTTAAATAGAAATAATATATTCATATAGCCAATCTCATATATATATTTTTAAAACAAGCTTATTTTTAAATTTACATATTTTATGAATTCAAAAATAAAAAATAAAAATGATGAAAAGGTTTTAAAATTTTGAATCTAAAAATTATATATATATTTGTTGGCAGCCGAATGGTTAACTCATATGCTTTTAATCCTAAGAATTCAACATTTTATAATGTTGAAAATGGGAATTGAATCGAACTCAGATTTGGGATTAAAAGCAAATAGTTTAACCACCCTATCAAAGCTTCGCGTGTGTAGAACATATATATCGCGCATGATGATTAACCATACGTAGCTGCATCGTGATGATTAATCATATGCATGCAGTAATGCATGTTCAAAGATATTTTTATTTTTTTATGCATCACATGCATGATCAATTACTATTTGCAATGCACATGCTTTTGTAATACACATGATGCAAAGGAACTTTTCCTTGCATACATTCCAATTAGGCTTGGCTTGAATTAGATTCATGCTCTTGAAACTTTCCATTGAGCTTGACTCAAGCCTATCTTAGGAAGAGTCTTTGCTGCATCATGTGCGTATGATATGCATGCATATCAAAGTAAAAAAGAATGATTTTATTTTTAGTATGCACATACATAAGTGACTTGCATTAATCATCTGGATTGGTGTACACTTGCTGCATCAAGGATAGTGCAGCAAATTTTTTATTGCATTAATCTTAACCTAAATGTAGGCCTGATCCGGTACCACAAGCTCTATTTTTTGAGGAATGCCTTTTGCAACATGCGGTGTAGAATCGTGCACACCGCGCATTAATTTTTGATGGAGCGAGGTTCATCGCATGCTGGGTCTCTTGCGTATGTGGCGTGCAGTGCACATGACTACTCCTTTTGTCCCTTCGATCCTGCCAAAAGTCCAATCCAAAACATGCCAGTAGAAGGAATAAAGCAACACAATGTGCAAAATAAATAAATAAATAAATAAATAAATCACCATTTAAGAATAGGAAAAGAATAACGTACATGAATAACACAGCTCTTATTCACAACCGCACCTCAAATCATTCTTCCTGCAAAAAATAAATCAAAACTAAGTAATATGATTGTCTAAAGCTAAAATATCGAAGTTCGTTACAATAATGTCTAAAAGAGACCCACGAGTGAATGTGTAACGATAACCTATTCGGGGATAAAACCACATTCATCTAGAATGTAAAAGGCAACAATCCGTACTTATATAACCAAGATTTTTTAAGTTTTATTATGCCTTAGTTCATCTCAAATAAAATAAATAAAATAAGAAGCTTGAGTTTAAAAACACAAATTACCGGGATGCTTTAAAATGTTGAGAAATGTTGAGGTGTCTAACATGGCAAGATCTCAAATTAAGCATTCATATATAGCTGTACGGGTTTCAGTAGAATCCAACTAGTGTAGTATTGGCATGGTTCAGTACCAGTTCGCTATTGATACACCAGTACTCTGGATATGGACCAATATGGTCAATATTGCAACAGACCATGCATGCATGCATAGATATATATTTGCATGAATGCATGCATGCATACATCCATCTTGTTCTGTTCAAGGGCCACAAATTCCAAGGAGGTTCAAGCCATGTCATTCCTAGCCTAGAATCCATATGCTTGGCTTTCAAACATGCTAGTATTCATATTCATTTCAAAGCTAATGGGCAGCCTCGTCACCTCTATCCTATAATAATTGTCTAATTTAGTTTTCATTATGCTCAAGCTCTGAGCTATAAAATCTAAGCACAAGAAGAGTCGTTCTTTTTTATTTCTTTTGAATTTTGAACATTAAATGGAACACAGATTACATGTTATTTGACAAATTCTGAGCTATCAAATCTAAGCAAAAGAAGAGTTATTCTTTTTTATTTCTGTTGAATTTTGAAGATGGAATGCAGATGATACGGTATTGGGTAACTGATAATGTTGGTTAGAAGTTTGCTTTAGTTGTTTCACATATAAAGTCAACCATATCCACACAGTCTCTATGGCTTTATGAGAATTAAAGTTAAAGATATCAATTCTTTAAAAATAATTATCAATATCTTTCCCATTGTTCTACTTAATTCAGATCAATCTCCTGAATGCCAAGATTACAGCTTTTGCGTCTTCACCAAAGTATGAACTTACCTAAGTTTATCTTTCCTCTATTTTAGATGTAAAATCAGATTTTAGATTTCAAGGATTTGTCAGTGCCGTTGTCTTGCATTTGGCGGACAATACAATAGCATGCACAGCTAGAGTTGAGAGCTAATAGGTGAGAATTTTCAGGTACAGATTCTGAGGACGGAGGTGAGGCAAAATCAGATATATGATGAGAAGATAACAATCAACTACCTATGATGGAGGACGAGTAAATCTTGGCAAAGAAAGGGCAGTCATTCAAGAAGAGCATGCCATCTGTATTTAGGTTGTGTAAATGTGAGCAACAGAAGGGATTTTAAGTTGAGAATAGTGGGATTAAGATTGTAGTTTTTTTTTTTTTTCTACAATACTTTCTTGCAAGAAAGCAAGAAATTACCACCCTGTAAATGGCAAGTTCAGTTAAATTAACATACATATATATAAACACACAAATATATATAAAGCAATCTCTTTTTATTCACTTCTCAAAGGAAGGTAATGTAGAGTATAATTAGAAAACTATTCTCAGGTCTCTAGCTCAAATTGATACCTAATCATTTATGTTCATCACTTTTAGATGCCAAAAAAGCCTGTGCTCAAAAGAAAGCCCTCCCAAAAATGAAAACATATAGCATCAAAAGGTAATAAGGTTGCTTCTTTTACATTTTCCAATATATTGGATATAAGGTGTCAAAATGATGCCAATGATATTGTTTGAGAAACAATGTCGCTCCAGTGATCAACCCAAAAGAGTAAAATATTATTACAGAAAGAGACTTGTAGAAAATCATTATCTGGATCGTATCTAAAGATACTCTGAAAATTAAGGAGATTGCCCAATTTGAGAGGCCATAAAACCATAATGGTATAAGATTTTTTCATGCATGGCAAAGCAAACACTAGCAGCATCTAAATAGGGGCTTGACAAGAGGAGTGTGTATGCAGAGTCCTTTCAACTATTTGAGAGGGAGGCTGTCTTCTGTTATTTTTATATTTCTCAGATGAATGCATGCTATGCCAAGATATAATGATAAAATAATAATCATTTATAATTTTATTATTCTCATGTAAATATATGCTATGCCAAGATATAATATTAAAATAATAACCATTAATAAACAAAAAAGTGCAAATTATTACAAGATCATATCTACATCAATTTGGAATTGGACCAAGAATCTTGCCCTAATTTCAAAATGAATACATGAAGCACCAAACATGGAGACATTAAGACACGAACTATGGAGAGTTTATTGTACAAATCAGACATGCTAGATCAATTGACAAGAGCGTTCTTTAACAAATTCACAACTTACAATAAAGAGAAACGAAAAGAAGGCTCTTTTAAGAAAATGATGGCTAAAATCAAAGTTGCAGATAGGTAAAGCCAATACTCGTTGTTTAATTATCTAATAGTCTTTACATGTGCAGGTCTTTCTTGCCACAATAAAAGAGATCATAGGCATTAGGGATGGTGGAGATTGGCCTCTTTCTTAATTCAAATTAAAAGCTTCCTACTATTGAAATTATAATGGAAATGTGAAAAAGCTGAAAGTCACAGTTAGGAGGCAAAGCCAATACTCATTGTTCAATTATTTATTCATTTCACATGCGCAAGTTTCTCTCGCTGCTACAAAAGAGATCATGGAGGTTCTGGATTGTGGAGATTGGTCCCTTTCTAAATTCAAGATCAAAAGCTTCCTACTAAAGAAATAATTATGGTAAATGAGAAAGAGCAGTCCTATGGCATGACCTGACTAAATTCACATTGTCATTAGGAAATATAGATTGCTATTATTTTTATTCACCAAGCTACATCAAGAATTCACCAAATCTATAAGAACTAACAGTGATAATGTCTGAAACGTATAAAGAGACAGCTTAAAGGTATTTTCATCAACCTGATTAGAAATGAATGGCATTGAATAAAATCTATTTCCTTAAGGTCTGGATTTCAAGAAAAGATCCTACAGTGGAACCAAATTGAAGACAAAATGTTAGAATGTAAGGATCCTTCGTTGGGTAATTTCCAAACTATAAAATTATGAACTCTTCTAAGTGATTCATGCTTTTATGACTTAATTTCCAGTGATAATTTAATAGGTTTGAATGCGTAACTCAACATCTACTTTCAAGCACAATACTCATTTTGCTGCCAAATTCAAACGCATTTTTTTCTTTTTTGGTATGAACCATTTAGTTCAGTCATTATGGTTCTCAAAAACAAAATAAAAGCCAAAAGAATTAGCAATTTTCAATTATGATAATAAAGGATATGGTGGCCTTTATCTTGATTCAATTTCCTACCTTACCCTATCTTGATTGGCAGGTACCATAATTGGTTTGCATGTATGATCAGCCATACCCATGAACATATCTGTTGAGCAATGAGAGGGGTCAATATTTTTATTTTTATATCATTATACTCCCTCTACCTTAATTGTTAATTATGTCACAGATGACTTCGGATTCTCACATCAACATCTTCATGGGATGATATAGATACATATCTTTAGGTAAATATATGAATCACTGGACAAATAAGCAAAATGAGTAACTAATTGTGTAAACCTGCAATTTATAATTCATAATTAAGAAGAATTTTCAATTGATGCTCAAATAAGTCTTGCAAGTATACGTTCAGATTCTTATATTTTGGAGGAATCCAATTAATTTGGACTGAAGACGTGTGTTTTGACGAAATACATAGCCCCTAGATCCAACACATGATGCAGTTTGGAGCGAACATGTTAACAAGTTAACATTGTGTAAACCTGCAGTCAAAGGTTTTTCCCGCTAGCCTGGCTAAGCTAACATGGGCTTATGCACATGGATGTAATTTCATAAAGTCTAAACCCTTTCCGCACCCAAGAAAAAGTATAACATATGTATATTGATAATAAAAATTAATCAACAGGTCCAGCATGCCAATATTTGGATTCTAGAATGTTGTCATCTTCAACGCTTGCATCCAAGTGGTCACAAAAGATCATGTCTATGTTGACAAAGTCAATGATTTCAATTCCTTACACAGAACTTTGAATATGGATATCCATTATACTCGGTCTTCTCTTACAAATGTTGCTGAACTCCAGCAATCACCAAGCTCCAACTACCACAGGTTGATCTTTTCATGAAATCTTTTCAATTCAAATCAAAAAATCATTGGTGATAAAATATCGATGAGCTTCACTCCATAAAAGATGGCTATTCATTACAATTTTATGCTAAGAAAATAACTATATGTTACATTCAAGTATGCTGTATACCAAAATAATGAGTTTACCACAAGAGGTAGCAATTTTTTTTTTCAAAAAATAAAAAAGAAAATCAAAGCAAAGGAGTCTATTTTGGTGTAATCAAGTTGTTGTAAGACACAAATAGAACTTATGTAGCACGTAAGACTAGTTAACGTGATACTTCTGCATTCTGCATAAATTTTATATCAGAAGAATATGGAGAACAAGGACACATTACCAGAAGAATAATCCTCTTCACAGCAAGCTAGAGACAAATGAGTAAGTCCCCTGATCACTGTTTAGCTTTCAATACACAATCGCCGGCTGAAGTGAAACCAAACATCAGGATACGAGGTAAAAGGACTTATTCCATATGGTAATAAAGAATCAAGCACAAAGAATTATTGCCATCTCTTACCTAGAAAACCAAAACCCTCGATAAGCTCCCTTTTTTGCGACCGATGCAAGCCCTTTCCATCTCCGTCTTCTCCCTCATCCGCTCCTCCCTCAACTCCTCGATTGTCTTCTTCCCGTGACTCTTCTTCCCCGATCCATCCACCCTCGCAGAAGAGCTCCCCTCTCGATTCCCCCATCAACGTCGTCCGATGACAAGGACGACGGCATCGAGAGGTACCACGGCGCCTTCACGCCGTTCCCGGCCAGGCCGTACCGCAGCTTATACTTCTCGTCATCCGGCAATAATGCCGGTGGCCTTTCCTCCCTCCTCTGCTTCTTAGATTTCTCGGAACCGCCGTCTTCGGCCTCGTCTTTCCTGTACTTCGTGGATTCCTCCCGGGTGCCGCCGAGGGAAGAGAAGTCGGCGAGGCCGTTGAAGAGGTTGATGTGGGGGGAATCGGAGGAAGCGGCGCCGGAGATGGCCGAGGAGGAGGAAGAGGGCAGGCCGCGTGCCTGGCGGAGACGCTCGAGGCGGAACTCGGCGTCGCGGCGGCGGGACTGCTCGCGCTTGAGCTGCTCGTCGCGGGCGGCGACCTCCTTGTCGCGGCGGACCTTCTCGCGGTTATCGTAGTTGTAGACGTTCCACCGCTTCTGCGGCAATATGTTGAGGCCCCGTGGCCTCTCATCGCTCTTGATCGCCTTCTCTCTCGCACTGTGGATTTAAGGGAGGGATTCTAGGGTTTTCTGCGGTTCTTCGGATCAGAGAATAGGGGATTCGCGAAGGAGAGCTTTTTTTTTTTTTTTTTTTTTACAAACAGGTGATTACATCAGTCTATATCGGGTCCGCCTGAAATATATAATAATAATTAAAAGATAATAAAAAGGATTATCTGATCCATCTCTAATTATCAGAATGAGAGGCCATCCTCAGTAATCTAGCCAGCGACTCCATTGGTTTAACGATAAATGTGGCAAATCTGGATATTAATAGCTTCAAAATTATAGAGCGGATATCACCTAATAAGGGGAGAGTAGGCAAATGGGAGTTGGACTCCCGCTGAATCCAGCGAATCACGGTGATAGAATCACCTTCAATATAGACGGCGAGCGCCGATAACACGAATAGCATAGGATAATCCTGCCCAAGCCGCATGCAGCTCAGTCTGAGGCATAGAAGAATCCAGCAAACCAAACCCTCCACTGCCAGCATCATCCCACTCGCATCACGAATAACAAAAGCTGATCCAGCACTTCTACCACGGACACTCCATCAAATTTGACAAACCCTGGAGGAGGGGCTCCCAAGAGATAAAAATCGTATGTCGGTTCGCTGCCGCAGCAGCATGGGAATCCCAGTGGCCAGAGTTCGCAAAATCCATAAAACCCTGATGGGAAGTGTACTCAACATAAAGGGAGACAGCCGCCCTAAGAATCCTACCAGGGAGAAGGACCCTGTCCGAGAATATAATCCGATTCCGGGACAACCAGATCTGATAAGCAATGTACGCCCACAAGGGACCTCTCTGATGAATACCCCTTCCCTGCCCTGCTTTAATAGACTCAAAAAGAAATACGATGGGAACCAGACCTGGAAAATCAAGGATAAGCACCAGATAATTGTTAAATCTGTCTAGCCCTGACACAATCAAATATAGCATGATCTGTCGTCTCCTCCTCAGTACCACACAGAGGGCATGTAGCGGAATGCTCAATCCTCTATGAAATAGAAGGGAGCAGGTCGGAAGAATGTCCCGCTAACTTCCATATAAAAAGTCTCACTTTAGGATGAACAAGAAGATGCAAATCCAATCCAAATCCAAAGATTCCCGAGGGTGGGGTCCAAAAATAGACAGGAGGTCTCGCATAGGGGCATGAGGTGAGCAAGATCGCCTCCACACCCTGGTATCAGAGATAGTGCCTGAAAAGAGAGGAATAGATAGAATACGCTGACAGAGCTCTTTCCCGAAAAACCTGGATACCCGAGAAGACGACCAAGCAGAACTATCAAGAGAGATAAAATCACTGACATGCATACCATTAGGCATATCGGGGCAAACAAAGGTCGGCCAGCGAGATAAAAGGAGATCAGCAATCCACACGTCCTGAATGGCATCCACCGATGTTCCGTTACCAATCATCCAAGAGGTACATTTCAGGATAGTCGGAACATAACAACAAACCTCTTTCCAAAAAAGGAGTGCCCCCGGGTAGACTGAGAGGGAGTGAAAGAGTTCCAGTCACCGTACTTGGCCCGCATGAAGGAACTCCACAGACAGTGTGGATCCAGCAGAAATCGAGAAGCATGCCTAGCAGTCAATACCTCTCTACGACAGACAGCGACTGGATCCCAAGCCCACCCTCTGACGTCATCAAGCAAACAGTGTCCCAATCCAGGAGATGAAGACTGTGGCCCTCCTGCATCGATGCCCAGAGAAAGTCCCGAAAATGACGCTCAATCTTCCGCAAACAAGCCAGAGGAATGACAGTGTTAGACAGAAGATAGCAAGGCATCGTAGATAGCATAGATCGAATAAGAGTAATCCATGCCATCATAGAAAGGCCAGAAGCCTGCCAACCATCCAGACGATCACGGATCCGCCTCACAAGAAAGCTGAAATCCGAACAACGTGGCCGTCTCTCAGTAATCGGAATCCCCAGATATGACATCGTATCAGACTGAGCTAAAATGCCCATAATATGAGAAATAGTCCTCTTCAAAGTAGGGGATGTCCTCAGGCTAAAACAGATCAAAGATTTACTGAGATTAACCTTCTGACCCGAGGCTCGACAATAGGAGCGAAGAATAGTCGCAAAGGTGGTGGCATTATCAGTAGAAGCCTTCCCAAGAAGAAGGCAATTATCAGCAAAGAGGAGATGGGACAGCGCCGGGCCAAGGGGCCTTGCCGAATATGGGTCAATAGCAGAAGACCGCATAGCCAGAGTAAGATCCCGGGACAAAGCATCTGCAGAAATGATAAACAAGAATGAAGAGAGAGGACACCCTTGTCTCAACCCAACCTCCGAGTGAAAGAACTCAGTATGACCCCCATTAATTAGGAGAGAGAAAGACGACCTCTGGATACACTCCATCACCCAATCAACAAAAATCTCATGGAAGCCAAACTCACGAAGAGTACCATACAGAAAATCCCACCGTAGTCTATCATAAGCTCTTTCCATGTCAAGCTTAATAGCCATAAGGCATTGACGTCCAGAGGCTCTGTGAAGGTCATGCATAAACTCCTGAGCCAATAAAGCATTATCCGTGATACTCCGCCCCCTGAGAAAAGCCCCCTGCTACCGAGAGATGAGACGAAGGATCACCGAAATCATTCGACTAACCAGAAGACGAGCACAGATCTTATATAGAGTGGTACACAGACTGATAGGCCGAAAGTGCTGAGGAGAGGAAGCGTCTGGACGTTTAGGCACCAAAGTGACAAGAGTCCTCTTCCAGTCAGACGGCATATGATTAGCCTGAAAAACAGACTGGATAGCCAAGACCACATCCGAACCAACAATGTCCCAGTAGTGACGAAAAAATAACGGCGGGTACCCATCAGGGCCAGGGGCCTTGTCAGGGCCAAGGTCCCAAAGAGCAAGGCGAATGACCTCCGTAGAGAAAGGCCTAGTGAGGAAAGCATTCTCCATATCAGAGACCTTACAAGAATGCAAAACTGGAGTGACCGGGATCCCATCCCCAGACAACTCAGTCCATCTAGACTGAAAGAAGTTAAGAAACTTATCCCTGATCGCCTGCAGATCATCCTCAGAATGCCCCTCATCATCAACTAAACACTTGATGCGATTCGCCGCACGGCAACGTAAAGTAGTCTGATGAAAGAATCTCGTATTACGATCCCCCTCCTTGATCCACTGAATATGAGATCTTTGCCTACAGTAAGTCTCATGCTGCAATAATAGAGAGTGGTGGATGGCCACGGTAGATCTGAGGGTAGACAGATCCAAATCCAGAAGGAATCCCTCCTTATCCTCCTTAGCCTGTAGCGAAGAGATAATAGACTCCGCCTGTTCAACTTGCCTCATAATATCCCCAACCTCCCGCCTATTCCAGCTAGAGAGCCTGCGGCTAGTAATAAGCAACCGTCTAGATAGTCGGTAAGCAGCACTCCCTTGACCGGCATCCGCCATACCTGAGAAATGATTTGCCTAGCAGAAGAATAATAAGTCCAAAATTTCTCAAACTTGAACTGCCTCGAACGCTGAACAATCACGTTAGTGGATATAAGGATAGGACAATGATCAGAGCCAATTCTGGGTAGGTGAGTGACAGTAGCCGAAGGAAAGAGTTGAAGCCAGCTAGCCGAAGCCAGAGCCCTATCTAGTCTTTCCCAAACTTTGGCAGACCCCTGACGATTATTACACCAGGTGAATTGGGAGCCAGCAAAGCCAAGATCCAAAAGACCTGCCGAGGAGATGAAATCTCTGAACTCAACAATGTCCGAAGACCCAACCACCTGTCTACCACCTCGCTTCTCAGAGGCCCCTACTATACAATTAAAATCATCAACAATGAGGGAGGGAAAACCCTGGCCAAGAAGCGATAGGATCTCATCCCAGAGCGCACGACAAGCCCTAAAATCAGTACTGACATAAACCCCTGAAAGCAACCAGGGAGCAGAGGATCCCTCCAAGACGATCAAAGCCACCTGCTGGCCACACCCGTGGAAGGCATCCACACGGACTTTATCCGGTCTGCATAATACCAAAATGCCTCTAGAAAGACCAACTGACTCAATAGCATAAGATTCCCACTGTCTAGAGATCTGTCTCCGAAGCCAAGTAAGACTATTCCCAGACAATCGAGTTTCCGACAGAATACAAATATCCAAAGAATGAAGCTGGTTGAGTCTCCCAAAAGAAGATCAAAATAAGGGTTTCAGTGCCCCTCGCACGTTCCAAACAAAAATCTTCATTTAATCTGAAGAAAAGAAAGACCCCATCCATGTTCCCCCGATGCCTGCTCCACAATATTAACATTAGACATCAAAGGACCCTCAGCTTCTTGATCACAGTGCTCATCCATCCGTGGAGAGCCGTTCTTCGGATCAGAGAATGGAAGATTCGCGAAGGAGAGTCTGGGAGAAAGGAGGCGCACGTCCACGAGGTTAAAAATAATAATAAAAAAAGTAAAACGTCCAGAACGGAATATCCAATCCTATCCCAAAGTCGGACATCTATGCCGGCTTTTCATGGGTACATACGTACGAACCCTCCTCCTCCTCCTCCTCCTTCTTATTCTTATTCTTATTCTTATTCTTGTTCTTGTTCTTCTTCCTATTATTATTATTATTATTATTATTATATTATTATTATTATTATTATCCCCGTCCCCCTCTGTATTATCACAATGCTTAAGAAACGTAAATTCTGTCCTTTAGCACTACTCACCACTTACATATATATATATATATATATATATATATATATATGACAAAAAAAAAAAAAACTTCAATTGAAAAAAGTAGTTCTAAATGGGTTAGGACATGAAATAAATCGAGTCTCGGTCCGCATCCTAACCCAATTAATAAACCAAATTTGAGTGTGAATTTTTTTTTAATTTTAAATTCAACCTAGCACATTATTTTAATAAGCTAATTAATTAAAAATAATTTTCAATAAAAAAGATTTTTGTTGCAATAGCCTTTCATATGTAGTGAATCTTAATAGATTACAGTGAAAAAAAAAGAAGCAAAGCTAATGATTTTTTTAAAAAACAATCTTTTTAACTTTTTTTTTGTTCAATTAGATAAAACAAAATCAAAATCAAAGTGCCAACCAGGATCTAGAAACTGAAATGAAAATGGACATGAATTATATATCATGGATATGAAAAAAATATAAATCTTCTAACAAAAAAAATATAAATCCAAACATGGAGAAAGGATATTAACAAAAATCATCTAATGAATCCTCTTTATATTAATAAATAATAATAATATATATGCATAAAGCTAGCACCTTTTCTATCCTTTGTCCCATACAATTCATGAATCTCAAAGAAAAAAAATGGAGTAGCTTTGAAATCCATATAGATCCAAGAACGAGGAAGGTGATCAAATAGACTTAACTATATTCAAATATATCCAAATCTAACTCTCTCTCTAATATATATATATATATATATATATATATATATATAGAAAGAGTTAAATTTGACTATATTTAAATATAGTCAAGTCCAAGGTCTGTTCACTTTCTTTATTTTTTGATCCATATAATTTATAAATTTTAAAAATAAAAAAATAAAAAAATGAAATGGCTTAGGAATCCATATGTTTCGGCTCTTTATCTCTATATAAATATATGAAGTTTTTATATGTAAATATAGCCATATTTAAATTCAATTCAATAGAATATCATTCTAAACATCGAGTCTGACATCAGTCCAATTAGATTATAAAAACTTATATTGCATTCATACATGATAATTACAAAATAATTAAGTTAAGTTATTTGACTTTAAAATATAATTTACACCCCTAATCCTAATAAGGTTGCCAATTACCATTGCCTAAGAAAATATCATGCGTGCATTTTCAGTAAAGAAATAAATACCTTTACCCCCTTAAGTACAGAGCGACGTCATTTTTTTTTTTTTTTGGTACAATGAGCGACGTCACTTTAGCAACTCGTGGTTTTAAAAGTGTCACTAACCCAATTAAAGACCAATTGTTGTTCGCCATCATTTGCTACCATTACTTCTCCACCCCATATTTTTTGTTTTGAGAAATTAAAATGAGAGATATTAAGGACACAAAATATACTAATTTTTTTCAAAAAAATTAAGAAAAATTGATTCGTATTTTCTGCCCCCTTTTATCAGTCCTTTCATCTTCAATTCTTTTTCTAAACGTCACGAGTAAGATGAATAATGGCAGCAAACAGCCTTGACAAAAACTAACTTGAGACGGGTTAAGTAACACTTTTCAAACTAGGAATGAATAAAGTGAAATTAAGCCTTACTTAAGTAAATAAAGCTGGTTGTGCAATCTCACCCAAAGAACAAAACATTCTTCACCCATATTAGCTAATCAATTTACATATATTATCAAGCAAGGGCCCTAATTATATAACAAAGGACATCTATACAAAATAATAGCATGCTACTGTATAAGTAGATGAACATGGGATAATGCTAATTAAATTAAATAAATGAAGTCTCTATTTATGATTCCAAAGTTTTTTTTCAGTCCCTAGTTTCAGTAAAAATGATAATACAAGCATTAGGAGATCTATGGGCAAAGGACAATACAGCCTCCTGACCAGATCTCATGGTCTCATATATGTTGGTAGTAAGTTAAGCTTCTTACATGTAGCTCTAAATTGAAGTCACACCTAAGATACTTTGACCACAACTTAACACTCTCCAGGCTCTTGCATCATGTTGCATCGAGATACAATGGTTCGAAAATCATCCAAGCTTAGCTGCAAAAGTCAGAATTTAATGATGAAGTAAAAATGAAAGATGACGATTATAGAAATATAAGTTTAATCTCCTAGCAGATGGTATTATTTTCAAATGACTTGAGCCACAAAAGGTGGTGTGACAATGCACGATGATCTAGTTCCAATAATGGCAACACATTCATGCAATTTTCGCTAATGCATGATTGGTGCACAATGAACTAGCTAAAACTGATAGAATAAGAATGCAATTTTCACTGCCTATATTCAAACTCATGAAAGACATTGTGCAAAGATAAGGTTAATTTTAGCTAGAGTCACATGAAAGAAATGTAATTTCCGTTGTCCATATTCCAACATGTTGGCATTAAATAGTCTTTCAGGAACAGATTACCAAGTGATGTGGGGAAACAAGATTCGATTTCATTGATACGACTAACACGTTTCTTGATATAATAGCAGCCCTAATTGCACAGTTTCAGTAGCTAGTAAAATATCTCTTGACAGGCAAAAAAGGTGAAAATATGACTTTTTTCAAGGACATTACCATTTTTCCAGGAAGATTTTGTAATTTGTATGCTAAATATGGAAACTAACTGTGTCATTGGACCTTTCAGCTTATAAACTGTTCACCATTTTCCAGGAAGATTTTGTAATTTGTATGCCATGGAAAATGATAGTGTCCTTGGACCTTTTGGCTTATAATCTGTGCATCAAAGATGAAGACAACTCCCTTGCGAATTCTTCCCTCCTAATCTAGGTTTTTGCAAGCCAGGTTGCATTAGATAACACTAAGTTAAGCAAACTAAGTTAAGCAACAAAGTTTCCCCACCTGCTAACTAGCTTTTATTGTATAATGCTGATTCTTTTATAAGATATGCAAAACCCTAACAGTCAATGTCATTCATTTGAAAGAAGGATAGTTTTGCTCTTTGAATTATATCCTCATTCCTACATGCTAATCTTGATTGTGCAATGCTGATTCTTTTGTAAGATATACAAAACCTTGATATTCAATGGCATCATCTTGAAAGAGTAGTTAACACATATTGAACTACATCCTCATTCCTAACTGCTAACTAGCCTTGATTGTACAACATGAATTCTGTTATAAGATATGCAAAACCTTCACAATCAAAGAGAAACATTTTGAAACAAGTGTCAAATCTTCAATCATATTCTCATTCATTCCAAAAGCATAAAGTTAATGGTTATATGGTGCTCCCCCCATCTTTCAAAATATTGGAAAAGAAAGGAAAAGGAACATACTAACCTTTCCATCTCTATTGCTGTCAAAGCAATGAATCATGTTGGCAATTTCACCATCTGTCCAAGTAAAATCATGAGCAATGGCCATTCTTTGCAGGTCACGTACTGTGATATGGCCTTTTCCCACTTCTACACATCAAATCATACTTATTCAAACAATAATTTGTATGTAAATGAATGAATATATACATCAAATCTCAGAATCTGACCCATGTACTTCGGAATGCCACATTAGAAAATTGACAAATGATAGGAGACAGAAGGTCATCAAGCTCAATGTACCTCCAAATAATAATCATGAGAGGCAAATTTTGACTTCGCCTGGTTTCCATATTTCAATAACAGAAGTAATCCTATGGGTGCACACACCCACATTTACATAGGCTTTTGAGCCCTTCATATAATCATTGAGCAGTTTGGGCCAGTTATAAGATGACCTCTTCCAGAAGACAATATATCATTCATAAAGAGAACCATCAACTAGGAATACTTACAGGTACATTCACCATCCTTAAACCTTCAGTACTGTCAAGGATAGGTATAGGAGTCTTATCTCTGATTAAAGCAGAAGCCTGCGTTCAATCAACTAGCTAGCCATGGCCCTAGACAACTGAACTTTGAAATTTTATTATACTCATCCTAGAAGCCTAAAACATTGGCTGGCAAGAACAGTGAAGCAGGAATACCATAAGTCTAGCAATTCAACCCTTGATCATTGACCAGATGACTTGCCATTGACAGGATAGAGGAATTTTTGGCAGTAGATGTCAAGAAATGGGTCAAAAATCAAAGAAGTTTGGCTAGATAATGGCAAATCACATAATTAGTATTAAAAATTTAAAACCGCACATCTACAGTCATGAATCTGCAGAGACCAGAGAGTACCAGGAGGAAAAGTAACAAATGAGTATGTTAGAGACATAGAGGGAATCAAGAGATTCATGCACAATGAAAAATCAGCGGCAGGCAAACCATGGAGACTGACCAAGTGATGAGGTTAAAGGTAATGAAATGGGAACCTCAAGACTGAGATAACCTAAACTTCAAAGATGATTCCAGAAAGAACAGGAAGTGCCCACTAGCAAAATATTTGGCTCTTAATAAAGTTCAAGGATAAAGAAATATGGTTGGCCCTTTTCCATAGTGTGTGCCATCAATGGATCAAAGATATTTGGTGATTTTTACATTAAAGCGGCTAAATCAACTAAATTAGGTTTTAGAAAAAGGTTTTGAGAATGGATTAAGCTTAAGATTTTAAGCATAAAGAATCCTTGATGGAGTGGAAGAAATCTAGTAAAAAAATCTCTTCTAAATTGAGGCAAGTAGAAGGAACCTGGCACCAAAACAACTCAACTCAACTCATCTAAGCCTTTTCCCAACTACATGAGGTCGGCTACATGAATTTGCTTCCTTCACTCTGCTCTATTCAAGACTAAGTCGACACTCAAATTACTAACCTGGCATCAAAACAAATTTGAGAAAAAAAATGCTTACATTAAAAGAAAAACATTTTGTGCATCGTTGAACCTAAAGTCTCTTACGAGGGAGCAACCATGTAGTGAGACCTGATCAAGAAGAACTATACCAACAGAGTTGGCATGGATATTGACTTATCTCTCCAAGGAGCAGGCAATTTGAATATAACTGAAATGAAGTCGGGGCATATAAGATATTGGAAAGGCGAGATAGGTAAAGCATTCCAATAGCGGATAATGGAAAGGAAAAGATGCTTGGCAATGGCCTCAATACCAAAGAGACTCAAGGAGGCCTAGCTTGAGAAGACATATATTAACAGAGTATAGGGCAACGAAGAGAGTAATTACACATCTCTCTGCTCTCAATCTACAGCACAATTACAATAGGTGAGAAGCAATTATGTGTCAATAAAGGTAATAGCACAAACGAGAGAAGGTTTATTGAAGGAAGAATGGACAAAGTTTTGTTTCATAAAAATTCCTAAAGAAAAGATACACTCGTCTAAAAAGGACAAAAGGTTCGCAATTTTTTATCCCTTCTTTAACATGAAAGCATGGTAACACTGCAACACCACTATTGTTCTTACCAAAACTCTAAACTATCACCAGAAAATAATGAAAAAGTACACCCAGATTTCATATTTGACATAAGAGAATCAGATGAATTTTATAATGATGTATGAATAGGCTGTGCCTAATGCTTAGAAAACCTAAGAGCTAAAAATCTTGGAAGGAAACAAGTAACGTTTTATTTACATTGGTCAGTGCATTGATTTTATACAGAGAATCTCTGCATTATTTTAGAGCCCATCTTGCCTGAGGATTGCAAGGTATGGATGTATGAGAACAACTTGCCTGAGGATTTGACATTATAATTGCGCCTCTCCAAGTAAACAATTGACATGGTTGTATTTGCAAAGTTTGGATTTGTCTAAGTAGGGGAAACACTTCTGGATGTAAGCAAGCTAAGCCTATCCCCACCTAAGATAGAGTTCATAATAGTAATGCAAGAATATGGAAAAAGTGAGGAAGCAACAGGTGCAGAAAACTAGCTTTTTATGAAGACCTCCAAGCAGATATATGTAGAGGTTATGAAGAAAGGACACATGGCACTAACTAACAAATGTTAACAATCAATAGAGTTATTAGAACCTTTGAAAATCTGGCAACCAGTACTGCCAAGAACAGAATATCATGCACAGCACTTACCATGAAGATTATTATAAAATGAGAAGCATAACAAAAGATACCATACACTTCTAACCAGAAGCTCCATATTAGAAAGATGGATACATAAAAGCTATATAACTATAAACATGAGATATAATGGAAAAACATGTTGTACCATCAAAAGAAAAGAAGTAAGCAACAACTTCATCTTCACTTAATTGCACCCGACTCTTACTCTGAACATGAGGCAGATTACACTGTTAAAGGATGTCATAGATGTAAAAGATACCAATACAGATAAAAGTATATGTAGAATAACAAACCAATTTTTTATTCCTCCTTTTCCCAGCAGTTTCCTGTAAGCTGGTGCTATCTTTTTTCCCATGAGGTCCAGAATCAGTTACATTTGTACCAGAATTTGAGAAAATCTACTGCATGCTGCTGCTGGCTCCTCCATTGCTTCTCCGAGTGAGAGAGCAATTGCCTGAATATGGATTTTGATTGCAATCGTTGAAGCAATCTCTTGGCTCAAAGATATTGTAGAGGAACATGACTAACCATAGACAGTTTGTGTTAAGAAAAATAAAATCCACCTGCTTTAGGGCTGCATCATCATCAATGAAATCATCAGATTTTTTCATGGTCCCTTCTACTTCCCTATGTTTCCTGGCTTTTTTTGCATTTAAGGATTCCTTTTCTTTCCCTGGCATAGAAACAAGAATTAAAGTCGGTACATACTAAGAAATAATAAAAATCACCAACTTAGAACTGAAGAACTCTGCAAAAAATTACACTAAAGTATGAAGCAAAGTTTTTTTATATGGCAATTATGTATGATAAATCTCAACACTATGCAAGGAACTAAAAATCTCGATATGAGTGCATTATCATGCCATTTAAATCCTGAAATAAAACAAAAAATGAAGAATGTAAATAGATTCTATCTAATATAAACCCCATGGAACATTGGAACGCTTTCAATAACCTTCCGACCATGATGTGATCCAGCTCATGAACAGGCCTTCAATTGTAACACGTGTGGAACTACACTTGTATGGAAGGGTCCATTTTACTCTAACTTAGGAGCTAGATGCTAAATTCGGAGACCAAAGTTCCTAGCTAATGTTTAATTGAACTATCCATATGAAGTAATAACTTCTTGCTTTCCATAGTTTACATTGTGGAACAGCAAACTCAGAAGTTGCTACCCATTCATTATGTTAAAAAACTAAAATGTAAGGAGTCCATTGTAAGAAAGGCGGAAGATGAAGTGATCCAGCCAATCAATTAGATTTTATAATTTTCAACTTTTTCTAAACACAGTAAAAAGCAACAAGAATTTCCCCCATGCAATGGTTTTTTCAAGATTTTCCCTCATATGATGGTTTTCTCTTTCCTATAACTGGGAAAAGCATGCTTGCTAGTTAGATTACCAACTTTGCACTAGAGGCTAAAGCAAACACCTTGAACACAGCAGGACTTTTGGTAGAGTAGTTTGGTCTTAAGACCAGACTTCCCATCCTCTTTCCACTAGCTAAAGCTCCAAGCACTTCATGCTTGAACACTCAAATGGTACCAAGTCCATATTTGTCATGATTCAGTGACTTTCTAAAATGGTGTGCTTAATCATATGGAAGAAAAACTTGGCAAATCATGTAACGTTAAAATGAGTTTCTCATTTTGGTTGGAAACAAAAAAGTAAAATCATGCAATGTTAAAATGAGTTTCCTCATTTTGGGCAGAACAAATCTGCTGATTTTTAATTCCAGTCAGTTAGAGGGATCATAAACTAAGAACAGACCTAGAAGCTTCAATGTGACCAGGTAAACCAAAATAAGTTGCATTAAAACATGGCACTTATTTTCTTAGCACTGAAGAAAGAGTTTGCAGATGGCAACTAGGTCAGTTATGCACGTAGCGAGAATAACAAATTGAGATAGTGAATCAAACAATGAACTAAAATACCAACTAAGAAAAATTGCAGGAATAAGTCCTAAAAAATGTTTTGACTACACCTTCCCTAAGTGTACCTTGGGGCCTACTAACTTAGTTCTGAAACATTATCTTGATCCTTTCAACAGGCACATATAAATAATTCAAACGGAGAAACCAAATACAGCACTACCATGAGAAACTAAGAGTTTTGTTAAGAAAAACATAGATGGAGATATTTATAAGGCATGAAAGGAAAAAGCAAATAACTGTCAGTGCTAGACTTTTCATTTGTAAGTTACATTTGGCAACGCTGTGAGCAAATATTCCATTCATTTCATGTCAATATAACCGTTCAGGTAGAAAAGAGAAACTTTTTTTTTGAAGTAGAAGAAGAAGAAAAATGAGAATGACCTTCATTAGAATTCATGATCCGCATAGAGAAGATATTATCATAAAATATGAACACTATTAGGAATGTCCAGATTATCAATTATGCTGGCTAAGGCTACTCAATGAAGCACCAATCGTTTTGTCAGCATTTTATTAAGTAAATTGCAAAACATTTAGTACAGTATCAAGAAAAAGGGAAAAGGAAGAACAAAAGCAGTTAACAACCATCAAATGAGTGGAATTACATAAACCAACAACATTACTAGTCAGGAGAAAAGCCCATAATGCTAAGTTCAGTTTTCGTGATTCCAACAAAACTTAATTAGTTTTCTTTCTCAGAACTATTAGGCTAGAATTTACTCAATGTGATGTGCGAGTTAATAACCCACCTAACCACCCCTTCACCACTGTTCACTTCGATTTGTTAATCCAGAAGAAAACCCTAATGCAATTATCAAATTATATATTCGCATTCATATGTATATAAAGGAAATCAACAAATTATCATCCAATTAAGCCAACAAAATCGAATTTTTTGAAGAAACCAAGAATCCAAAATCATGATAACAATCCCTCATATCATAATATCGAGCAATAATATAAAATCAGACCAAAAAATAAAAATAGCACCTTTCGACGCGAACCAGAAGGAGGCCTCTTGTCTTCTTCCTTCTCCTCTCCTTCACCTGAGGAAGAACTCCTCTCCCCTTCTTGTTTTCTTCGTTATCTTCATCTGACGGTCGGTATTCCTCGTCGTCCTCATCATCTGCTCTGCTACGCCCAACTCCCTTCCTCGCCTTCGCTTTCTTATTGGCCCCTCCCTTCTTCGCCGGGCCGCCGGTGCTGGGAGAGAGAACCGATAAGGGAGGAAGCGAGCTGGGGAATCCCGAGAGCTTCGAGCCGCGCCCTGTTCTCTTTAACCTCGAGAGACGCTGCCTCTCGTACTCCGGTATCCCCTCGTCGCTGCCTCCTTTCGAACTCCAGTTCTCGGGGGAGGAGGCTTCGTCCCCTTCCATTCTTCCGCGAGCTATGTCGGGAGTGATTCAACATTCCGTTTGGCTATAATTTCTTTAATAACTTTTCTTGAGACTTTTTTTTTTTCTTTTGGTGCGTATGATGGGTTAATATCAGGAGGTGCTCGGTTGGGTGATCGGAATGACATAAATGTAAGAAGAATTTGTTTTTGTTAAAATAATCAAGGAAAAAAACATGGAATGGATCTTCTCTCGAGTTTTTTTTTTATTATTTTTATTATTGTTATTTTTTATTATTGTTATTTTTTTTTTTTGCGTGTGTTGTCACTAAGTTTTTTTTTTTTTTTTTGAAAAATATTGCTTTATTACCTAAATAACCTTTTCCAATTATGTTATGCTTTTCTAAAAAAAAATTAGGATGAAAGAAATGATTCATTTGTGCTGCCATGGACTGGCCCTGTATAGAAGAAATATACAAAAGCAGATCATATAAAATAAAACTAAACCAAAACATAAGTTTCCTTAGGTCTCGGGTTTAAGATTGGAGAGATATGGCAATGGAGTAGCCGGCCTTTACTGGTTTCATTTCCATTAGTAAAATCCTCTTTGTTCCTTAAGCCGTTATAGTTAACAAAATAGGACGAATATTGAAATGGATACCTATCGGGTACTGTTTGATTATTTACATAAAAAAATTTAAATTATTTAATTTAATTTTTAAAATAATATTAATAAAAAATTTTGATTTTGATATTAAGTGATTATATGAAAGGAGAGAACAGAAAGATTTAAATGTATTTACTAAATATTTTAGTAAATATATTTTATTTATTTATAATTTTAATATATTAATATATATATTAAATATATTATATTAAAGTTAATGAGGATAGTAATGAATAAATGGGGATGGACAAAGGATACTATCCCGACTGTTTATCTGTTTAGCCATTAACAGTTATTATCCATTAAGCAGTTTAGATCAAAAATTTTTAGATAGGTTAGAAACAGTATTAACTAGGTAAATGATCAAACAAAAAAATTGTCATCGCTAAACACGTTAGGATTATGAGAAATACTTCCATCCAAGAGTCGGCAGAGATCATAAAATAAAATTTCTCTCACAGACGATAAACTTCTACATTGAAGCTAGCCTAGTTATAACTAGAAAGTAAATATCTGAGATTTAGTTTCAAGGTTCCCAGCCATGCATGCCATGTTAGGTTGTCATGAAATTTCCTTTGTAATCGAAGTACTCTTATCATATCAGCTTTGAAAAGCCAACGTTAACCGAAGTACTAGTCTTATCTCTAGCACTAACGCTTTAGATCAAGACGTACCCAACTTGACCGGCTTAGCTCGGAGAAGAGGAGTCCTACTCCTGTCAGGAGACGAATATCGTCTCGTTGCTGTACTCAAAGAAGTAGTCCACATTTAATATGTACTGCCAGCGGTTCTGTTAAATTTAATTTACTGCATTGCTGTAAATATATGTGAATATATAAAACTATCACTAAAATAGGCAATAATATGAGATAATATTATTTTTAATTAAAAATAAAATAATATAAAAATATATAAGGAAATAGATATCATATTTAATATATATATATATATATAATTAAAATAATATCTATATTAGAATTAACGATGGCCAATCAAATATATGATTCTCTTAAAATCATATCGATCAAATTTATATCATTAATATAGAATACTTTTCTTTTCCTTTAATCTTTGTTTCTATTATTTATTTATTTTATTCTTTTATCTTCTCTTCCTCATCGTGGTTCTGTGTTAAATTAGATTCAGTCTCGATTAAGGTGCGATGGGTTGTGGATTCTTGCATGGGCTTTGGGTTGGCTACCTTTAAACTTAAGCCTTTTTTTTAATAACATATAAAAGAGATTAAAGCCTCCTAAAAGTAATACTATCAATATCTGCAACAACCAATTGAGCAAGTTGTAGATAGAACCTAACAGTTGAAAAAAGACATTTTCATCGTGAAGAAGCCTAGTTCGCCAAACAGTCTATAATATATATGTACTGGTATTCAACACTCATAATAGAGGAAATAAGATAATGGATATCCCTTAGTATGATGTTTACAATCTGACCTTTTATTGATCCATGAGATGATTATGGCCGAATGTCCATCATCCATAATTATATTAAAATGCTGAAATCTTTCAATTGCCACTCTCAACCCATGATGGGCATTAGTCAATTTAATGTAATTAAGACACTAAAATGGTTGTAAGAGAAATAATAAGAGTAAACAAAACCTGCCTATAATGGTCTATAATTACTACTCTACTCTAGATGTATTAGGATGATCTGATCCATCAAACTTATCCTTATGTATCCTAATTTGGAAGGAGCGAAGAATTTTTTTACGTTTTGTACATTCCAAATGTTAGAACCATTAATAAATTATGTTGCCAGGAATTTTGAATCCAAACTTAGATATTTCTATGATTTGGTTCTAGCATTCTGTTTGCCTTAATCAGTGTAAGTGGACTACAGACCTAATTTTGATTAGGTCTAACTCCATTGAACAATAAATGAACAAAAATAATTTAAGCCTAGTTAGACTATGTTGTTAAAAGTATTATGGCTTGCTAAATTTGTAAATATTTTATTTATTTAATTTCATAAAAATTACATTAAATAAGTTTATCAAAATATTATTATAGCTCAAAAATTCATATGTTTGGATTATTATATTTTTTAAATTATACAAAAATTATTTTAAAATTTTTATGCTTAGTATTTATTCATAGATGCGTAAGTTAGAGAATTGATACAATTTTTAATTATAGAAATATTTAGCGGTCTAGGTATGATATCAAATTTTTATTAAGATTTTTTATAATTATAGTTATAAATGTAATATTTAAATTTGATATTATTATCAATCAATTTAAATCAATTGTTTATCAAGTTATGTTGATTGGATTTAGTTTTGAATGTAATACCATAGAATTTTAATTCTACATGATTCACCCTATAAAAAATATCGCACGTATCTGATCCCAAAATGTCATTTGTAAAATATGTTGCAAAATACTTGTAAATTTAACAAATAAGGATTGATTTTTTTTTCTCAAATTATTCCTTTCCTATGTTAGCGAAAGGGTGAAAATTGTGTAGAAAGAGATGAATATATTTTAAAAAGGTTGTTCCAATCATGGTACAAAACAGCAAACTGCTAAGATAATCGAAAATTTCGTACATGTCTGCATTCTTTTTCTTTATTTAAGAAAAAAAATATTAATTTGTATCTTCATATAGGATTTATGATGATGTATGGCATATTATGACTTGATTAAAGAGTAATTTATGTGAACGACGGAAAAGAAATCTCTTTCCACGAAAGATCATAGTATCTTCAAAAACCCATCATTTTTTATCGAATTTAATCTTAAAAAAAACTGATGAGAGTGGCAGATTGGTAAATAACAGAATAAAAAGTACAAGTAGTTTAAATTTAAATTATCATTGCATGAACAACAGAACCAACATTCTTCAAAGTTTGCGAACAAGTTTTATATTAATCTTTAAAAGAAGAACAAATTTTATATTAATCTTTAAAACAAGAACTGGTTTCACGTAAGTTGGCAATGGTATGCGTAATTTTATTATTTAAAAAAAAAGTTTGGCAACTCAAAGGGTGGGAAGGGCATTCCGGTTTAAAACCGAATGCATCCACCTCCCAGTTGGTGCGCGCCATGCGTACGATCGAAAAATAACGTACACTCGAATTTAATGGCATCGGCGCTCGGATTTTTTAATTAAATCCGATTAGGACTATTAAAGCAAGTTCGAACGATTTCCTCCTTCCTTATTCTTTTCTTTGGTTTCATGGTATATATTTTCCTCCTTGCTCCCCAAGATTATTCCAACAGAAACCCTAACACCCTCGCTCTCCCGTGCTCGCGATTCTCGACTCCGAGTTTGCGTTTAATGGCGGGGTTGCCGAGGAGAGGACGAGCAAGAGGATGAAGAGGATGGACGACCGTAGAAAGCTTCTCACTGATGAGAAAGTCGAGGTAGGAAGGCCCCTCCCCTATCTTAATGTGGCTTGGCGCGCAAGTTTCTTGCGTTCTTTTCTTCTTCTTTTGATGTTTGGATTAGTCCAACAATGTTTGCATCATTCTCATGTGCTTTGTTAGCCTGCGCTTCTTCTTTTTTTTCTTTCCTTTCATGTCATGAAAATTCTTAAAAACATTGTTGATTTTGGAGTTGTTGCATTAAATTCATGCAGAGTTATTCAACTCTTGGTTGTTAGTTTGTGGAATCGGATTTGCGGATTTAGTGGGCTTTGTTGTGTTGATTTAAACGTTTTAATGCTTTGGCGATGATGTGTATCTTTCTATCTTTGATCTTTACTCAAGTTCGGCTATTTCTTTAGGTTTTATATTTCGACGAAGGCCTTCTTGGTTCTTGGCATTTGGGCAGGGTCATTGGTTGTGGCGACGGCTCCCGTCTAGTTGAATTTACCAATCTCTTAAATGATGACGGAGTTCGAAACTCGTGGAATCGATTGCAGTATCTTCTGCTATAGAAGGTACGTCAAGGACGGCCCCCAACTATTACCGCGGCCAGATAAGGCCTTTCCCACCTCGAACCAGTTGGTCTGATATCAGATATGGGATGTGCGTCGATGCCTTGGTGAACAATGTCTGGTGGGAAGGTGTGATCTTTGATCACGAGGAGGGCTCTGAAGAGAGGAGGGTTTTCTTTCCAGATCAAGTGGACGAACAGATGATCACTGTTAACAGCTGCATCTTTCTCTGGAGTGGAATGAAGTTTTTGGGTACTGGAAGCCCCGTGGCGAATGGCTATTGCTTCAGGTCCTCCGCACCTTTGAAGAGGAAGATGGACTTCCTGTTTCCATCACAGGCATATGGTATGACTTGAGAGCTACACGTGGTTTCCTGGAGAAAATTAGAGGATGGATTTTTGAACACGAGCATTTGGCACAGTTTGGTGTATGAGTTAATCCAAGAACTGCGGTCTATCGTCAGTGGAACGCCTCTCTCTGATATACTTCCTTCCGACAAGCTAATCAATCTTGCCGTGACTTATGATGATGTTCTGATGGACGATGTTGCTTGTCCTGAAGGTACCGATATCCAGATGGATAACAGTACTGGAACGGGTGGTGGCTTGGCAGACATTGTAAATAGTGTTTCCTCTTCAGAAGCACATATTTGATGACCTTTTTGGGCTTGGATATACTGAAAGCTTATCTCTGGGGAAACATGATGCTGGGAGTTATAATGATGTTCTGATAGACGATGTTGCTACTGGAACGGGTGATGGCTTGGCAGACATTGTAAATGGCATTTCCTCTTCAGAAGTGCACATATCTGATAACCTTTTTTGGCTTGGATATACTGAAAGCTTATCTGATCAGCAGAAACAAGACGCTGGGAGTTATAATGATGTTCCAATGGACGATGTTGCTTGTTTGAAGGTACCGATATCCAGATGGATAACACTGGAATGGGTGGTGGCTTGGCAGACATTGTAAATGGCATTTCGTCTTCAGAAGCGCACATATTGATGACTTTTTTTGGCTTGGATCTACTGAAAGCTTATCTCAGGGGAAATATGATGATGGGAGTTGTTCTCAAGCAGCCCAAAGAGATGGGTTCATGGAAGCTTCGGGTGGAATGGCTTGTGGAGAAGGCCCTTTTGGATCACGTGGTCCAGGTGAATGCGAATCATGGAAAACAGTCGAAGAAAACGCTGATGCAAAGAAAGATGAGATTTGCTGTGGGGCCGCTGACATTCCAATACGTGATAATCAAGGAAATGGGTCCAATAAGTACCTCATGGGCAGGGGGAGTAAGGCTGTGCATGAATCATCACCAAGAGTTTCTGGAACTTGGAATCCTGTGAAAATCATGGCTGAATTCTCTCCTGAGGCCGTATCATTATATGCATCTGGACTAGGAAATGGAATGACTCAGCAAAAAGGGTCAGGACGAACCAATCTTAATCATGACAACTTGAGGCTAAAAGTGAAGAAGCATCTTGTGGCTCTGGGTTGGAAAATCGAAACTAAAAGAGATAGGATGGTAAGGTTTCGATTTTTTTCACCTGAGGGGAAGATCTATTACTCCCTTTATCAAGTCTGTTGTGATTTGCTGAATGGTCACCAGAAAGTGGATCAGAGATGCAGAGCTGATGATGATCTAGAGGGAAACCACTTGAGTCCAAAAAGAAACACAAGGAGTCCTGCAAAGATCCATCCTGAGCCAGTGTCTCTAGCCAGAGACACTTCAGCGCATTCCAGGTCATTGAAAAGGAAAATGCATCAGGTTGAGCATTCCACCTATGCTATTGCACCATCCACGGCCACTCAAGGTGTGACAGAATGCAATAGGCAAACAGGAGATCTAACTTCTCTCAAGTTGCAGACTCTGATGGGATTCCATATTCTTGTACTATAGGGTCTTTTTCTTCAGGAGATTATCAAAACCACTCAAAGGTTGATGTAAATTTCCCTTATTCGGGGAAAAAAATTATGGAATTAGGCGAGGATAGCACGACTGAGGAGCTCAAACCAGAGTGTTTGCCAGAAGTGATAACAGAATATGACAACTACATGCAATCATTAAAGCAAAATGGCAAACATGATGCAGATGTTAAACAGTTGAGAGTAAATGCTAAGAAACATCTATTATACATGGGATGGCACTTTTGGCTTAAGAGCAAAAAAAGAAGGCAGGAATTATGTTATGACTCTCCGGATGGCAAGTCTTATCATTCTCTTGCTACAGCCTGTAAAGCATATCTGGAATCCAAATGTCCTGAAATGACTAATGTGGGGTCCCTTGAATGCATGGTAGAAAACAAAAATACCAAGGGTGTTATGATTCATTCAGAATTTGAACATTCTGTCAAGAAGAATGAACCATACGGACTCTTCAATTCTCCCACAGTGATGACAAGTGACAAGTCCCTAAAAGCTGCCCAGATATTGCTTGGGGGGTTGAAAAGGATTCTGGAATTTCTTGTAATTCGTCAGAATTTGGTCGTAAATGGCAATTGAGGAAAGTTGAAAATTCAAAGAAAAGAAAAAATCCTTCATTTTCTGGTGAGCTGAGTTACCCATCTAGCCATTCTTCTGATTGTCAACAGTCAAAAAAAAGAAAGGGATGCCAAGCTCCTGCCAGGAAAGGTCATAATTTAGACAAAACAAATTCACCACATGTTCTGCGGTCAAGCACAAGATCACGGCAGGTGGTGGCATCATGTCCCAGTCAGCAATCTGCTAAAACAATTTTATCATGGCTGATTGACAATGATGTTGTATTACCAAGGTAGAAAGTAAGTTATATGTGTAAAAGGGATGGCCATGCTATGAAAGAAGGCCGGGTAAATCGAGATGGTATAAAATGTGCATGTTGTCATGAGGTGTTTAGTCTTGCGAAGTTTGAGGCTCATGCTGGCTCCAGCACCAAACAACCTTCAGCCAATATATTTTTACAAGATGGAAGGTCCTTGTTACAGTGTCAAATGCAGATGATGGATGCTAATATGCTGAAAGGTTTTCCACATGCAAGACTGAAAGGTGATTATTCTCATTGTCAAAGTGACGGAATATGCTCTGTCTGTCAAGATGGAGGTATATTAATGCTATGTGACCACTGTCCCTCCTCATTTCATCTAAGCTGTGTTGGTTTAAAGGTAATTCAAGTGCTTATCTTCTTGAGCATAATGAGAGTTTGAGTTTGTTCTCTCTGAACTTCTACATTGGCATTCTATTCACATAGCTTACTCTTTCAATTTGCTTAATTTTTTTTATTTTGACAGTTTTTTTTTATCTCATAGGCCTGGATGACTATCTGTTTTCTTTTAAAGTTTTCATGTAGGATGTTCTTCTATTGGTAGCTTTCTTCATGCAGGAACACCTCTGGTGTTCCAGCTTTACTTAATGAAGGTGGTCAGCCACTTTTTTTCTCTGCAAGACTTTTTGTCTGGTCATGCATCTCTTGCACTTTCTAATTTAGCAATACATCTGTTAGAATCTCATTTGCATTTGCTTCTAGAAACTACTTGTTTTTAAAAAATTGAGTTGGAAGAATCTTAAGCCATTCCCTTTTCACTTTTTGAAAAGCATTGGATTATTATCCGATAAACTTATGTTAAATGGACAACAACAATAATGGATAACTACTTAAAAATATGTGGAGTAGGCACATGTAGTGATACGTAAATTATCTCCTTCTGATATGCAGCATACTTTTTGGATCACTATTAAGAAATATATAGAATAACATGGACCAAATAAAAATAAAGTACAATTCAAGAGAGGCTCCACAATGCAGTCATTTTCAGAATATTAGATCTATCATCATAAATTTGAGGAACAAGTGATGATGTAGAGGGGTGCTTCTGAAGAGCTATATGTTATGCACTTCTTTTGATTGGGGGACAAATTTGTGAGATGGCAATAATATTAAAAACATTTTATGCTTCAAAATGTTGGGGAATAAAAAAGATTACACAATATATGTCCTGCGATTGCGAGAATGCTGTAGTGGATGAATGGTATGTTTAGGTTGATAGGGTTTGGGACAAGTGCATTGGAAGAATGATAAGGTTGCACCTGATTGAGGACAAAGTTGTGGAAACTGAAGAATGATTATGATGGTATGAGCATGCGCAATGGAGTCTTTGATAAAAAGATAGGCTTTGTTTTGTATTGAAAGGTCAGTAAGCAGTATGAAAAAACCTGGCTGGAGATCTAGAAAGCATTTGGACAAGCTTACACTGGCGATGGATATGGGCTATAGCAATAGCGATTGGCAAAAGACTGTACAGTTGTACCTGACCCTGAATTGTTGGTATGATCCTTGATGGTTGCAAACATGTTTATGGTTTTTCAATAAGGCCGACCAATGGACATAGTTTTGAAAACTAGAGATAGCTTATCATTTGCTCTGCTATTACCTCTAATCAAAGAGCCTCAAGCATGTTATCAAACTTTAGTTTTTACCTCCCCATGTTTTATGGTTATTTAGAGCCTTTTCTATGCAGGAGGGAGTTCATCAACAATTGGTTCACTGATTTTTCATGTTCACCTAATTTAAGTATCGAAGCTAGTACTGTTGAACTGGACAGGCCATTAGTTGTTCAAAACTGAAGTTACTTTCAAACATTATTCTTCATGGTCACTTCTTTTTAACCTTTTTTTTCAATAATGCATCCCAAAATTCATGAGCTGAAGCCATTGTGCACATAGATATCGCCGAAAGTGCATATGTTGTAGATGATGACCATCTTTTTTTCCTCTCATGCTTGATCCCTTGAGTGTTTTTCACTGAATGAATATAGAACAACAGTGTTAAACCAACTTGTAGATTTGTATTGCTAGAAAAAGTGATTCTTGACAATAGACTTTGGGTTTAGATGAACCAAATCTCCACTAGGGTGATGCATGTGATGATGAGGGTACATATTAAACCACCACTAAATTGAATATCAGGAATTAAAACTTGCAACATTAACTTGAGAACTTGTTTCAGGCACACTTTGGAATAGGTTTCTCATTGCTTACATTAAATATCCATTTGGATGCAACATAAAACTTTTGTCTGGTAAATAGCATATGTTACCATGCCATCGCTAGCGTTACTCAGAACAGGACCATATATTAGATGGTTTGAATGGAGAGAATCAAATCACAACATAAGAAAGGGAATGACCCTGCCATTTAGAAACCTTGCTTTCTCAATTATGAAGAGGGAAATCTGAGTATCAAGTACTGGAATAATCTTAGCCTTCTCATTGACCAAAATCAGGCATGTAGATATGCACATGTCTAGTATTAGATGAAGGAATATCTAATGGGAGGCTGTCATTTCATTACAGGCTTAAAGCATAAGGAACAATAGATCCATGGAACCACAATATGGGAGCATGGGATATTTCAAATCTATGGAGATGGAGGCATGTGGTGGAAGCTTAGAATCCTCAGAGATAAATTTATGCTTTTATAGGAAATATAAAAAATGAGAGCTGCAGAGACAGATGGGAGGCACCAAGAGACTTAGTAATTCTACTTATACCCTAAAATAGATGCCCCATGAGAATTTAGTTGGATCAAATTTCCCCTTAGGACAGTTATCCACACT
>UESW01004543.1:127236-156944 GCA_900491605.1 Calamus simplicifolius | reverse complement strand
TTTTATAGTTTAATTAGTTTTAACTGAAATTCTTTTAGTGTTTCTCATTTATCTTTAATAATTCTTTAGGGTTTTTAATGTCTGAAAGGTAAGGAAAAAGAGATTCCATGGTTTGTGGAATCAAAAGCAAGAGTCAGAGATTTATGCTTGATAAGCATTTCTTGTTATCTGACTTTTTTTCAATGGAATGTTCTAACTAAAAACAATTAAATTGACATATTTGAAAAAAGAGCAAATAAACATCTTGAATAAGTGGAGATGCTATCTTTGTCATTAGACATGCTATATGAGCTTATGGCAGTTGAAACTAGGCCTGTCATAGCCATGGCTTTTTATTCTTCATTAATTTACTTTATACTTTACACATATTTTCACCTTCCTTGTTTCTTTTATGTTTTTTATTTTTCAAAGAAATTGAAGAAATATCTTTCAATCAATGAACCAATCCGATCTAACCCCATTTGCAATTTGCTGCTCAATTCTGATCTTAATGACATTGCCAGCAACCACTGGAAAACATGCAGTCATTGCATAGAGACTCCTGAAAAAGAAGCAAGAACTGAATAGATTATATATATAACAAGTTGGTCATAAATTAGTTCTAAGGGAACATTTGGAGAACTGGGTCCCTCATTAAATAAACATCTTGGTAAGGACCTCTTGCTTAGATGGCTACCATGGTAACCAGGAGCAACGATTAGCATGCTGGAAATGTAATGCCTCCTTTAAAGGCTCTGTTGTGATCTAAAATTTTCTTTGTCCTGTGTGATAATCATTTGTTGAACACGTATCATATTTTCCTATAAATTCCTTATCTCATCCATCTTCCAGGATGAAATGATCACAGGCTTCTGGATTTCTTTATAATTATTCTTTTTGTGCTGTCTTCCACAGTCAGAACTTGACCGACTGAACTTTTGGGGATTTTATACTATGCTTCTGGAGAGGGGAGATGAGCTGATATCAGTGGCTACATTCAGGTATTTTTGTTAAATCTACTTTTAGATGCCATGCAGCTAACAGCTGCTCTTTACCACTTGTACCACCTTATATTTGTTCTTTCAGGATTTTTCTCTGATGCATGAATCTATTCTCGTTGTGCATCTTCCTGGTTTAGGGTCTATGGTGAAGAGGTTGCAGAAATGCCTTTTGTTGGTACTCGAGTTCAATATCGACGGCAGGGAATGTGCCGCCTTCTAATTAATGAACTAGAGAAGGTAAGAAATCTTTTGCTGGCAGAGAACTAGAGAAACAAAAATATTGACTTCTAGAAGCTTTGACAATGTTGGGAAAAGATGCATATAGAATAGAATAGATCTCTGATTATAAGTACCATCAACCTACTATTGGTCCCATCAATCTGAGGATGACTTATTAATCTTCTCGCCATTTGTTTGTATTCAATGCCATATTCGCTATCATTGCATGACTCACGTCTTCAATTCTTAATATTTACTACTTGTACACACTGCATGATCGGGTCAATCTAGCTCTGATCACTGACTGCATGCCATCTCAGACTATCAAAATCTGCTAGTATTGCATGTTATGCTTGCTTCCTATCATGCATTTTTAACTTTGAGCAGTTGATTTCATTTTTTTGTTAGCACAAGAAAAGTTTTGCAGTTTTGGCAGTTTTAGCTCTAGTTTCAGTAGAAATTTGAAAAAAATGTTGACTAAAATTAGGAAAATAAAAAGGAAAATAAGCCAAGACAAAAAATAAATTTGAACGTGCCTATTTTGGTGGTTTTGCAAGAAACCATCAGAAATCCTTTTTGTCGGTTTCTTTTTCTTTTTCTTTTTCTCCACCTGGTGGGGGGGTGCACATTAGATCAGAAATCACATTTTGAGTGCATCACCTCAATCCACTGTCTAATGGTTATGCATTTTAGGATATTCAAACATATGTCAAAGCCATAGCTCAAACAATCTGTTTGGAATATGACATCCCAGTGTTTCCAGGTCTTCTTAATACCTGCAAAATATAGGTTTTATTTAAAGAAAATTTTTTAGACATTGAAAGAGCTAAAGAAATTACAATTATTTGGTAGTTTTAGATCAAGGTAATCTGGCTGCTTGAGTTAGTCTTGGCTGAAACTTTGGATCAATTCCCATTGAAACCAAAATGTTTTGGTTTTGGTTTTATAGTATTAGGTGAAACATCAAAAGTCAATCGATGCTCAGACCTCAGGTTTTCCACATTCACCTGATGCTAGCTGTTTGTTTTAGTTTCTTTAAAGATAGTTGGTAAGTTGTAATCTCCCTAAACATGGCTGTTACTAGTCAGTTTTCATTTTATGCTCACAATTGTTCATGCCCATAGATTTTTAATACCTGTTAGGCCACATTGCCCATAGGCGTGATTATGATGCTTG
Organism: Calamus simplicifolius; assembly: GCA_900491605.1. Taxonomy (NCBI): domain Eukaryota; kingdom Viridiplantae; phylum Streptophyta; class Magnoliopsida; order Arecales; family Arecaceae; genus Calamus; species Calamus simplicifolius. The sequence goes on along the minus strand of UESW01004543.1, from coordinate 154,569 downwards.
CTCGCTAACTTGCTTTTTTCACCTATTTTCCAGCTCCTTTCTTCGTTAGGAGTAGAAAAGCTACTGCTGCCAGCAGTTCCTCAGCTTTTAGAAACATGGACGACTTCCTTTGGGTTTACTAAGATGACTAGTTCTGATATATCACACCTATCAGAGCACACATTTATTTGTTTTCAAGATACTACAATGTGCCAAAAGCTCTTAAGGATGGCCACTGCAGTTATGAAAGAATCGAGAGGTCTCTCTCTCTCTCTCTTTCTTTCTGTGCGTGTGTGTGTGACTGCACATCCACGCACACGTGCTTGATGTACTTCGTACGAGATGTACACATATTCCTTTTACTTTTTTAAATTTTGATTGTCCAATTTCTGCTTGTTTTGGCAGGAATCATAATCCTTTGGCAGATGCATCCAGGCACAGTGATGAGCAAATAGACTGACAATTACATCATTAATTCTGAGGTTGAGGAGATGGTGGAGCCAATCTCTAAATCACCATCACTTTTTGCTGGAGTATGTCAAATGGAGATACTGTTAAGGAGACCGCTTGTGAAATGGATTCTGCACATCCTCTTCCAATTAGTAGCTGTAATGATCCATTAGTTGAGACACTGCAAGAGGAGACAAATGAGCAGGCAACAGTAAGGTGTGTTTTTTATTTTTGATTGCTTTGATTAGCATTTCTAGACAAACACATTTCTTGTGCTGATCATTGTGGCCTTCCCAGTGTCGTTGCAGGCAAGTGCAAAGAATTTTAGCGAAAACGTCACCTTCAACTGTATTGGTGTGCTCCTTGTTCCTCTTGTTATCTTTTGCTATGGTAATGAATGCCATTTGCTTGTCAACAATATCATGACTCCTTATCTCGACTTCATATTTGCAGGAGAAACCGGTAACTGATGTCAAATACAAGTTCTCAGGGAAATGCTATAAGCGCAATGGCAAGGCTGGCGCCGGCAGAGCGCACTTGGTTAGTTTATCGTTTCTCAACTTTGTGGTTTATAGCAAAGTAGTTTATCAGTTTCTCATCACTTTGTGGTTTATTTGAGCAATCTGAGATACCTGACCATTGATCCTTTTGGCACAATTAGCTATCATATCTTTCCTATGCTGAGCCTAATTGCATGTTCTTTGTATTAAACAATGTGGCATCATTAGATATTTTTAACCTAATTGTAACCCTGCACATCTTTCTCCTTATGGGACTTGGTGGAAAAGCCTATCAATGCAATAAGATAAAATCTTCATAGCAAAGCTTTGATTCTAGATTTATGGTGCAAAAGGGATGGTTCACGGCCACTCTAGCTCAGATAGCGTGTTACTTTTAGTTGTCAAGCAAAACTACAGCTTCTTTGATGAATTTAGAGCCATCTTCAATTATTTACATTTTTTGATTTATCTGTCATTGCAAATGAATGATTAATTTATAACATGTCATCTAGTAGATTTTAGATAATCTACTGATTATTTAAGAACGGCATCAGATTTCTCCTATCATTCGATATGCTTGGACTTTGTATGCAAGGAAAAAACTCCTTAGACTTCATGATTGTTAACCTAATAAAATATTTGTTAGATCAATTTGCTTGGGGAATTCCACCTGTTGATAAGGTAAAAGAGGGGCATTCCATGGAAATTCAGTTTGGCATAAGTAAAAGGAGTTAAGGTGTCGAAGGTGTTGTGACAAATTGAGAAAAATTGAGTTTGAAAGTTTATCATTCTCAAATATTCTCATACTGGAAAAGAAGTTCTGAGAATTCACTAGAAGCATCTTAACCAATCAAATCATATTTGTTTTACACATGAGATGCTTAATTTATAATGCCAATGCTTGTGCTGTAGTGTGGTTATAAAAGACACTTCAAATTTTATTCCAAGCATCAACACTCTTGCCTGATGTGAATAAGACATTATATATTCGGAGTAAGAAGTGTCTATCATATTATGCACAAATGTATAAGATTCAGAAACTGAATTATCTAACAGGTTAAGCTAGAAAGCTTTTGGTGGGTAACAAAATGTTGTTAATTACAACACTAAAACTCGTCTTGCTTTTAAATTACCCTCTAGTTTTTCCCTGTACTAGGTGAACAGAGTGCAATGTTTGGTACAGGAAGCATTATTCATTACACATAATTTAAGGTCCAATTTATGTTAGTCAAGCATTTTAGGATAGGAAAGACAATAGTGCTTCCTAATCAATGGATGCAGTGGAATATTGTCTGGATGATAAGAAATCTTGAATATGATTTTAAAGCATGGAAGCTGGATAGTGTTAATGCTAGATACCGTCCTATTATCAAATGTGTTTTAGAATGATCTGTCTTTGGACTCTTATGTTTCATGTAATGTGTTCTGTTTCACATGTATTTCCATTTTTTATATGAATAAATTTGTGTCATGCTAAAAAGAAGAAATTGAAAAAATATGGTCAGTTATCATAATACAAATATATCAAGAGTCCTTAAAAAAAAAGAAATAAGAAAACTTATGCATCAGTGTGTAGTGAATACATAGGATGTGTTCCACCATATTGCAATTGAATATAAAAGTTGGCGTGAGTATGCGCATATATATATATATATCTCCTGTATGCATGCAAGCATATGAGTGTGCAGGTCGAGGAATGGTTGCATGTGCTTGTGCTTGTCTGTCTCAAAGTACCCAGTGTGTGGATGTGTTATATGTCTATCTGGGAGGTGTCGACATATTTAGAATATCATAAATTTTATCTAAGGATATTAGACAGTATTATAAGGGTATTGGGTGGGGGAAAGGAGAGGGGCAAAGACCAATAAGTTGGTGGTGGCAAGGAGGTTCGAGATAGTCTATGTGTTTCTTCAAGCTTTTGTGGTACTATTGACCTTAATACAAGGTATAACCATCTTGAAAGTTTTTGGACCTTACTCAGTGTGAAGTCACGAATCTAGATCCATATCAATTCATTACCTAAATATAACATGCTTGGGTGCAATTTCTCATTAAATTTAACCTAGGCCCAAGTTTCACGGGCCAGAACCATTCTCTCCATCTTTATAATGCTGTATTTACTCAGGGAGAGCCAGGACCAATCTTGTAATAGCCATAGCAGTGGGTCCACATTTTTGGTCTGGTTCAAATTCAGATTGGCCGGAAGTCGGGTATACCTTGCCTACTTGCATTATAGATATGACATTGGTATGGAAAGGTTGTGATGGGGCCCAATATTTTTAAACTGCCTGCTTATCCACGTTTTGAGACATTGACTTGGTGTGTGACTGCCCAAGCCTGGATTTAGGAATACTTTTCGTTTCCGGCTTACATACAAGCAAAAACATCCTTAATGAATTCCTGCATTTGTTGCAGATTCCATAATCATTATTTGTTGAATATGAAGCTAATGCATGGCCTGTTTTCCCTTGATATTTTTAGATCCTTGATTGAGTATGATTTCACTTTGATCAACACTGTCTGACTGTTTATTATTCTACTAGAAATTGACTTTAAACTTCAGAGGTACCAGAAATCAGAATTAGGCTCTCTGAGATATGCCCATCATGATTTATATTGTACCTTTATCTTGTTAAATTTGGATCTCCCTCTGTCAGTTTCTGTCAGAAACAACATTGCATACCTCTGATGCACAAGTTCCATCATCTCTATATTCTTACTCAATTCCAGCTTCCAGTCTTACCTTTGCAAATGCTGCATGCTTCCTGCACAATTTTAACTTAATTTGCATGCACACCTTGGGAGAATTTTATTCCTTTTATGACATGAAACTCTATCACAGTATCTATCCATGCTCTGCCAGATACTGTGCAAGCATTTCCTTCTCCATCCACAAGTTCTTCAGTTGTTCACCATGGAGATGTTTGGAGGGAATCAAGCAATGGATGCCCAAAAGACTCTGAATCAAGCAACAGATGCCCAAAAGAATCCACCATGACATTTCAGCATGATGCTTCACATCTTCCTCCAGAAAATTCAAGGGAAAAGAATGTTGATTGGTTGTTTCATGGCAGTCAACATTCGCATCCCTCTTGCACTCCAGATTCTGCAGAGGGCACTGAGGTTTCTGAGTATGATTATAATCATGTTGGGTTGAATCATAAGCTTCAAAAGTCTAGTGCTGAAGACCCAGAAAATTGCTACAGAAACTTAGAGGAAGGATTTTCTAGTGTTTCTACTGGAGGAATTCAGTATAGCATGAATATAACAGCTGTCTCTTTTATGGGCTTACATAGACCTGAAGATGCAAAAGTAGATTTGTCATTGGTACAGCCATATTCCACCGTACACATTGATAGCAGGAGGCCAACCTTAATTACACCCTGCAGCAATGACATAGTAGATAATAACTTACGTGCATCAGTTGGGAGTACCAATCTGCCACTAACCGTCTTCAAAGATTCAGAAGACAAGAAAGCAAATCATGAGGGGAGTGAAGAAGATGATACTGTATCAAGCCATGCTATCAGTCAAGCTGAGAAGCGAAAAGATGAATGTTTTGAGGAATCTGTTATCAGAAGTGAGACTGATCCCATTGCTGGGAATAGCAAATGCGCTTCACCCGGCAAAAGTGCTGAAGGACATTCAGTTCTCTCCATTACAGCTGATTCTGGAACAACTCAAGACATTCTCATTTCTGAAAGGCTTCCTATCATAAAGGTCCCACCTACCGAAGTTTGCAAGAGTTTTGGCTTACTGGAAAATTCATGCAATATTAGCAAATCAAAACTAGAAGACAACGTCAAGAAGCAGACACCTGAAGCAGTAGAAATGGGCCTCATGATTGTCAAGGCAGCTGAGACACTTCTATCTATGTCCTCAGAGAATTCAACATATCCTTTAGATCAGTTTGCTAGCAATGAACAGGTAGAAATCGAGTCCGAGGAAGGCAGTGATGCGCCTCAGTATTCTTCTGATTCTTTTGAGAATATTACTTTGAAGCTAACAAGAAATCAGAGATGATGGACAGTCGATGCTTGCAAAACCTGCCGAGAAGGAAGCAGGGAAGGATGCTAGTGGAGTCAAGTTACGGAGGGGAAGGGGATTACGGGATTTTCAGAAGACATATTGCCAGGGCTTGTTTCCCTTTCGAGGCATGAGATTTGTGAAGACTTGCATACCATAGGCTATGTGCTTAGGAGGAACAGGTCCAGCAAGAGCTGTGGGGAGGAGTGGTTTGCACCAGTTAGAAGCAGGCGATCAAGGCGTTGTTCGGTTGGTCGGAGGCGCTAATAGTCCAATGGTTCTAGACTTGTAAGTCTCTATTGAAAATTTTATGACCAGTCTCATAGCAGAATGCTTTCTGGTTAGCCAGGAAGTGGGCAAAGGTGATTCTGGACAGTTTTGTGAATATATATGAGCTGAACTCGGTAACAAATTAGTGCATTTGCAGTTTATATCTAATATTTAAATGGAGGATCGTTTAATGTGTATGAGAGCAGAATGCATGCTGTGAACTACAGCAAAAGCACTGTTCTCCTTTTGGTTCACTGCAGCGGGTGGAGTCTACAAGAGACTACATTTCTGATTAATAAGAGTGATTCGATTCGCCGGGCTTACTATCAAAACAAAGATTTGATGCTGTTATCCAGTTGAAGGAAGACAATCCTCCTGGACAATGAGGAAAGATTTTGACGGAATTACGGTTCCAAAATCCTCCAGGTAATGATTGGCACATTACAACATGCGTCATGGCATTTGGTCAAGCCCTTGTAACCCTGCCACTAATTAATTTTCACTCAAAGATTTTAGGATCACGAAGCATCGATTTATTAACTGATTAATTGGATCAATAGATGGGCTTAAGGCATTACAAATGGTATCAGTGTTAATTCAAATGTGCGAAAATTTATCGGCACTTGATAAGAAAAGGGATTGTAATATTCTTTTAAAAAAAAAGTTTATAAAGCTTATAAAGTTTTTAAGGCCATGTAAACTCGGCCTCAAGTTTATGCCATATAAATTTAGTTTTAAATTCATCTGTTACCAATTAACTATTAGCAAGGTTCATTGAGCTAGTTTAGAAGGTGGGCTCGAGGCATTTAAGCTAGTAGGCCTGATGTGTACTACAGGTTTTGGATAGGGAAGCTCATTTCTTGACGTATTCGGACATGATGCATGTTAGTTGGGCTTTGGCTGTGTAGGTTAGCAATGTTTTGTTTAAGGCAGCATAAGCACATATCGCGTCGATTAGGCATGAATTGCCACAGCGTGGTCTTGATGGTTGACACGGCCGATATGGCTTGGCATGGTTGGGTCGTTGTCAGACCATGGCACATGAGCCCTTGTGGCAGGCTCTCCGCGCTCCAGCAACAGAGCACAGGACCCATCGTGACCACGACCCAGAGTCTTTGCTGGGTGTGGACCTGGACCTTGTCTTTCCTCTCCTGAAGACCAGGTAACTGCTTCTCGGTTGCATGTTTGGAAAAAGACTTTATACATCACATTAGGTACAGTAAATTATGGACTGCATCATCTCTTCTTATTGATCCATATACATATGACGTTCATTAAAAAATATTAAGATAACTTTACGATATTCCTAGGAAAAAATTAAAACATTCCAGTTTTAAACTTACAATAACGTAGTTATAAAATTAAGACACCCGTTTAGAAAGCAAAAAAAATTACGACACTCCAATTGTAAATTTACGGCATCATAGGTATAAAATTACGATACCCATTCAGAAAACGTGTCTATACATAAATTTTTTAAAAAAAGCTGAACGAATATTAATGCATGTCATATCAAAATTTAAGATGACATCTCACTTTTAAACTTATGACACTGTAGTTATAAGATTAAGACATCCATTAAGAAAATAAAAAAAATTACGACATCGCAGTTGTAAATTTACGACACCGTAATTATAAAATTACGATACCCACTCAGAAGACGTGCCTATACACAAATTTCAAAAAAAAAACTGTTTAGGCACATTTTCTGACTGGGTGTCGTAATTTTATAACTACAGTGTCATAAATTTACAACTGGGATGTCGTAATTTTTTTTTTGCTTTATGAACGGATGTCTTAATTTTATAACTACGGTATCGTAAGTTTAAAATTAGGATGTATATTTTTTTTTTACTTTCTGAATGGATGTCTTAATTTTATAACTATGGTGTCGTAAGTTTAAAACTAGGGTACCGTAATTTTTTCCCTCGGATAGCGTAAAGCTATCTTAACATTTTTTAATAAGTGTCATATGCATATGAACTAATAAAAAGAATGATGTAGCTCACATAGAACTTGCTGCATCGGATGCGATGTGTAAAGATGCTTGCATACATGCACCACTCTGTATTTGGTCATAGGAGAAGTGGAGTTAATATAAAACTGAATACTTTTGCCAGGATTTGATTCGCGGCCTATTTCTATTTGGTTTTGGTTGGGCAGGTGAGTCGAGAGCGACTTTCACATCTTCCCCGAAAGTGACTTTTAGAAAATATGCTTTCCAAAGCATGTTTAGCACCAATGTTTTGAAAACCGGACCAAACCGGCCGATCCAACTAGTCCAACCGGAAACCGGTCATCAGACCGGTCCGATTTTATTATTAAAGTTGGCTTTTATATGACCCGGTAAAAATCGTAAAAACTCATTGAATCGGTCGGGTTTCAACCGATCCAACCCGGTTTTAGATTTTTTTAATTTTTTATTTAAATTATATTTATATTTTATTATTTTATATTATTAAATTAAAATTTAATTATAATATTATCCGATTCGATCAAACTGGTTCATCCGGTCGAACCGATTAACCCGCAACCCAAATGTTAAGCTGGTTCATTGTTCGATCCGATTTTTAAAACATTGTTTAGCACTCTCTCGCTGTGGAAGAGAGTGGCTTTCATGGCTGTGTGAGTATCTGGTTATATGGTTAAAAAATTATTTCGAAATACTTTAAACGATAGGGTCGCCTCTGGTTGATGGTGAGATTATCCCATTCCATTGAATTAGGAAAAAAAAAGTATTATCTTTCTTTTTATCATCTACCTTCTCAATATTTATAATATCATATACTTCTTAATATTCTAATTTTGAATATTAATTTAGATATGTATATTAATCATTATACCACAAGCATGTATTGGAGGAATGAATTATTATTATTATTATTATTATGTTATTGTTATTATTAATTTTATAAAATTTAATACTAATCATATACAATGTGAATGTATGCTTCGGCCAAATAAATAATTATTTGAGGATGGATTATTTATTAATGTCTAAGAAGCATTAACCAATGATTATTATAAAAATAAAGAAATAAAGATTTACTTCTAAAAAGATAATTTTTTATTAGCTTAATTATTAAACAATGTTACCTACTAAACTAATTTTAATTATATTAAATGTATGCTAATTATTATAACACATTATAAGTAGGGAGACATCCAGCGTATACCTCCAAAATCACAATATATAACGCAGCCCATTTAAAAGTTTAGACACCCAGCACCTGTAATAATAGAAAAATTGATTTATAATAGATTTCAAGTACGGATTTATTATGCACTTTCAATTGCAATCTAAAGAAAGTCCTAATTAATATCCCTTCTCTCATATAAAACCCTGAAGAAAGTTAAAAAAAATGTAACAAAATATATGAAATAATTCCATCCTAATAAATATCAAGGGGAAATCATACGATTGGATGAGCATAGACCATAACAAAATGTATCATTAGCAACTATGAAAAATAAACTAGCATTGTTGCCAAATATACAATAATTGTAATATAAGTGATCATCCTAGTTGGACTCATGTAGGAGTGAATAGCAAACCCTGTGAAAGAAGGCATTAACCATTGTATAACAAAGTTATAAAGATAAATTATGATGAAACAACCAAACCAAACAATATACAAACCATATCATACATCACGTAGAATCTATTTAAAGCTATCTAATCCACCCATGAATCCATAGATTAAATCCAAAAAATTTCAAAAAACAAAAACTTTATTTTACGAAGAAATCATAGATTCATTTCAGGCCAGGGATCCATAGATTCAACCCCAAAAAAATAAAAAAAATAAAAAAAACAAAAATCAACATGGATGGAATAGGGTTTACCTCAAGTGGAATAGAAAAGGAAAATATTTGTCAGGTCTCACTATCGTTGAGGTTGCTTCAGATTAGACTATGAAGGAGGAGCTCACTAGGCAATTTAATTACTTGAAGTCTAGGTCAATGTCAGAAAGTAACTAGGCATTAAAAGATTCAAAGAGATTGTCAATAAAGAAGAACAAAGCACAACAAGGGATACATAGGTTGCCATCGAGTAGTCCACATGATGGAAAGATAAAAGGATATTGGGGTGCGGGGTGGGGGTATTGAGGAGAGCAAATTAATGGGAAAGGGTTGAGAGGGAAATAATTCAAATGCTTAAAGGAACAAGTAAGATGGAGAGTTAAGGTTAATCATAAAATAATCTGAGTGCCCCTTCAGTGACCTTAACCTAGAGAATTCAAAGTCATGAAAGTAGAAAATAGCTCACAACAAAGTTTATGATTAACCTTAGCTAGCTAGCTAGCCGTTAGCAAGATGTAAGAAAAACAAAGACAATAAGATTAGATAATACTATAGGTAAGAAAGAAGCACTTACCAAGAGAAGAGGATATGTAACTTGTATCAGGAAGCTTCCATCTTATTAAATGAAATGATGCTTTAAGAGTTATAGCAATATAGTGATGGGGAAATAATAACATAGTAACAACAATCATAATATGCAGCAGAGATATATTCCCCCAACTTGCAAGAATCTATGAGGAGCAATAACAAAAACATGGCAGCAGTTGAATATCACAAACACACAAGAGACACCAAGATTTTTAACATGAAAACTCCTCAAAGCAAGGGTAAAAACCATGGGTCGTCCAGACCAAAGAATTAGCTCCACTATGATCAAATAAGGATACAAGAGAGTCTCAAACAAGAACACAAATGAGTGCTCACAGCCAACCAAACAATAAAGCTAAGAAGCTTACAATAGAGAACCAAGAAGTTTAACAAACCCAAAAATAGAGCTATTGTCTGACCTGAGTTCTTGTACCTCAGACCTTGTTTCACCGATCCAACCGTTCAGAATCAAGAAACATATGTCTCGAACCTGATGTCAAAATTTCAGTCCGATCCAACGGTGAACGAATCTGCAGTAGCATTTTATGGTGGCTGCTCTAAGTATGTGCGGGAAGGGCTTCTTCTTCTCTTCTCTCTCGAATGGTGGCTCTCTTCTCTCTCTTAAAAAAATGATCTAATCTCACCCTAATCAGACTCACTACTTAAACAAGTGTGACACAAAGTGGGCTTACACATTTGGGCCTTTTCTCCACATAAGAAGGGAGTCCAAACCCAACATATCTCCCCCTCACAACTATGTGGAGATAACCGTCAAACTGGCGATCTCACAACAAGTTTCAAACTTCCCTCTTGGTAATGCTTTAGTCATCATATCAGCACCATTATTATCAGTATGAATTTTAGCCAACTCCAACAGCTCAGCATCCAAAACATCATGTATCCAATGATACCTCACATCAATATGTTTGGACCTCGAATGGAAAGTTGGATTCTTACCAAGATGGATAGCACTTTGACTGTCAACAAACAACAGATATTGGTTCTGAACAAAGCCTAGCTCCTGTAAGATTTTTTTCACCCATAACAACTCTTTGCATGCTTCAGTAATGGCAATGAACTATACCTCTGTAGTTGACAATGCTACACACCTCTGCAACTTAGACTGCCAAGCCACAGCTCTCCCTGCAAATTTAATCATATAGCTCGAAGTGGACTTTCTGGAATCAATGCCTCCAGCCATATCTGAGTCTGAGTACCCCACTAATGTAGGCTCATTACCTCCAAAACAAAGCCTCATACCAGTTGTACCACGAAGATATCTTAAAATCCATTTCACTGCATTCCAATGCTCTCTACCTGGGTTTGACAGAAATCTACTGACAGTACCAACAGCGTGTGCTATGTCTGGTCTTGTGCACGCCATTGCATACATCAAACTATTCACAGCAGAAGCATAAGGAACCCGTTCCATATCTAATTTCTTAACTTCATTTGAAGGACTTTATTTAGCACCCAGCTTAAAATGAGTAGCAAGAGGAGTGCTTACAGCCTTAGCATTTTCCATCTGGAATTTTTGCAGCACAATTTCAATATAGTGTTCCTGTGACAGCCAAAGTTTCTTCTCTATTCTATCACGCATGATTCTTATACCAAGAATCTGCTTAGCAGCTCCCATATCCTTCATTGCAAATGACTTGCCCAACTGCTTCTTTAACCTATCATTCCTAGAAACATTTTTCCCAACAATAAGTATGTCATCAACATACAATAACAGGATAATGAAGTCATCATCAAAAAACTTTTTAACAAAGACACAATGGTCAGAAGTAGTCTTCTTGTAGCCTTGCTCACATATGACAGACTCAAACTCTTGTACCATTGCCTCGGAGCCTGCTTTAAACCGTATAGGCTCTTTCTTAACCTATACACATAGTCTTCCTTGCCTTCAACTTGAAAGCCATTAGGTTGCTTCATGTAAATCTCTTCCTCCAAATCACCATGAAGGAAAGCAGTTTTCACATCCATTTGCTCTAACTCCAAATCAAGAGTAGCAGCCAAACTCAACACGGTTCTAATAGAAGACATCTTCACCACAGGTGAGAAAATCTCATTAAAATCAATACCCTTCCTCTGTCTGAAGCCTTTTACCACTAATCTGGCTTTATACCTTGGAGATACAGCATTACTATCATGTTTCACCATGTAAATCCACCTATTTTCCAAGGCCCTCTTGCCTTTAGGCAACTTCACCAAATCATAAATGTGATTGTCATGCAAAGATTGCATTTCATCTCGCATTGCATCCAACCACTTTTATTTTCTTCACTCTCAATGGCCTCTTCAAAACACTCAGGTTCTCTCCCATCAGTCAAGGTCACATACTCATCAGACGAATATCTTGTAGATAGTTGTCTCTACCTGTTAGACCTCCTGAGTTAACTTTGAGATGGTTCAGGAGCATAACTAAATTATCATCTTGTGACATCTCATGTTCCTCTTCAGCATCATTAGTTGGAACATCTAACTCATCTCCAAGCTGTTGATCAACAATATAATCATGTTGCTCATCTTGTTGAACACTACTCTTAGCATTATCCAGATTGTGAACAGGCAACCGAAATGGATCAACATCAATCAGCTTATTGCTTTTTTCGGGTGTAGTCTTCTCCACCTTATCAATGTCTTCAATGGTTTGGTCTTCCATGAACTTCCATCACGACTTCTAATAAGCTTTTTCTCAATAGGATCATAAAACCTGTAACCAAATTCATCTTGACCATAACCTATAAAGATGCACTGTCTCGTCTTAGCATCCAACTTGGATCTCTCATCCTTTGGAACATGCACAAATGCCTTGCAATCGAAGACTCGCAAATGATCATATCTGACATTCTTGGTAAACCAAATTTTGTCCGGTGCCTCACTGTCCAAAGCAACTATAGGACTAAGATTAATAACATGCACTGCCGTGTACAGTGCCTCACCCCAAAAGTGTTTGGGCAATTTTGCTTCAGAGAGCATACACCTCACTCTCTCAATCAATGTCCTATTCATCCTTTCTGCTAAACCATTCAGCTGAGGAGTTTTATGAGGAGTCTTTTCATGTGCAATACCCTACTGCTTGCAATAGACATAATTTTCGTTTGCTAAGGAGTCTACCATTATGTACTTTCAAAATTTTGAGATGATGAATCGATTTAGACCAACATCATCCATCCCATATTCAGCCTCAAGGGCATCCCATACTTCCTTAGCAGTTTTAGTGGAAGGTAGACATCATAAAGGTTATCAGATATAGCACTTAAAATTCTATGTCTACAATATATAAAAATCTATTTCTTGAGGTATTTTTGATGTTGATGAAGAGGAAGTATCAACTATACTAGAAGAACCTTGTTGAGTATTGGATTTGAGATCTATAATTCTATGGTAGAAAATAGGCCTAAAGTGGTAAGCAGTATTTCACTTGGCTTTACCACTTCCTAAAGAATGATCCATTAAATTTTTTAGGTTTAATTCTACTAAGATCATCAGAACTCATTTTGAGTAAGTTGGTTGCTTAATTCGTTCTGCACAACCAAAAAGTTGAAGGTTTAGTCTTATAATTTAAATTTTTTAAATTAATAATTTTTTAGATATTTCTAGATTTTAAATTTAAATTCAAAAGAATTAAATCTAGAAACTACTTGCAATAATAGTATAACTACTAAGCAAAAATTAACTCAAATAATTTAATTTTAAATTTGAATTTCAATTTTTTTAATTTTAAAATTTGAATTTCAATTTTGAATTTTGAATTTTAAATTTTCAATTCAAAATTAATAATAATAATTTTTTAAAAAAATACTTATAATAAAATCTAGCAATTTCTAATGATAGGAAAACTTGTCTTGACTATTAGAAAAATTATTTTTGACTTTTGCAAAAATCCTTTTTTAAAAAATGCTAGAAAATTAATCTAAAATTTAAATTCAAAATATAAACTAAAGTTAAAAAGAATCTAGCTGGTCGAGGCGTGTTAGACATGGACAATTTCCATCCCCTCGTGCGGGTTTGTTGCGATTTATCCTTAAGGTACAATGATCTTGCTCGATCCGATTCTTTTACCACGTGCACGATCAGATGAAGGTGCAAATCCAATAAAACTTCAGATGTTCAAAAAAAAAAAATTAAATAAAAAACTTTTACCAAATGTAGAACTTCAAGATCTTATAATAGTAGATCTAAAATAATAGAATAAATTTTTTAGGATTCAAATTCTTACTATTTTATTTTTTTAACCTATTCATATATATATATATATATATATATATATATATATATATATATATATATATATATATAAATTTTTGATCGTTAGGCTTTTGTTACGGAAGGAAAAGTTGGAACGTTTGCTGAAGCTCGACCGAACGCTCGCTGGCGAGCGTTTTCCCATCGCCTTCCCGTCCCACACGAGCATTAACTTTTTTTTTTTTTTACTTTTAACTTTTCTTTTAAACGATAAGAAGTCAACAGGTTTCGACCTCTTCTTCTTAACTGGATTCTGGAACGAATTCTAGGGCAAAAGGTGTTCGAATGGGATCAAACCTTGGAGGAGGTCAACGTCTACCTCGATGAATGTCCCGACGAAGCTATTCTACTGCAAGATCCAGTCGCAGCACATCGAGGTCGGCATCAGAGGCAACCCCCCTTATCTCAACGTCGGTCCGCGCCCTAATTCCTCTCTTTCCTCTCCTTCCCATCTTTTTGTCTTTCTTGTTTTGGATTAATTATTTATTGGTTTCTTTTCTTCTATTTCTTGATTTGATGCTCAGCATGATCTTGCCTGCTCCGTAAAGACTGATTCGTCGTTTTGGACGCTTGGTAATACATCTTTCTAAACCCATCTATTGTAATCTCTCTGAATTTTCGTCCTTAAGATGTTAAATTTATGAGAAATGATAAGCGAATGCTGAATTAGAGGTAACTAATTCATAAGACGTACCAAAATGTTTATTTTGGGGATTTGGAGCGATTTGATCGGTATTGGTGGGCTATTGTTCCGTGCTGGTATTGGGTTGGTGCTATAGTGATGAGTTCAGTTCGCATGGTTCTTTGAAGTGGTGCAGTTCATTTTATTCCTAGTGACCAGTGATCACGTACTATATTGTCTGGTGGTGATGCGGCCTGCGTGCGTCTAGTCTAGTTATAAGAATATAGTATAGGTTCATGTTCTTCAGGGTACTAATCTCATTGCTCTTAATTGTGCATTACACGTGTGAGGCTGAGATCATGGAACCTGTGGAGTGGACACGGGAACTAAGCAATGAACTGGGGTCTGTTTCATGGCAAGGAAAACTTTCTGGAAAACCAGTCTGTCTTGGGAAACCTAATTTTTCAATTGTTTGTTCCTGTAAAATGCCGGCAAATATGAAAAGCTTATCTCTAAATCTATTGAAAACTTTTCCATACCGTGATAAAGGGAAACTATCTTCTTTCCACAGATTTCCTTGCAATAAATCGTTTGGATCTTGATGGGCGATGCCTTAAGGTAGTGTTTGATATGGGGGATAAGGAAGGATATCCAGGGGCTATCCCTCCTTATTCCCAAATGCTATAACTAGAAGGGATAGATCTGAAAAAATTTAACCAGAGGGGATAACCCATAGTTAACCATGGTTAACCATGGGTTATCCCCTGAACTTATTCCTTAGGGAACCTAGAACAACTAAAGTTATCCCTTGATGGCAGACTTGTAATTTAAAAAAATGCTTATTTCCTCAGCTATCCCTGGATAAATGTTATCCCATATTTTATCCAAGAATAGCTTTTGGGCTATCAAACACTATCTAAGTGAATGTTTTTGCTTCAGTGAACATTGCCTAGCACCATTTGATCACCATTTGCTTCAGTTGTGATTAACGTTTGATTACCAGCACAAAAGCCCCACTCCGTGGGAGTAGGTCTTGTTTGCATCTCGTGGCTGGTCCATTCGCAGCCCTCGTTTGATTGCCATAAGGTACGGACAGCCCAAGCGCCATTTAAGGGTACTAATCCATGAAAGAAATATCACAAGACAAGGCATTGAACTTTGACAGAATAAGCAAGTTGAACAGCGGCCAGTTGTAAAGATAGAGCTTCCTCACAAAAGCTGAGGCAAAAGCAGACAATTATTAGAGAATCCGTATTGGCCGGAGCGAGTAATAGAGCTGTAAATAGAAAGAAAACAACATAGAAAAAGCGAAGTCAAACCACAAAAATATGGCAAGAATGTCTTCGCTCAAAAATATTTTATGAAGCAAACGTATTAAGTAGGAATATTAAGAATTATGCAACAGCGCGGTCCTCCTTCCCTATTTATAGTCTCCCTCTCCTGTCTTTCAATCGCCCTGATGGCACACTCGATACGCATTCATTTTATATTCATTATGGAATAATATCAATTTTCTTTCGCTGCTCTTTGTCTCCAACTTTCAGTTTGAAGATAAGCTTCAAGCTGAGGGCGCGATGGCGAAGGTGCCAGCACCAGAAGGACCAAAGAGTTTCTGGCTTTGAGAGCGATCGCGGGACTGGCAAGCGGTTGAAACGATCTGCTGATTATGATACGAATGTCGAAATAATAAAAAATATTAATTTATATAATTTCATTATATTTGCGACTTTGGGTGTTATTATCTTTTCAATAAATAATTGATCCAGATTTATGTTCATGGTTTCTGTAAATTATTCGTGTAAAGCGTTTGTGACATCTGACTTAAGAATCAACCGAGCTATTTATGACTTGTCAGACTCTGTCTGGTTTATATAATTAATACGAATTGTTTGAGTTGTTAGCGGGTGACCTCACGCTGTAAGGTTTCTGAAGATTCGCGCTGTTTAGAAAATAATTTTTGATATCAAACATCAAATTTTAATGTCTTACCGATAATACTCATGAAATTTATATGGTTTTTTTTCGATGAAAACAATTTTTGGCCTAATGATTTATTTTCTTATACGCTCAGCAATCAATCACTTTTCTATTAACATTTATTATTATTATTATTATTAGCAGCTTTATTTAATTTTTTTTAAAAAAAATTAGGCTTAAGCTTGTGAAATTTTCAACCAATTATGCTTTAGCCAAAAGAGAAATAGAATTTCCCTTTTGTGCATCACACGCCTTTCTTTTTTTCTTTTTTTTTTTGGTACAAACGGACGATCACACCACTTTGGCGTAAGTCAAATCCGATAGATCATAGTACATAATTTGTTGCAAGATAACAGGACAGGGGTCATCAACATGCCAACCCCACTGATCAAAAGTGTCGAGCAGCAGCAGAGGCAACCCAGTCTGCCGTAGCGTTGGCTTTTCGGTAAGCATGGTGGATCAGCGGCGCATAGGTAGTCTGAAGAGAAGCCCAAATATCACGGATCAAGGGATTGTGAGGGGAGCAAAGGTCGACATCCCGTCTAATCCAACGGACAACTGTAAGCGAATCTCCCTCAATGATCAACCGACGAGAGCCCAACCGATGAACTGCGTAGGTGATACCAGCCCATGCAGCCTGAAGCTCAGCCATAGGGACCGAAGTATCGAGGGAGCCATGATCACCCACCGCGAGCAGCATTCCCTCTGGCCCCCGAATAACAAACCGGATCCAGCAAGATGACCCGATACACAACCATCAAAGTTTACTTTGACATAACCCAGGGGTGGGGGCTCCCAAGAGATAAAGACCATAGTACGGTGCGCTGCCAAAGCAGCAGAAGAGTCCCAGTAGCTAGGTCTGACAGGGTGAAACCAGAAACAGAGCGGAAGTACTCCATAGCGAGGGAGGCAGCATATGGAGATCACCTGAGGCGAGATCGACTCCTCCGCAAAGACAAGCTGGTTCCGGTTCAGCCAAATGTGATAAGCCATATAAGCAAAAAGGACACCCTGAGAGCGGGGACCACGCTGGGCCGACAACTGAATGGCATACAGAAATAAAAGCCGAGTGAGACCCTCGTCCGACATCCACGGGGTAAAATGAAGCTGCTGCCAAATCCGGAATGCACGAGAATATGTAAATAATACATGCTCAACCGTCTCATCCCACTACAAGAGAAAAAAAATATTGCGACGCCCAAATGCATCGCTAAACATGCTATTGCGAAGCAATTGAGACGCAATGACGGCGTCGCTCAGATGATCGTCGCAGTCTCAATTTATCGCAATTGCATCGCTTCATAGTGACTCTCTGTGACGCAGCAATGCGTCGCAATATTGTGACGCATCATAAATGCATCACTAATTTTAAAACTAATTTTTAATATTTAATATTATTATTAAATATTGCGACGCATTCAAGTACGCAATATAGCGATGTACTTAAATGCGTCGCAATATGGCGATGCACTTGAATGCGTTGCAATATTTAATAATAATATTTTAGATATAGTAGCGACGTAATTTGAGTCGCTAATGCATCGCTAATTAATTTTTTTTTAAAATATTACGACGCCAGGTCATTTTGTCACAATATTTAATAATAATATTTTAGATATATTAGCAACGCAATGGAGTCGCTAATGCGTCGCTAATTAAATTTTTTTTTAATATTACGACTCCAGGTCATTGCATCGTAATATTTAATAATAATATTTTAAAAATATTAGCGATGCAATTTCAGTCGCTAATGCGTCGCTAATTATTTTTTTAAAAAAAAAAATATTAAAAATTAAAACGGTTAATACAATTTCGTTACATTTAAATATTGATCGAAACATTCTTCACTCATATTGATCCAAACAATAATCATTCAATTTCTAAAAATAATTAATATATTAAAATTTGAAGTTTTCATGTACAAATATAAAAAGTAAAAAAAAAATACATCAAGAATCTGTGCGATCATGTGAAGGCTGGGAACCCTGCGATAGGCGGCTAACCATATCCTGCAACTGACACATCTGATCTCGCACGTCTGTAAGCTCCTGCTGATGACCTCGCATACGCTGCTCGAACTCGTGCTCGAACTCCTGCCGAACCTCCTGACGAATGTCATGCCGAACCTCCTCCGTAATAGATCTCCAAACGTCGTCTAAACGCTTGGCAAGAATATCACTAGAATATCGCAAGCTGGAGGCCTGATGGGGAAAATATGCAGAAGCTCTAGTGCCCAGACCATAGACCCTGCAGTCTCACGGCTGGGTACCAACAGCCTCCAAAATACATATCGACTCTCCTCTACTGAGAGTTCGACGGGCGTCTCCCCATCAGTGGAGTCGACCTGCGATGCCTGGGAGCGAAGCTCCTCGACTCGTGTCTTTGAATTATAAAATCAACAATAAATGAATCAATAAATTTCTCTAAATAAAATTTTAAAAATTAAACAGATACTACATAAAGCTAATTTCTTACCGCAACCTCCCATGATCGCGTATCAACCTAGGAACCGTCCCTCCTGGTGTGTGTGCCCTGAATAGACAAAACTCACTAGGATCTCCGTCCTCCTGCTCAGACTATAACAATAAAAAATTGATATTAATGCAAATATTTATAAATAACTAAATTAGTAATTAAATTATTTATATTTTCTTACCATACGGCATCTGTGCTCCTGAATCGAAATGGAGCCCGAAGTGTGGCGGGAGAGACCCGTGCCAGGACCGCCCCTCTCGGATCGGCGGTTTGTGCTGGCTGATGCGGACCTCTGCGCCAGCCATCGGACTGCCAGGCCTACTGCCACTCATGCCAAATACCCTCTGGCACATGCGCAGGACGCTGACCCGATGACCTCCAACGATGAAGCATGTCAAAGTATCAGCGTCCCGTAAGAGCCTCCCATGCTGCCCTAATGGCATCATGGCTAGCAGGGTCCCACGTAAACTTTTTCTGCATTAAAATAAATAGTTAGTATCAAAATTTATTAAGATTAAGAAATTTTATATCAGTGATAAATTGTATTTAATAAGTTTACTTAAAACTCAAAAAAATAAAACTCCCTCGTGGCTGCAGATACGTGGCGCCAATCGTAGCCACTGGGATCTGCACGCCTCTGAAATACGGAGCTGATGTGGCTGGATACATGATGCTGCTCAATAAATCTATTAAAAAAATGCATGTTTATAAGTAATTGACTTAAAAATATAAACATATGTTTTTAATTAGTATATACTTACAGCCCATGAGCATCCAGTCGAAGTACGGTGCGGCCGATGATGGAAGAACTCTCGAGGTATGTGCCGATCGGCTGGATGGTAATACCAATGCAGGATCACCCAAGGTGTGCGATGTATGGAGATCCGAACTCTCTATCTCCAAGCTCGTGGATCTGATGCAGCAGGGCTATGTCCATGCTCACTCCGTATGTCGTCGGTAGATCTACCTCTGCCCGTCATACTGAAAATACTAAAAATTCATGCAATTAAATTACGATTAATGATTGACTATGTAAAAATTTAATACTTATAAAATAAAGTTGAATTTAAAAAACCTCTATGTTTAATTGGTGTCATTTGTTTCGTAAAATGTTGGTTCAACATCTGATGCCATATCGGACTGCGATTCAGTTTCATTATCATCGGAAGGAAACCGAACATTTGCATCCGTAATTTCTTGGACATCACATTTGGATCTCTAAGTGATGTTTCAGGAGCCCTTGTGTCATCCTCAATTGCATGCATTTCCATCTCATCCTCGTGAAATGCAGGGCACTCAGTTGATTGACTTGATGAACTCTCCTCTAATACGATTGTTGAACGTGGGACGATTTAGAAAAGCCCACCAATCTCACTTGTCGTTGCGCAAACTTGGATATCCGCAGTAAAACACTTGCTGAGCTTGGGATGCAAGGATGAATGGGCCATATTTTTGCAATCTTCGTCGATGGCTCGCTTCAACCAAATTGTAGTCGTTATGAACCCTTTTGCCCACAGGAACTGTCGGATCGAACCAATCGCAACGAAACAATACGGTTCGTTTCATAGGCCAACCGGGATATTCAACTTCAACCACCTCTACTAACTTTCCGTAATAATCCTGCATATTTGCTCCAACACTTTCTCCTTTAACATACACGCCCAGTTCTGCGTGCCTCTTGAAGCTGCTAATCGTTCAATCTGAAATTTGTACCCATTAACAAATAGCCAGTAGAGGTGTTACGGTCTTCAATGGCCATTGCGATAGACATTTAATGAAAATATTGTCGATTGTAGACCATGGACCGTTTACCTATAAATTAATAAGCTATTCACAACCAATTCGAAAAATAAAAGCCATTATTGAAATTGATTGAGTGATACTACTCACAAATTCATAAAACCAGTAAGCGAACTCCGTTTCTAACTTCTGCCCAATTGCAACTTGACTGATGTCGGGATTCATCTATCGTTGTCTATCACAATACATCCTTATGGGATGATAAGGATTAAAACTTATGTTAGCAATTAAATATTATGGTATATTGTAATTTAAATTAGAAGTTCCAATTAAGCATTGAAGTATACACTTACTCAATATATGGATCGACTTCTCTATAGTTCATTAGGATGTAATAATGTGCTGCATTATACTCCATATCGCTAAGATTTCTTGACTTCTGCCCCCCAAATGAACGGTCGATACCTTTAAAAATTGATATTCTACCGTCATTAGGTTCTCCTTCGTCCACACATACGTCATCGTTACGACCAAGATTTCGGCTCCTCGTGTGGACGTGACCCTCAAAGTAATGCGAGGCAAAAGCTGAAACTTCTTCGACCAAGTGTGCATTGCATATAGAACCTTCAACCCTTGCCTTATTACGCACATTATTTTTTAACTTCTTAAGGTACCTATATGTAAAGTTGAGATAAAAAATTAACCAATTTTTCTCACAATGAAATAATATTTGAAATGTCAACATGTCTTAATGATGTATATATTTACCTCTCGAAAGGATACATCCAGCGATACTGCACGGGACCAGCTATGCTCGCTTCGTATGACAAGTAAACCGGTAAATGCTCCATTGAGTCAAAAAAAACTGGGAGGAAATATTCGCTCCAGCTTGCATAAAATAATTGGAATTTCCTCTCAAGCCTTGCCATGGATGCAGAAGTAATGACTGTGGCAGATAACTCCTTGAAGAACAAGCTGAGCTCCGTCAATGCCTTCCAGACATGTTGCGGAAGCAACTCATGTAAAGCTATAGGCAATAACCGTTGCATGAAAACATGGCAGTCGTGACTCTTCATGCCGAACAACTTGAGCTTATGCACGTCCACACACCTACCGATATTTGAGGCATAACCATCTGGAAATTTTAACCCTCTAAGCCAGTTACATAAAACTTCTCGTGAATTTCTGTCAAGAGTGTAACAGGCTTTAGGATAGGTCCCGTCGGCACTCCGCCTCAAATCACCTCTTCTACAATACTGATTAAGTTCTTCTCTTGACTTTGCAGTGTCTTTGGTTTTTCCCGGGATGTTTAGCACCGTGTTAAATATGTTATCAAAGAAATTTTCTTGATATGCATAACATCCAAGTTGTGCCGGATGAGATTTGTGTTCCAATAAGGCAAATCCCAAAATATACTCCACTTCTTCCAGTTATGTTCTTTACATATACGGCCATTTATTCTATCTGCATCCGGTTCCCAAGCATACCTCAACCCCAAATGCTCTATAGTATCAAATATATCCATGCCGGACCTAACCAGTTCGGCGAATTTTGTGACTGCTTTGTTCTTCCGGAAGGCGATCAAGTTACGCCTATAAGGATGATTTGGGGGCAAGAACTTCCTATGATTATCAAACCATGACTGCTTACCACTCTTCTGCAATGTAAATGCATCCGAATCATACATGCAATGAGGGCATGCCAGACGTCCAGCAGTGCTCCAACCAGACAACATTGCATATGCCGGAAAGTCACTTATTGTCCACATCAAAGCAGCTCTCATGATGAAATTCTGTTTCATAGAAATGTCGTAGGCTACGACTCCTGTTTCCCACAACATTTTCAATTCGGCCACCAACGGTTGCAGGAAGACATCAATCTTTTCCTTTGGATTTGATGGTCCTGGAACCAAAACTGTCAAAAACATTACAGTATCTTTCATGCACTTCCATGGAGGAAGGTTATATACAGTCAGTATCATAGGCCAACATGAATATTGTTTCCCCGTTTGACCGAATGGTTGGAAGCCATCGGTACAAAGACCTAATCTCACATTCCTTATATCTTCAGCGAAATCAGGATGATTTTCATTGAAATGCTTCCAAGCTTTTGAATCTGATGGATGCCGCATTTCATCCTCTTTGGATTCATGTTCGGCATGTCATCTCATATCAGCAGCCGTAGCCTCATATCTGTATAATCTCTGCAGGCGTGGAGTAAGAGGAAAGTAATGCATCCTCTTGTAAGGAACACTTTTCCTCCTACTTGTAGCAGCTCCCCCTTCGCCGTTTTTGTACCTCGATTGCCCACAAATCTTACACCATCGCAGCTCTGAGTCTTCACCCCCAATATATCATGCAATTGTTCAAGCAACAATCGATCTTATTAACTGGGAGGCCAAGCCCACGCAACAACTTCTTCGTTGAGTAAAAACTGTCTGCTACAACATTATCATTGGGCAAAATTTCCTTGATTAACCCAGCTACAAAATTGAATGCCTTTTCTGATAATCGATGTTCTGCCTTAATATTCAACAACCGAGCAGCCGTAGACAACTGGGAATGGCCCTCACAACCAGGATACAATTCTTGATTTGCAGCACGCAACATATCATAAAATTGCTATGCATCTGGATTTGGTTCTTCCATAAATGTATTCTGATTGAATTCATTACCCAATGCATTCATCACCATTTCTTCAAATGTGTTTAAATTCAAAAATGGTTCATCTACGGGAATTGACACTTGTTGGCTTGTAACAACTGCTGGAATTTTCTCTGGTTCACCATGACAGTACCAAACATCGTAATCAGGAACAACCCTTTTTTACACAGATACACCTTAACAGTTTCAACATCTCTGTAGGCTTTATTCTGACACTTGTAATAGTTGCATGGGCACCTAATCCTAGGCCCATCCATCCATTTAGGTTGGCTACATGCAAATGCGATAAAATCTTCCAATTCATTCAGAAAATTGGATTAAGCAAGCCATCTTTTATCCTTGCATACATCCACGAGCAAGCCCCGCTCATTTTTGACCGACTTATACAATTTCTGGTAAACCATTAAAGGAAACCATATTATAAAACTATATTAGCATTACTTAATATATAAATAAATTATTTCTTTTACACAACTAAGGTTAATAACAACCATTAAATCATTATAACTAAACAATTTTCTTTTACATAACTAAGGTCCCTACCCTGCAAGGCTGGGCCACGGCTACGATCCTTGGCGTGCTAGTAAGGATCGAGGCACAGGTTCATGCTAGGCTAATGCTAGGGCTTGAGTTCGGGTAGGGCCGCAAGGCGGTCCGTTCAATCATGAGACTTCACAAGCATTCAAGTGTCCTAAATTAATTCCACCTTCACTCCATGTCTAAAAGGTAAGGCCTTATCCCATTCAAGAATATTTTTTGTGATATGTTATTCTGCTATTAATTATCATCGATCGGTTACGTTGAAATTTCAGCAGTATTTTTCCATATGTTCTCCTAAATGTGTGGCATATGCCATACTAGGAGAACGTATGAGCAAATACAAATCGCAATCTCAACCAACGATGATTAATAGCAGACTAACATATTGCAAAAAATATTCTCAAACTGTCCACCAGGACAATTTGAGAATTTGCAAGACTAAATCTTACAAATTCTCAAACGGGTCTAAAGGTTATAGTGCTGTGATTAATAATATGAAATCCGAAGACAATCGAACTTATGCTTGTTATTCATAAATTCTTGTCAATTATACGTATATAGGAATAGTGTTCTATATATAGTCACTGACTTCTTAAGATTATTATGTCGAATATAAATGTTTGTGAAGACTAAAATATAAATCATTAAAACTACTAATTTGTTGCTGAAAATTAAATAAAACTACAACAAGACTTTCATTCTAGCATTACATAATTTAATGCATCATTCAATTTGAAGCAGAATGTAAATAATCAAGACATAACAATTTAAATAACTACAAATGCACAAATATTATTGCATAAATAGCTATGTTGACCCAATTGATGATTTTGATGATTAACAAAACTATTTGAGTATAATTTTTGAAGGCTCTGATGATTTTGATTTAGTGTTTCAGCCTATAAGACTATTGAAAGATCAAAATCAGGAGTTACATAGGGTTCTGGATCGAATCTAATGTCTAGGTAAGAATTGCAGACATTAGAGTCGACTCCGAGAATCACAGAGCCGACTCCGGAACTGGCACGGTCATTAGAGTCGACTCTGAGACTGTTAGAGTCGACTCTCATAGAAGAAGCAGAAAGTTGATTTTTCTGGCCCCGACCTAGAGTCGACTCCGGGTAAGTTAGAGTCGACTCCGGAAAAGTTCTTGTCGACCCCAGAAAAGCCAGAGACAACTCCGAAAATATCATTTTAAAATGCCTCGAGCTAGAGCCGACTCCAAAAAAGTTAGAGTCGACTCCAACCCACCTGGAATGAAAAATAAAGTTGTCAGATCAGCTCTAACGGTAATATTTCTATTTTACCTTATTTCTAACGGATATATTTTGATACAAGGTACACTCCAACGGATAGTTTTCTTCTAAAAATGGTGTAAAAGAAATCTATAAAAAGGGGAGTCTATTGT
This sequence comes from Calamus simplicifolius, assembly GCA_900491605.1. Lineage (NCBI taxonomy): Eukaryota > Viridiplantae > Streptophyta > Magnoliopsida > Arecales > Arecaceae > Calamus > Calamus simplicifolius. The sequence continues at coordinate 129,276 of UESW01004543.1, read as the reverse complement.
TCAAAAAATAAGAACGAAAAAATAGAAAGAAAAGAGAAAAAATCTGAGATAGACAAATCTCATTTCAAAAAATCCGTGAGCTTAATCTTGAGAGGAAAACCTTCTAGCTCAATCCACTCCACTCCAAAAAGGCTCAAGAGGAATCCAAAAACGTTCAAATCAAAGTCTTGGCGGATTTCTCAACTTGGAGAAAGAGATTCATTTCTTGCTTTCAACCCTTCTCAACTGCTTCAACCACGAAGAATCGGAGCTGAGGCTTGATTCAATCCAGCAAGGAGAAGAAGAAAAGAAGAAAAGAAGAAAAGATCAAAAGCCAACCTATCTTCAAATCAGCTTTTCTAAACCTTGTTATTCTTAATTTGTATATTTGCTCATTGAGGAGCTTTGTATTCACACACAATATTTATCTTGTTTTTGCCTAGTTCAATCTGGGGGATTGAACTAGAGGAGGTAGTTTTACCTCGGTTTAAGCTTGTTTAAGCTTGGGTTAGTTGTGAGCCCATGAAAAACAATGTGTAGGGTTTTGTGCTGGTGAGCCCGTGTAAAACCGGCTGGGTTCGTTGTGATCCCGGAAAAACAACAAGTTTGAGTTGTGAGCTTGTAAAACAACTCGGCTGTAATCTAGAGAGATTATAGTGTGGACCCAAGTGAATCTTGGGAGTGGACGTAGGTGCTGGTTGCATCGAACCACTATAAAATCTTTTGTGTTTGCAGTGTCTCATTGTCTCTTTCTATCTCTATCTTATTCACTGCACTTTATAGTTACCTTGCATTTGCCTTCATTAATCTCAAGCAAACTATTTGAAAAAGGGCTAATTTTTAAAGAACCCAATTTACCCCCCCCTCTTGGGTTGCCATCTGGGCCAACAATTGGTATCAGAGCAAGTGCTCATTTAGAATTTGATCTTACGATCAAGGGCTAAGATCCTTATGGCAACACAAAGTGGTTCATGTTTTGCTGAAGGTCATTCTACGAATAGACCTCCTTTATTTAATGGAACCAACTATTCATATTGGAAAGCTAGAATGAGAATATTCATTCAAGCCTCTGACTATGAATTATGGGGAGTTATAATAAATGGACCTAGTACACCCACACACTTAGTAGATGGCACTATTGTTCCTAAGCCCGAAGGGATTGGAATGATAATGATAGAAGAATGGGCTCAATTAAATGCTAAAGCCATTAACATTTTATATATCCTTAGACTCTAATGAATTCAACCGAATCTCAACATGTAATTCCACAAAGAAATTTGGGATAGGTGGAAATAACGCATGAAGGAACAAACCAAGTTAAGGAATCAAAAATAAACATTTTGGTTCATAAATATGAATTGTTTACAATGGAACAAACTGAAACCATCACATGCATGTTCACTAGATTCACTGATATTGTGAATGGTTAAAGAGTCTTGGTAGAATTTATTCTAATGCTGACCTTGTGCGCAAAATTCTTAGGTCACTACCAAGATCGTGGGAAGCGAAAGTCACTGCAATCCAAGAAGCAAAGGACCTCAATGCATTACCTTTAGAGGAGCTTCTAGGATCCCTAATGACCCACGAGCTGACAATGAAGCAGCATGTTAAGGAGGAAACAAAAAGAAAGAAAACACTTGCCCTCAAAACTGCAGAAATGGAAGAGAGCAGCAGTGAAAGTAATGATGAAGATGATGATGAAACTGCTCTCTTGGCCAAAAAATTCAGAAAGTTTATGAGAAAAAGGCCCTTCCATAAAAGAAGTTTGGAGCAAGAATTGATGGAGAAAAGGATAAGAAAAAGGACAAGGAGAAAGAAAAAGAGAAAGAGCCCTTAGTATGTTATGAGTGTAAAAAGCCAGGGCACTTTAGATATGATTGTCCTTTGCTGAAAAAGGCCTACAAGAAAAAGAAGAAAGCATACATGGCAACATGGTCTGATGAATCTTCCTCGTCAGAAGAAGAAGAACAAAAGGAAGTTGCCAATATCTGCTTCATGGCCAACAACGACGACAACGACAATGAGGTAAGTTCTAAAAACTCAAATGATGAATTCACTTTT
>UESW01004543.1:75040-124948 GCA_900491605.1 Calamus simplicifolius | reverse complement strand
TGTCATCTGGGCCAACAATTGGTATCAGAGCAAGTGCTCATTAGATTTTGATCACACGATCAAGAGCTAAAGATCCAAATGGCAGCTCAAGTTGGATCATTTGCCGAAGGTCATTCTACGAATAGACCTCCCTTATTTAATGGTTCCAACTATTCTTATTGGAAAGCAAGAATGAGGATATTCATTCAAGCTTCTGATTATGAATTATGGGGTGTTATAACTAATGGACCTAGTACACCCACACACGTTGATGGCACTATTGTTCCTAAGCCCGAAAGGGATTGGAATGATAATGATAGGAAAATGGCACAGCTCAATGCTAAGGCCATGAATGTCTTATATTGCTCTTTAGATGCTAATGAATTTAATAGAATCTCCACATGTAATTCCGCAAAGGAGATTTGGGATAGATTAGAGGTTACCCATGAGGGTACCAACCAAGTAAAAGAATCCAAAATAAATATTCTTGTTCATAAATATGAGTTATTTTGCATGGAACAAACTGAAACTATAGCATGCATGTACACTAGATTCACTGATATTGTAAATGGTTTGAAAAGTCTTGGCAAAACATATACTAACTCTGAACTTGTTCGTAAAATTCTTAGGTCTTCCAAGACGTGGGAAGCGAAGGTGACAGCAATCCAAGAAGCAAAGGACCTCAACACCTTACCCTTAGAGGAGCTTCTAGGATCCCTAATGACCCATGAATTGACCATGAAGCAGCACATAGAAGGAGATGTGAAAAAGAAAAGATAGCTCTTAAGGCTGCTGAAAATGAGGAGAGCTGCAATGATGTGAAGATGATGATGATGAGACAGCTCTCTAGCAAGAAATTTAAAAATTCATGAGGAGAAAGAGACCCTTCCACAAGAAGAAATTTGGAACTAAGATGGAAGGAGAGAAAGAAAAAGACAAGGACAAGGATAAAGAGAAAGACCCCTTGATTTGCTATGAATGTAAGAAACCGGGGCATTATAGATATGATTGTCCTAGACTTTGAAGAAAAGAAAGCCTATGTTGCAACTTGGAGCGACAGCGATGAATCCTCATCCGAGGAAGAACAAAAGGAAGTTGCAAACATTTGCTTTATGGCAAACGAAAGGATGAGGTAAGTTCTGAAAACCCTTGCGATGAATTTGCTTTTGATGAATGTTTGATGCTTTTAATGAACTTGTTGGTGATTTCAAAATTTGAAAAAGAAATATAAGTTTTTGAAAAATAAAAATTTAACTTTGATTGAAGAAAAAGAAAATCTTAATAATGAAACTAAAGTGCTGAAATCTGAAAAGAAATTTGACTAAAGAAAAAGAATCAATTTCTAATGAAAATGATAAACTAAAGAAGGAAGTTGATAAATATAAAAGTATTGTTGATAAATTCACTTATAGTTCAAAAACTTAATTTATTAAAGTAATCAAAGAGCTATATATGATAAGGCTGGTTTAGGATATAGACCTTTGAAACAAAAATTTCAAAAACTTTTTTAGAAAGGAACAAAACAATGATAATGTTACATGTCATTACTGTAACAAAGGGACACAAAGTTTTTGAATGCAATTTTAAGAAAATATAAAGAAGTTAAATAGTAAAGGAAAGAAAATTTGGGTTCCAAAGGAACAATTTTTATGCTACTAACCATGAAGGACCCAAGAAAGCTTGGGTACCTAAATATAAGACTTAATTATTTTTGCAGGAGTGTCTTGCGGCCAAAAGATCAAAGAGAAAGTGGTATCTCGATAGCGGCTGCTCAAGGCACATGACGGGTGACAAGGATCAATTCATCACCCTTGAAGCAAAAGAGGAGGAGTAGTTACATTTGGCGACAATGGCAAAGGCCAAATCTTGGGGTTTGGTAACATTCAAATAACTCCCTCCACATATATTGAAAATGTCTTATATGTTGATGGTTTGAAACATAATTTAATTAGCATTAGTCAATTATGTGATAAAGGTTTTAAAGTATCATTTGAATCTTCTATATGCACAGTTTCTAATCCCATTGATAATAGCATTGTTTTTATTGGAAATAGAAATGGCAATGTATATGATTGATTTAGACAATTTGTCTACTAGTAATCATTGCTTAGTTGCTAATAATGCTAATATAAATGAGATTGGTTGGTTGTGGCATCGAAGATTAGGTCATGCAAGCACACACCTTATTTCAAAATTAATTAGAATGGATTTAGTAAAAGGACTTCCACAATTAGATTTTGAAAATAATAAAATTTGTGATGCATGTCAATTTGGAAAACAAACTAGAAATTCTTTCAAAACTAAAAATATTGTTTCCACTTCTAGGCCACTTGAACTACTTCACATGGATCTTTTTGGACCTACTAGAACCACAAGTCTAGGAGGAAAGAAATATGGTCTTGTGATTGTAGATGATTACTCTAGATACACTTGGGTATTGTTTTTAGCTCATAAGGATGAGACCTTTCCACTATTTTTGAAATTCTTCAAGAAGGTCACAAATGAGAAAAAACACCATAGTGTCTCTAAGAAGTGATCATGGCACCGAATTTGAAAATCATTTATTTGAAAAGTTTTTGCATGAAAATGGCATCCATCATAATTTTTCTGCACCTAGAACACCGCAACAAAATGGTGTAGTTGAAAGGAAAAATAGAACCCTAGAAGACATGGCCCGTACCATGCTATGTGAAAGCAACTTACCAAAATACTTTTGGGCAGAAGCTATAAACACGGCATGCTACATCCTTAATAGAGCTTTAATTAGGCCAATCATTAAGAAAACACCTTATGAACTATGGAATAATAGAAAACCAAACATAAGTATTTTCATGCATTTGGTTGTAAGTGTTTCATTCATAATAATGGCAAAGATAACTAGGAAAATTTGATGCAAAATCTGATGAAGGCATATTCTTAGGATATTCAACATCTAGTAAAGCTTATAGAGTATTTAACAAAGAGAAACTTAATTGTAGAAGAATCTATTCATGTAATTTTTGATGAATCTTTAGCATCAAGTTCTAAAAGATTGATGATGAGGAAGATACAAACATTCTAGAAAGAGACATTGAAAAATTAAATATAGATGTATCTTCAGATCATGAACAAGAAGCTAAAGATAATGATTCTCCTAGTGTTGATGTTGTTGATAATCGTAATGATATAGATCTACCTAGAGATTGGAGATATGCCTATGGTCATCCAAGAGAATTAATTATAGGTGATCCATCTCAAGGAGTAAGAACTAGATCATCAATGAGAAACATCAATAATCATCTTGCATTTGTATCTCAAATTGAACCTAAAACTATTGAAGAAGCTGAAAAAGATAATAACTGGATGTTAGCCATGCAAGAAGAATTAAATCAATTCACTAGAAATAATGTTTGGACATTAGTGGATAGACCTAAAGATCATTCTGTAATAGGATCAAAATGGGTATTTAGAAATAAATTAGACGAAAATGGCATAGTAATTAGAAACAAAGCTAGATTAGTTGCAAAAGGATATAATCAAGAAGAAGGAATTGATTTTGATGAAACTTTTGCACCTGTAGCTAGACTTGAAGCAATTAGATTATTACTTGCATTTGCATGTCATATGCATATCAATTTATTTCAAATGGATGTTAAAAGCGCATTTTTAAATGGATTTATAAATGAAGAAGTTTTGTTGAACAACCACCGGGATTTGAAGATCATGAATTTTCAAATCATGTTTTTAAATTACACAAAGCACTATACGGTTTGAAACAAGCACCTAGGGCTTGGTATGAAAGATTAAGTAAATTTCTGATTGAAAATGATTTTGTAAGAGGAAATGTCGATAAAACACTATTTTTGAAAACAAAAGATAAAGATTTATTAGTAGTACAAATATATGTTGATGATATTGTTTTCGGTGCTACTAACAATTTGTTATGTCAAGAATTTGCTAAGTTAATGCAGGGTGAGTTTGAAATGAGTATGATGGGAGAACTCAACTTCTTCCTAGGACTTCAAATCAAACAAAGCAAAGATGGAATCTTCATCAATCAAGCCAAATACACAAAAGAACTGCTCAAGAAATTTGGAATGGAGTCAATCAAACCACTTGGGACACCTATGAGTCCTTCGTGCAAATTGGACAAAGATGAAGATGGTAAGAAAGTAGATCAAAAACATTACAGAGGTATGATTGGATCTCTTCTTTACTTAACTGCTAGTAGACCAGATATTATGTTTGCAGTATGTTATGTGCTAGATTTCAATCTGAACCTAAAGAATCTCACTTAATTGCTGTAAAAAGAATTTTAAGATATTTAAGTGGAACTAAAAATGTAGGTTTATGGTACTCTAGAGACTCAACATTAAATTTAATTGCATATTCTGATTCTGACTATGCTGGATGTAAATTAGATAGAAAAAGCACAAGTGGTGCATGTCAATTCTTAGGATGTAACTTAATCTCTTGGTTTAGCAAAAAGCAAAATTCGGTTGCATTATCTACTGCTGAAGCAGAATATGTTGCAGCTGGAAGTTGCTGTGCTCAAATCCTTTGGATTAAGAGACAACTTGAAGATTATGGCATAACCACTTGATAAAACACCAAAGATGTGATAACACGAGTGCAATAAATCTAACTAAAAATCCAATTCAACATTCAAGAACAAAACACATTGAAATTAGATATCATTTCATAAGAGAACATGTAGCTAATAATGAAATTTGTCTTGAATATGTTAATACAGAGGAACAATTAGCTGACATATTTACAAAACCCTTGAGTGAAGAGAGATTTTGTTATCTTAGAGGTGAATTAGGAGTTTGTGACCCTTTGGAATGATTTTGAAACATTAAGGAATGAGAATCTAGATTTCTATCATTTCTTGAAAAATCTTCATATTTTAAGGAAATTATCTAGTCATTTGATTCATTGTTTCCCCAATTGCTAAGGAACATTAATCTAAATTTGATGATTAATTTGAATAGTTTCAAATCCTTGAAACTTAATTTTTTATCTCTGAAACTGTTAGAGTCGACTCTCAGTTTGTGGAGTCGACACCTGAGTTTTTGATGTTCTGTCTCGATTAGAGCCGACTCTGGCTTTTGTGGAGCCGACTCAATTCGAGCGCTGACAGTTTTAGGTTGGAGCCGACACCCACTTTTCGGGAGTCGACTCTAAGTCAAACTAGGTCAAAAATAAGGGCAGAGTCGACCCCCGTCATTCATTCATCTCCTAAATCCTAACCAAACTCTCCAAAATTTTCCAAAACTTCCCCAATCTACTCAAAACCCGAACCTTCCAAAGATCAAATGGCACCCAAAAGGAGGAATCAGTGGTTGGAGCATCCGTTCCAACGGGAACGCACTGTTCGGAGGCAACCCTCGCCTTCTCCTCTTCGGCCACTCAAGAGGATTCCCCTCCTTCACCATCTTCCCCAAAGGTAGATATTTAGCCGATAAGACCATTACCATGGGAGAAAAGTCGATTTTGACCTATTTGAATCCGAAGGTTTTTCAATCGGGAGAATTGAAGGAAATGGGCTGGGAAAAATCTGTTCTCTTGATGTTCCCACTATCCAGCCTTAGTAAAAGAAGTTTTACAATTTTAAGCTAGAGGGAAGGTGGATTAGTAAGCTTAGTAAGAGGAAAAGAGTGACATCTCACCTTTCAAAAGCTTGGAAACCTTATTAGCATCCCATACTGGTTTAATGGAATATCAACATGAGGATAGAAGTGGAGCATTGACAAGGATGTTAGGGAGGATGTGACTGAGTTTGAAGAAATTAGAGCAATCAACTACCCCTAGAACTCAGATTACTACATAATATCTGTGGAAGAATCTTGTTTCCAAAAATTGGTAGATTCGAGTATGTCTCGGAGCGAGACGTTCTGTTAATGGATTGCATAATTACTGGAAGGCTAGTCAACTTAGCTGGCATGATGATTGGATACATGGCAGAGCAGCTACAAAGAAGAGATCTACACTGTCATACGGTATGATTCTGACACTAATCTTTAGAAGCCAAGGTGTGCTCATTATGGAGAATGAACCTTTAAGAAAATTGAGACACACTGATTACTATAGCATATCTACTATTCATCGGATGGGCTTCAAGAAATTGAATGGTGTTTGGATGAAAGGAGGAAGAGAGAAAGAGCAGAAAGAGAAGAGCAGAAGAAACCAGAGTAGAAGACATCCCGGGACCATCCACTGAGGGACCATCTGTCCCTGATCCATCTATTGCGGGACCTTCTTCAGCTGGACCTTCAGAGGCCGGACCTAGTACTATTCCCTCACCTCCACATCAGTCTATAACAAATTCTGGAAGATTCTCTGATGAACAAATTGGTCAGCTGAGAGATTTTCTTGCTGAGTATGATAGTCAGAGATCTCAAGAAATTACACAATTAAAAGAAGACTTTAATCAGTTGAAGAAAGAACTTAATTCGAGACTGGACATGATCTCCTTTACCTTAAGCAATTCAGTTGAATCCTTTGGGGCCGATCTTCACAAAATCTTCAAAGGATGGAAGGTATTGCTGATGGGTCAGGATCTTATGTTCATGCAACTGGTCAATTGAAGAAGGATATTGACCTTGCAGTCTCTTAAATCGAAGCTTGCCTTGAAAACTTTAAGAAATCACAAAAGGATGATGTAATGGAAATCATAGGTCATCTGAAGAAAATTGTATTCAAACACATCTGACCTTGATTTGATTTTGATAGTTTGTACTTAGGAAGTTTTTGAATATCTAATGTATTTCATTTTGGATTGTACAAGAATCAATCAATGTAATTCTTCTTACTTATGAAATGCAATTTCACATTTTCAAATACTGACTGCTTGAATCCCTATGTTTTATTAACTTTCTTTATCTAATACTCTCCTTATTATTGATAACAAAAAGGGGGAGAGATGGTTGAATATGCAAAGAAAGAAAGATTGAATATGATGGTTGAATATGAATATTGAATATGAATATGCAAAGAAAGAATGCAAAGAAAGAAAGACTTGAAAATTTTAATGAAAGTTGATTGTATATGCATAAAGAAAGAAAGAAAGAGGGAGAAATAATTGTTTATGCAAGATAACTTGAAATGTTAATCAGTTAAAATTCGATGCTTATATATAGGGGGAGCTATTCAATACAGGGGAGCTTAACAAAAAGCTCAATTGAATTTTATGCACATTAAGATTAAATATTCATAATTGATGGATTATATTGAACTCATGCACAATTTTAAAAGCTTACTTTGAATATTGGCATCAAATCCTTCATTTAAAATGTTTAAGTTTCAAAATAACGATAATCTTTAGTTTGAATGAATTTTTGAATGCATATACTCAAAGTTTTTGTTATCATCAAAAAGGGGGAGATTGTTGACCCAATTGATGATTTTGATGATTAACAAAACTACTTGAGTATAACTATTGGAGGCTCTAATGATTTTGATTTAGTATTTCAGATTATAAGACTATTGAATGATCAAAATCAGGAGTTACATAGTGTTCTGGATCGAATCTAATGTCTAGGTAAGAATTGCAGACATTAGAGTCGACTCCGAGAATCACAGAGCCGACTCCGGAACTGGCACGGATGTTAGAGTCGACTCCGAGACTGTTAGAGTCGACTCTCACAGAAGAAGCAGAAAGTCGATTTTTCTGGCCCCAACCTAGAGTCGACTCCGGGTAAGTTAGAGTCGACTCCAGAAAAGTTTCTTGTCGACCCCAGAAAAGCCAGAGATGACTCCAGAAATATCGTTTTGAAATGCCTCGAGCTAGAGCCGACTCCAGAAAAGTTAGAGTCGACTCCAACCCACCTGGAACGAAAAATCAAGTTGCCAGATCAGCTCTAACGGTAATATTTCTATTTTACCTTATTTCTAACGGATATATTTTGCTACAAGGTACACTCCAACGGATAGTTTTCTTCCAAAAATGGTGAAAGAAATCTATAAAAAGGGAAGACTATTGTTCAAAAATAAGAACGGAAAATAGAAGGAAAAAGAGAGAAAATCTGAGATAGACAAATCCCATTTCAAAAATCCGAGAGCTTGAATCTTAAGAGGAAAACCTTCTAGCTCAAATCCACTCCACTCCAAAAAGCTCAAGAGGAATCCAAAGCGTTCAAATCAAAGTCTTGGTGGATTTCCCAACTTGGAGAAAGGAGATTCGTTTCTTGCTTTTGAACTCTTCTCAACTGCTTCAACTGTGAAGAATCGGAGCTGAGGCTTGATTCAACCTAGCAAGGAGAAGAAAAGAAGAAAAGAAGAAAAGCTCAAAAGCCAACCATCTACAAATCAGGCTTTTCTAAACTTGTTATATTATTTGTTTATCTGCTCATTAAGGAGCTTTGTATTTGAAAAACATATTTCATTTGTTTGTATCTAGTTCAATCTGGGGGATTGAACTAGTGGAGGTAGTCTTACCTCGGTTCAAGCTTGGTTAAGCTTGTGTTAGGGTTTTTGTGCTGGTGAGCCCTTCAAAACCAGCTGGGTTCGTTGTGCGCCCGGGAAAAACAACAAGTTTGAGTTGTGAGCTTGTAAAACAACTCTGCTGTAATCTAGGGTGATTATAGTGTGGACCCAAGTGAATCTTGGGAGTGGACGTAGGTGTTGGATACACCGAACCACTAAAACTCTTTGTGTTTGCCGTGTCTGTTGTCTCTCTCTATCTCTATTTTATTCACTACAATTTATATACTGTGCATTTGCCTTCATTCATTTCAAGCTAAATATTTTAAAAGGCTAATTTTTTAAAGAACCCAATTCACCCCCCCCTCTTGGGTTGTCATCTGGGCCAACAGACCGGCCCAGCTCTCCTCGCGGGCTGAGGTTTCCTGATGAAGGCGAGCAAGGCTTTCAGCCTACGCCATGCTCTCCTTCTTATACCTATCGGCCCGCGCCAGGGCCTTGGTGATAGTGGTGGAAGAGTGGACCAGCGCCTCGCGAAGGCCCAACGCTCCAGTGACCAATTGTAGCAGAGGAAGCATGTCAGCTACGAGAAGAAGAAGAAATATGAGAAAATGACAGGTGCTCAAAATTTACCTGGACAATAGAAACCATTACCATGTCTAGGAGTGCAGAGTGACTCATCCCCCGCGTCTCCTCTTCAAGTTTGGCAGTTCGGACCCCTGACAGGAGGCGGAAGTCCTGCGCGGCGTCTGCCATTGAACTGACCGGGGGAACCAGCCTCGTCTACCCCACCTATGGGCCTTCGGGTTGGGGGCGGGCCGGGCGCCAGGCCGATTGGCGGGATGAGCTCCCCGACTCACCCCTTTGCTTCTCGGTCGCCTCCATCCCATTCCGGGCCTCCCTGGTGACCCGCTCCCCCTCACTGGCGATTGGGGAGCACCTTCTCTCTCTGGCTCGGCAGCAGCCGGAGGGCCAACAGCAACAGTGACCCGCCCCGCCTTGGGCACGTCGGCGGCGGTGGGAGCTTCCTCCTCTCCATCCAAAACCACCACCATCGTCTCGGTGGTGGCCGGGATCTCCCCTTCTTCGATCTCGGCCCTCGCAGGCTTCCGGGCCGCCCTTACAACCGGCTTCTTCTCAGTCGGCTCCCCCACGGGTGTCGGGGCTATGGGGCTGCGGCCGGCCTTGCCGGCTCCCTTCCTCGGGGTTTCTTCGCCGGCCTGGACGACTCTCCAGTCGCCCGCCTTTTTTTCCTCAAAACGGCCTCAAAGTTGCTGGCGGAAACCCTCATTGCTGCACAAAAGAATAACGAGCATCATAAATGACATATAATAAATCGAAGGACGGACAGAAGAATTCAGGCGCCAAGCTCACCGGTCAACGGGGCTAACTCGGCTTCTATCAGGTTCTCCTCGGACAGGAGTTCCTTGTAATTGGGGATTTGACAGTTGGACAGTTGGGTTAATAACTCCCTATCCCTATCCCCTACTGTGGAGTCTTCGTTGGAGCTGGTATCGGGCTCCCTCCAAGTGGCCCTAACCCCTCGACGTGGGCAAAGAGAAATCTAGGTTTTCACCCCCTAATTTTGGATGGGAGGCCCAATGGGAAGGCTCTACCCGGCCTGATGGTAAATGCCCACCAGACACCCTCACCTTGGTGGCGGAGCTTATAGAAAGCTCGGAAGAGACAGCCCTGGGCGGGCCCCCTCGAAGTGGCAAAGGATTACAAAGGCGAAGATGATCCGAATCGAGTTCGGAGTCAACTGTGCCGGCACTAACCTATACCTATCTAAGAGATTAAGGAAAAAAGGATGGAAAGGAAGGCGCAGCCCGCACCGAAAGAACTCCTCGTACAGAGCGACCCGGCCTGGATGGTCAGAGGTCACCCTGTCCTTGGGCCCCGGCGCGGACAGGCCTATGAAGTCAGGGACATTGTATTTAGCTCTAAGGGTCTCTATGTCCTTAGAGGTCATGGTGGAAGCCACCCCAGCTGGACCCGCTGGATCGGAACTCACCACCGGAGGAAGCGCCGGACGGCGAGAGGACAAGGGAACTGCCCTAATAGGAGGACCGGAGGTGATCGGGGGTCCTACTGCCCCCGATTGACCATGGATGACTACACCGCCCACCGACTGAGGCATTCGACTTCTAGCTATAGGAGCCTGGTCCTCACTGCTAGATTGGGAAGACTATTCTGCGTGTCTCTTGCCCTCCCTAATGGCGCGGTAGTCCATAGGTAAAAAAGGGATGAAACTAACCTGAGAGTTGGAAAGACTCAGGTCGCAGAAGAACTCAAAGAAGAAGAAAGCAGAAGAAAGCAATGGCAGCGTACAAGTTTCTACATGCCCTTGGGAGGTTTTTATAGCCCCCGTCTCCAGCTAACGCCGCCCCATATCCCGCCATCTGGCGCGCGCCCATTGCGTTGCAGGCTGCCAGCCGAAAATCATGCCTATGCCCGAGGCGTGCCGCCTCGATCCGCTCCAGAAGACATGATCCCCGGCCAATCGTGGGCCATGGAAAACAGAGCGACAATGATGCCCTTGCATTTTTTCCCATCACCCAATGGGCTCCTTCTTCGGAGCGTCTGACGCCAACGTCATCACCACCTAACGCATGATTACGGGAGATCTTCGAAGCGACACTACCTCGAAACAAAGCGCCAGCACATCAGCCCATTTAAAGCGCACTAAAGGAGGCAATCATTCTTTTTGAATTTTCGTGCCCCTTTCGCCCAAAGGATTGCAGACGCGTGGCCCTTAGCACTCAGGGGCTAGGGGGCATCTGATGTGGCTAATGTAGCCACAAGGGTAATTTCGGAAAAATTAAAACATGGGTGCACCCGACATCTTCAAGCTCGCCGAGTCGGCCCCGACCCTTCCTGGTCGGCCCTTCTTGGCCCCGGCCTCTCCAAGCTCGCCGAGTCGGCCCCGACCCTTCCTGATCGGCCCTTCTCAGCCTCGGCATCTCCAAGCTCGCCGAGTCAGCCCCGACCATTCCTGGTCGGCCCTTCTCGGCCTCGGCGTCTCCAAGCTCGCCGAGTCGGCCCCGACCCTTCCTGGCCGACCCTTCTCGGCCCCGGAACCTCCAAGCTTGCCGAGTCGGCCCCGACCCTTCCTGGTCGGCCCTTCTCGGCCCCGGCATCTCCAAGCTCGCCAAGTCGGCACCCGACCCTTCCTGGTCGGCCCTTCTCGACCCCAGCATCTCCAAGCCCGCCGAGTCAGCCCGACCATTCCTGGTCGGCCTTTCTCGGCCTCGGCACCTCCAAGCCCGCCGAGTCGACCCCGACCATCTCTGGTCGGCCCTTCTCGGCCCCCGTTGTCTCCAAGCTCGCCAAGTCGGCCCCGACCCTTCCTGTCGGCCCTTCTCGGCCCCGGCACCTCCAAGCTCGCCGAGTCGGCCCCGACCCTTCCTGGTTGGCCCTTCTCGGCCTCGGTGTCTCCAAGCTCGCCGAGTCGGCCCCGACCCTTCCTGGTCGGCCCTTCTCGGCCCCGGCAACTCCAAGCCCGCCGAATCGGCCCTGACCATTCCTGGTCGGCCCTTCTCGGCCCCCGGCGTCTCCAGGATCACCGAGTTGGCCTCGCCCTGGCACGTCCTAGTCGGCAAGGTCGGCCCCGGCCACCCCTGGCCGACCCAGATAAGCTTCGGCTCCCCCGGGGGAGTCGAGACTTCCCGGTTTCCTCCAAATCTGCCCCAACACGGCCCTGGTAGCTCGGGACGCTACCTCTCTGACCCGCGCCACCTGACAACGCCAGATCCAACTACCCACTGGCCACGTTGCTGATGGGACTGGACCCAACTACCCAATAGCCCCGCTGGCTGATGGGACTTAGCCCACCAACCGCCACTTTCTCCCTTTCTGATGAGACAGGACCCACCAACCAGCGCAGATTCACGCAACTCCCAAGAACTCCGCGGACATTCCTTCCTCATGGAATCTCACGTGATCATGCCAGGTCAACCCCTATAAAAAGGTGAATCTACTCAGCAAACAGGTATGTGCGATAATCCTCAAAAAAATCGCTATCTTAAAACCCAGAAAGGAATCCCCTCCTCTGGAGCACCCTTTCATCTAAAAAGAGCTCATTCGAGCTCCTCTTCTGCTGTGACATCAATTGCTACTTTGAGCATCGGAGGGTCCCATCGAAGAATCTTCTTCGGTCCTAGGACTTCTTTGCAGGCAACCTGTGAAGCGAAGCCTCGAGAATCCGTCCGTTCCCAACGTTCAGGATCAGTGATTGGGCGTCATCAGAACATTTCTTTAGTTATCAACAAAGAAAGAAAATGAGTTCAGACATGAGAAAATAAAAAGATTAAAAGAAGGAAAAAAAAAACTTATTTTTTTATTAAAATTAATTAGATCTTTAATTAATGTCTTAAAAAAATTTTATATTTTTTTAACTCGTAATTTACTATTCATATTTAATATTTTTAAAATTTAAAAATTTAGATAGAATGCATGGTGTCTGTGAGTCGTTTCAGAACCTTTTTTCCATCATACTTATAAAGAGCTCATGCGTCCAGGTTTTGTGTCCATGGAAAATCTCGTGGATGCTTAAACGAGAAGAAACGATAATCTTGGGAAGGACAAAATGACTCAGAGCTTTACTTTGTTCCTCGTTCCCTTCGAATAGAACGTACTTAAATGAGCTTTACCTTGAACTGTCCAGCTTCGTAATTGCGCTGCGAGCTGTGCCGCATAACGAGGCGACGCGAATGGCGGAAGGGAGCTGACTGTTGAGTGACTTTTTTTAGAGTGATTTTCCGAGCCATCGTAGCTTTCTCACGGAAACTTGCTCCCTGTTTTCACTTGTAACCAAGCTCTCGCATCATTCTCTCATGGCTTCTCGAAGGGACTGCACCAAAGAGATTGCAAGCTCTCACCTTTCCACCTCCAGAAGAAACCCCAGCGCTCTTTTGGTGGATTTCATTCGGTCTTTTGAGAGGACGGGAGCTGAGGTCTCGTCCAAAGACGCGATTTTTCTCAAGGAGTTAGTTCTGGTAATCCTTTGCCCGAACCCTTTTGTTTTCCTCTTTGCTTTATTCTTCTTCTTAGAGATTAAGAGAAACCTAGGCACTCGTACAAGTTTAGTTGGAAAAGATCTATCCTTCATTTTGAGGAGGTAATGAGTTCAAGGTGGGTACTCAAGATGGAATTCAGGAATCTGGATGATTGTCTCATCGCCTGGATTGCCCAAGCAGTTGGCTTCCTGAATGGATTCCATGTTGGTTTCTTCTCAGGAGCTGGATTTATTTGAGAACTTTGATATTCACATCCTTTCTAATTCTCTACAAAGAAAAAACAAATCTTCTTTTAACTAGATTATTTACTTGGAAGTAGAGATAGGTAGGGTTTCTAGATGCAATTGCTTGATATTATGATATGGGCATCGCTGAGTCAGGGGGTTGTGAATAAACATTATAGTATTGGGGCAGGTTGTTATGCTTTCTGGTGAAAACAGTGTCAGCATTGGAAATACTAAAAATTTTAGAAAAATAAATGGAAATATAGACTAGAAATATGATGGAGGAACTATTAGAGCTTTATTCTCCTATAGAATGCTTTTGCAACATAATATTCAATATTACAATTTGGAAAAAAATTGTGATTTATGATATCAAGGGGCTCATCAATCAGCAAAACACCAAAATTAACCGGTAAATCTGCACGTGTGAATGCTTCCGGAGTCCTGGTGTAATTTTTTTAATGCGTTTTATTTTTTAGGCTAATATTCCATTGCACATATTTGAGTGGTAGGATTTGGTTATGAACTAATTGGCCTGTCATGTGGTGATGATCTAAAAGGTGGATTCCTTTTTTTTTTTTTTTTTTTTTTTTGGTACAAACAGGAATCACACCACTCTAGGGTGACTCAGTCCCACATTATCAGAATACAATATTAAGTTCAAACCAGGAGGACACCATTCACCGGGCTTCCAGCACCAGAATCCAGAATGATCAGCAACTCTAGCGGCGATCCAGTCAGCCGCTGAGTTGGCTTCCCTGAAGATATTACTGATCTGTATACTGTGAACCCCTGTAGGAGAGAACGAATATCAGAGATCAAAGGGTTGGTAGGCGACTGCGCGCAATGATCCTGGCGAAGCCATCGAATCACCGTGAGAGCATCACCCTCAAGGATAATACGACGGGCATCGAGTCTGCGTATAACACAGGAAACTCCAGCCCACGCAGCATAAAGCTCTGCAAGTGGCACGACGAATCGAGATGTCCAAATCCCCCAGCAGCAATCATAGTACCGTCAGGACCCCGAATGACATAACCCGATCCGGCAGATCTGCCTCGGACACTCCCATCAAAGTTGATTTTGATAAACCCTGGAGGGGGGTTCCCAAGAAATAAAGACCGTTCTCTGGTGCGCTGCCGAGGCAGCATGGGAATCCCAGAGGCCAGGCCTATCAAAATTACAAACAAGACGATGGGACGTATACTCAGTAGATAGGGACAAGGCAGTCCGAACAACCCTGAAGGACGGAGTAGGCTCCTGAGTAAAGACAATCCGGTTCTGGGATAACCAGATCTGGTAAGCAATGTAAGCCCTCGTCGCGCCCTGCTTGCTGCTACCTCTCCTAACATCCTGCCTGATCAAGTCAAGGAAAGATAACGAAAGAGAAGATGAAGCGACAGCCCAAGGCTTGACGCTAGCGATCTCCCAAATGTGGTGAGCTCTGAGACAAGTGAAGATGGCGTGATCCACCGCCTCCTTCAATACCGCATATCGGACACGTAGGCTGAATCCCCAGGCCACGTCTAGAAAGAACCGAGCAAGTAGGGAGACAATTTCGAGCAATCTTCTATAGAAAAAGATGAACCCTGGGATGAATGGGAAGACGCCAAATCCAAGCCATATCTGTCAACGATCGGGATGAACACGGTAAATCTTGATGATGTCCCTGATGGGAGCACTCGGAATACCAGACCGCCTCCAAACCCTGATGTCGGGGGAGTGCCCAGGAGAAAGAGGGATAGCAGCTATACGTCGCATAAGCTTCTCGCCAAAGAAGCGGGATAACAGAGGAGTAGACCATGAAGAATGATCCAGCACCGTGAGGTCACTAACTCGCATGTCAAGAGGAATATCAGTGTTGACGAAAGTAGGCCATCGAGACAAAGGAAGGTCAGCGATCCAGGAATCATAAGCAACATCCACAGAAGCACCATTGCCAAGAATCCAGGAGATACTATGAAGGATGTCCGGAGCATGAGTACAAACCTCTTTCCAGAAAAAAGAGTGACCCCGAAGAGACTGCAGGTTAGTGGAGGAGTCCAATCCCCATACTTGCCACGCATAAAGGAACTCCACATACAGTGCGGATCAAGCAAAAAGCGAGTAGCATGCCTAGCAATCAAGGCCTCCCTCCGAGCAGTCAAGGACTGGATCCCAAGGCCTCCCTCGGAAAGCGGCAGACAGACACAATCCCAGGCTAAAAGATGAACACCATGACCATCCTGGGACGATCCCCAGAGAAAATCCCTGAAATAACGCTCAATCCTCCTTAGACAAGTCAAAGGGACAGCAGCATTAGATAAGAGATAGAGAGGAAGAGATGTGAGCACTGATCGAATAAGAGTGATCCTCGCCATCATAGATAGCCCAGTGACCTGCCACCCCTCCAGCCGATCACGAATCCTCGACTCGAGCTTACTAAAGTCCGAGATCTTAGGTTTTCTGCCAGTAATAGGAATACCCAGATAGGAGAGACACTCTGACTGCACAGAAATCCCCATGATCTGCTTGATAGTCCCCTTAAGGTGGATTCCTTTTTGATTTAGCCAATTTATTGAAAGTAATAATCATAACTTCTAAACTGTAGGGGTCTACCCAGAAATTAATCTCAAGCTGCTCTCTTGCCTTTGTATTTTGAAATTTAATTTCAAGTTTTTGTAAACAAGTTACTGATCTCATAAGTTACACTGTTCTGAAGTTCAATGGATGTTTCGAAGCTTTGCACTGGGTGGCCTCATTACCTTCCTCTCCTCTGGCGTTTCTTCTAATATTCCTTGAAGCTTGAGGGAATTGTGTCCCTTCTTGTTCTTCTCTCTTTTGATGGAATCCTTTTCATTTTCTTAATGAATCATTTTTGGGCTCCCCATCTTTTACATCAGAAAGGGTGAAATTGCTTTTCTACACAACTCTTGTATGGTTTGGATGTCAACATCCTATTCATGTAATGTTCACTAATTTGCATGCATATTGTTTGCACTTTCTCCCTTATCTTTTGATGAAGATATTTAGCTTTTTTATGTGTTCTGTGCAGAGCTGTGATATAATTGCAGATATCTCGGAGGATCTCTATTTGGAAATGTTATGCTTTCTAGCTGACAACTGCGTAGATTATTTTGCTGGCAGTTTCATTGGTGATGTTCCTATGGTCAAGTACCTCAATCAGTACGGGAAGGTAACTTTGTGTAGCATTGACATGTCTCAAAATGGAGGTTGTAAAATATGCATGCCATCTGATTATAAGTATGGCCTTTGGCTCTCTGTGTGGAACAATGAACTCAAGGGTGCATCAGATATCTTCTTTCTACCTGAATTTACACTGACAGCATTAGAGACATTCCCTAAACGAAAAGAAGTTGTCTTCTTAGATGCATGAACAACTGGGCATTGAAGATATCTCTGTGCATGATTTCAGCTATATGGTTCTGTGTAATTTGAAGAAGACAAATGACAGAGACCTTATAGTTGGTTTCACACACTTCTTATGCAGCTCTTATCAAAAGGGTATCTCACTGAAGAGTTTGTTTCTGCACTCTGTGAGTCGATGCCTGTTGTTGATAAACGTGGGAAATAATTGTGGCTATGGTTGGAGCTCTTGTGCCTGCATCAGCAAGCAAGTGGGTAGAATTAGCAGGCACAAGCCTCTGGACTGGAGGGAATTACACTGAATTGGGAGAAGACTACTTGCATTGTGGACACTTTTCTGGTGAACATGTGGAAAAGAATAGAATATTATCCTTCCTGCAAAGATTCTTCAATGCTCTAGATATACCTGAAGTGTACCCTCCTGATGCTGATTTGCCAACAGCTTCTTCGCCTTTATCAGGAGAACATGCACTTTTGCTACTAAAATGGGTAAAGAAAGCAACGACTCATGGTATAGGATTGCCTGGCAGGTTCTTAAAGAGCATACGAGAAGGAAAATGGTTGAAAACCAGTTTGGGTTTCAAGTCTCCTTCTGAGTCATTTCTATGCACATCCCAGTGGGGTTCTCTTCTATGTGTTGGCAGTGCCATTAAGATATTCCTTTAGTTGATGAAAAGTTCTATGCAGTCAGATCACTGCATACCAGAATGAGTTAAACAGCTTGGGGGTGGTCTCTGATGTGAAGACTGTTGCTTGTTTACTGCTCATAGGCTTATCTCAGCAAATACTATCTCATCATGACAAAAGACTGTTATTTCGCTACTAAGGTTAATTAGATATATGGCTGAGAAGAAAATAGCACATGAGGAGATCCTGAGAAGTTTTCAAGAGGAAAAATGGCTTATGACCTCGAAGGGATGTAAGTCTCCACTTGGGTCTGTAATGTTTAATGAAGAGTGGGAAGTTTTTCGGCAAATTGCTGATCTTCCTTTTGTGGATGAGGCATATTATGGGAAGGAAATCTGCTGCTATGAAAGTGAGCTTAAGTTGTTGGGGGTTGCAGTGGGATTTGATAAGAGCTATGAGCTTATTATGGAAAATTTTAGATTCCCTGCTTGCATGCCTGCTCTAACAGTTAACAGCTTTATTCTAATATTGGAATGCATTCGGCATTCAAGTTCATCATCTCATTTTATCGATACATTAAGGGAACAAGAATGGATAAAAACTGATCTTGGATATCGGTCTCCAAATGAATGTTTCTTATTTGATTCAGGATGGGGATGCCTTTTGCAATGGGCTGGTGTTCCAGTTATTGATGAATCTTCTATGGGAACCATATAAGGTCATATGTTGATGAATTAAAAAGAGCTGGAGTGCTGGTTGCATTTGAGGATGCCTGCAACAATGTCATTAATCATGTTAAGTTGCTCCTGCATCCTCCATGTTTAACAAAACAATCATCCATTTCACTCCTTCAATCTTGTAAGCAACTAAGGGCAAATGGTTACTCCTTGTTTCGTAAGCTTAGAGAGTGCATATCACAGGAAAATTGGCTAAAAACTCGCCTTGGTTTTAGATCACCTAGTGAATCTGCTATCTATATTTATGGATGGGAGTCCTTATCTCAAATTGCTGATATTCCATTTCTTGATGCAAGTTATTATGGAGAAACCATTTATTCATATGCAGATGAACTTAGCTTTATTGGTGTCACGGCTGATTCTTGCAAGGCATTTCATCTTCTTGTTGCTGGATTTAAGTTTCCCAAACATAAATCTCAGATAACAGCTCCTGTCGTCATTTCATTGCTGGAATGTGTCAAATACCAAATGGAGAAGTCTCCAGAAGAGCCTTTGCCTGCTGAATTCTTGAGATGCATAAGATCAAAGAAATGGCTTAAAACATATATGGGCTACAGCTCTCCACTGAAGTGCCTCCTGTATGATTCTGAATGGGATTCTGTTCTGGAAAAGAAGGATGCTCCATTCATTGATGAGTCATTTTATGGGTCTGATATTGCCTTGTATTGGAAAGAGTTGAGTTCCATAGGAGTTAGAGTTAGAGTTGGGAGTGGGTGTCGATTGATAGCTCACTGTCTCAGATTTCATACATATTTCTCTGCAATTGTTAGAATATATAGATACCTGCAAAGTTTTAACTGGGAGCCAGAAGCAGAAGAGAAATCTGAATGCTGGATTTGGATTCCTAGTGAGATTGAAGCTGCTGGAAAATGGGTAAGCAGCAAAGATTGCGTTCTTCATCAAGAGGATAACATATCTAACTCCACTGCAAGAGTGCTAGAGAGGTATTATGACAAAATTTGCTTCCTTTCTTTAGTACAGCTTTCGGAGTTACCGCACCCTAGAAGCTATCAACGGAAATAAGTTTTTGTTGTAGAATCATGACTTGGACTCTCTTGTTTTAATTTTAAGTTTGATGATGCTTGACTGCATCTTTGGAATCGAATAATTGTAATATTCGGTGTATTTTATGATTTTGCATAATGGTTCTGTTAGGGTTTAGACCTGTGATGAATAGCAATGGATTCCCGTTGAACAAGAACTAGAACTAAGGATTCTAATCCTGTTAGGTTTAGACCTTGATGAATAGCAATGGGATTCCCCGTTCAACAAGAACTAGAACTAAGGAAAGGTTTAGACCTAGAACTAAGGATTTCTAATCCTGTTAGGTTTACTTCTTGAAAAGGAGGAAGATGGGGAGGAGAAAGAAAGGGCTGCCGCCCTATGATGAGAGAAGGGAATTTTTGGGAGAAAAGAATCTGTTCTCTATTCCATCCAAACCCTAGAGACTAGAGTTTAAATACATCCACGAAGTGGGCCAGGCCCAGACTCAACAAAAAACTCCCATGGACTAACCAATGAGATTAAACTAATCCCCAAGCCCGTGTACACCCGTGACTTGATTTAATCTCAACCCTTGGACTCAAACCCAGCCCAATACAAGTTAGCCCACCTGGGCCTTGATAGCACCACACCAGGCCCAACAATCTCCACCTTGGTGCTTTCAAGGCCTCAGCACGTCCACTGTGTCCATCAGCTTTAACAACGAAATACACTTTTGAAAACTGTCCCGTGGAAGAACCTTAGTCAGTGCATCTGCTGGATTTTCTTTGGTGTATACCTTCACCAGCTCCACCTCACCATCTTCCACCAGCTCTCTGATCCTGTGGTATCTGAGGTCAATGTGCTTCGTCCTGGCATGATAGACTGCATTCTGCGCAAGCATCAGAGCACTCTGGCTGTCACTATGCACCTGGACAACCTTCTGATCAAGTCCCATCTCCAGCATCAAGCCCTTCAGCCAAAGAGCTTCCTTTGCTGCCTCTGTGATACCTATGTATTCTGCCTCCGTGGTAGATAAGGCTGTGATGGGCTGCAGACATGATCTCCACGATACTGGACCACCAAACAGGCTGAACACAAAGCCTGTTGTGGATCTCCTAGTGTCCACATCTCCACCAAAGTCTGCATCCACATACCCATATAACTGCCCACGAGCCTCCTTGGATAAGTTGGATCTCTCAGCACCTTCTTGCTGTCCATAGCAAATACCAACCCCAACTGTACCTACCAAGTACCTGAAGATTCCCTTCAGTGCTCGCCAGTGCTCCCTACCAGGCTGCGCCATGAACCTGCTCACCTGGCTCACTGCATGGGCTATGTCTGGCCTACAACATACCATGGCATACATAAGGCTCCCAACACCAGAAGCATATGGTACCTTCTCCATCTCCTGAGCCTCCACCTCAGTCTGTGGTGACATGGTCTTCGATAAGGAAAAATGTGCTGCCAAAGGTAGTGCTGTCGGTTTGGCATCCTTCATCCCATATCGCTCCAGAATCTTTTTAATGTAGCCACCCTGACTCAGATGCAGCACACCTTTGGATCTATCTCTGATGATTTCCATCCCTAGGATCTTCCTGGCTGGCCCCAGATCCTTCATCTCAAACTCCCGAGACAAAGCTATCTTCAGTTCCTGTACAGCCTTCTCACTCTTGCATGCTATCAGCATGTCATCTACATACAAGAGTAAGTACATCCTAGACCCATCATCCAGAGATTTAACATACACACAAGAATCATACTCACACCTGGAAAGTCCAATGCTCCTAACATAAGTGTCAAATCTCTTGTACCACTGCCTCGGCGACTGCTTCAGCCCATACAGAGATTTCTTCAGCAAACAGACTTCCCATCTGATCTTGGTTCTCTAAACCCTGGTGGCTGCTCCATGTAGATGCTCTCCTCCAAATGACCATGGAGGAATGCTGTCTTCACATCCATCTGCTCCAGCTCCAAGTCCTGAGCTGCTACAATACTCAATAATAGTCTGATGGAAGTGTGCCTGACAACTGGAGAAAATATCTCACCATAATCGATGCCTTCTTTCTGAGAGTATCCTTTGGCCACTAGTCTTGCCTTATACCTGATACCCTCTTGTTCTGAAGCTCCTTCCTTGCGCTGATAAACCCATTTACAACCAATGGGTTTCTTTCCTTGTGGCAGCTGGACCACCTGCCACGTATTATTGCTGTGAAGAGACTGCATTTCCTCTGCCATAGCATGGATCCACCTATCTCTATCCTGACTTTCCATAGCCTCCTCATAGGTGAAAGGGTCTCCATTCGCTGTCACCAGGGCATATGACAACGAATCCTCAAAGCCGTATCGAACTGGTGGTCGCACGTTCCTCCTGGGCCTTTGCTGTGCGATCCCAGTATCAGTCCCCTGTCCAGCTGCATCCTGCTGAACTCCCTGGCTTCTACCCCCTCTGTCAGTCCTCTCCACCTGAATCTCAAATCCTCCTGGTCCACTAGCAAATGGCACAACTGTATAGGAGGTTGTCTGACTAGTGTTACCGTGTTCTACCTCCTGTAGTCCCTGCTGTGCATCCATGCCACTTCTGTTCTGGAGGATTGAGCTCTCATCAAAGGTTACATCTCTGCTGATGACAACCTTCTTCTCCAAGGGGTCCCATAGCCGATACCCCTTGACTCCTCGCGGGTAGCCTAGGAACACCATCTTCTTAGACCTGGCATCCAACTTACTCCGCTCCCCAGCTCCAACATGCACATATGCTGTGCATCCAAACACCCTTAGATGGTTTAGGCTTGTCTTCCTTCCAGACCATATCTCCTCTGGAATGTCTCCATCTAACCTGGTGTGCGGTGACCGATTGACCAAGTAGCTAGCTGCATCTACTGCGTCAACCCAGAACATCTTTGGAAGCCCTGCCTGCAGCCTTAAGCATCTTGCCTTTTCCAATAGTGTTCTGTTCATCCTCTCAGCCACCCCATTCTGTTGAGGAGTTCCCATCACCGAGAAGTGCCTTCTGATGCCCCACTCCTCACAAAAAATCTGGAACTCCCTGCTGGTGTATTCCCCGCCATTATCAGACCTCAGACACTTCACACTTTTACCCTGCTCCTTCTCCACCTCAGCCTTCCAGATTTTGAACTTGGTGAAGACCTCTGATTTCTCCTTCATAAAGTAGATCCACAGCTTCCTTGAGAAATCATCTATCAGGGTCATAAAGTATCTGGCCCCATTCCTTGCAGAAACTGGGGCTGGTCCCCAGACATCTGTGTGTACTAACTCCAGGGGTTCAGCACTCCTAGCTGTGCTGACTGAGAACTGTACTCTCCTCTGCTTTCCCATCTGACAAGGCTCACAGATCTCCATATCTCCGCTACTCAAGTCTGGAAGCAGACCTCTCTTGCTCAGTTCTTTCATCCCCTTGTCTCCCATGTGGCCCAGGCGGTAATGCCACATCCTGTACACATCCCGGGGATCTTGCTCCACAGCTGCCACCTCAGATTTCACAGTCATCACAGAGCCCTCCATCTTGTATAGATTATTTTCCAGCCTCCTCCCTCTCATCACCACCATGGCTCCATTGGAGATGTTCAGAACTCCACTCCTGGCACGACTGCTGAAGCTGTATCCAGTCCGCTCCAAGTACCCCAGTGATACCAGATTCTTCTTGAGTTCTGGGACATGCTTCACACTGGTAAGAGTGCGCACCATACCATCAAACATCCTCACCCTCACTGTGCCAATACCTGCCACCTTGCAAGGGTGATTATCTCCAAGAGTCACATTCCCCTCCTCAACCTCTGTGTAAGTACTGAACCACGACCGGTTGGGAGTGTAATGATGAGAACAGGCTGAATCCAAGGTCCACATCTCTGTGCTGTGCCTGTGATCATCTGATACAACCAAGAGATCATCCTCCACCTCCTGATCTGCAACTGTACTCACAGACTCAGATCCTCCTTTTTCTCCCTTCTGATTTTTCCACTTAGGACAATTCTTCTTAAAATGTCCTACCTCTCCACACTTATAGCACTTCAGCTCTCTCTTGCCTTTCCTGGACTTTGATCGTCCTCCAGACTTACTTCTGTCCCTGCCCCTACCTCTGCCTGTCCTTTCCCCAACTGATAGACCCTCCTGGGGAACAGCTTCCTTGGTCATCTTCTCCCTCTGCTCATTCGTCCGAAGCACCGAGACAATATCTTCATAAATTAATGTCTCCTTCCCATAGAGCAGTGTTGTGACCAATGAGTCATAAGACGTGGGCATTGAACATAAAAGCAGAAGTGCTTTATCTTCTTCCTCCATCTTGACCCCGACATTCAGAAGTTCATTGCTCATCTGGTCGAATATCTGGATGTGACCCAGCACATCTCCACCTTCTGACATCCGAAGGCTGTAGAGGCGCTTCTTCAACATCAACTTGTTGCACATATTCTTCCCATATAGAGGGTGTGCAACTTCGTCCAGAGTCCCTTCGGGGTCTTCTCCTCCAGCACTGAATAGAGGACTGAATCCGCCAGACAGCCCCTGATCATTGAACATGTCTTCTTCTCCAATGAAATCCACTGCTTGTCTGTCATCCCATCTGGCCTTTCCTCCAAAGCCAAATCTAAACCCTGCTGCACAAGGAGGTCCTCTACCCGGACTTTCCACATGGAGAAACTTCCCTTCCCATCAAACTTCTCAACCTCTATTTTATGCTACTCCCCATGGCCAATTCCAAAAATAGCACAAAAATAAATTTTATAAAATAGAGAAGTACCTTGATGAGATTCTGTTGAAATTATTTCAACTCCTTGAAGGCCTCCAGATTACTCCTTGAACCAGGCTCTGATACCACTTGTTAGGGTTTAGACCTGTGATTAATAGCAATGGGATTCCCTGTTGAACAAGAACTAGAACTAAGGATTCCTAATCCTGTTAGGTTTAGACCTTGATGAATAGCAATGGGATTCCCCGTTCAACAAGAACTAGAACTAAGGATTCCCAATCCTGTTAGGTTTAGACCTTGATGAAGAACTAAGGATTTCTAATCCTGTTAGGTTTACTTCTTGAAAAAGGAGGAAGATGGGGAGGAGAAAGAAAGGGCTGCCGCCCTATGATGAGAGAAGGGAATTTTTGGGAGAAAAGAATCTGTTCTCTATCCCATCCAAACCCTAGAGACTAGAGTTTAAATACATCCACGAAGTGGGCCAGGCCCAGACTCAACAAAAAACTCCCATGGACTAATCCAATGAGATTAAACTAATCCCCAAGCCCGTGTACACCCGTGACTTGATTTAATCTCAACCCTTGGACTCAAACCCAGCCCAATACAAGTTAGCCCACCTGGGCCTTGATAGCACCACACCAGGCCCAACAGGTTCCACCATTGAAATGGCTCCATGTTTCTTGATAGACAACTATGCACTGAATTTTGCATAAGAAAACCAATTTTATATGTATGAGATGGGTGGCCTTCATATTTGGCTGGACCACTCCAGTTTATTTGTAAGAGCTCTGAAAACACTACTGTGCATTGAAGCTTGTTATCCCATATCCCATTTAAAAAGATTGCTTCACCTAACCGTCCTCTCAAAAGAAGGATTATTATCCCTTCAAACAGAATGGTACAGCCATGTTCATGGAAGAGAATTTGCTTTATGCAATTCAATAGACATGTTTGCTTGAGCCTGTGAGAAAATGAGCATCAGATGGTTATTTTGGACGCTTCGTATCTGTCTACCTCGCTTCATTTCTTTTGCAGCTTTCTTGGGTCCTTCATGGTTAGTAGCATAAAAAATTGTTCCTTTGGGAACCCAAATTTTCTTTCCTTTATTATTTAACTTCTTATCAATTTTCTTAAAATTGCATTCAAAAACTTTGTGTCCCTTCTTGTTACAGTAATGACATGTAACATTATCATTGTTTTGTTCCTTTCTAAAAAAGTTTTTGACAAATTTTTGTTTCAAATTAGGTCTATATCTAAACCAGCCTTATCATATATAGCTCTTTGATTACTTAACAATAAATTAAGTTTTTCTGAACTATAAGTGAATTTATCAACAATACTTTTATATTTATCAACTTCCTTCTTTAGTTTATCATTTTCATTGGAAATTGATTCTTTTTCTTTAGTCAAATTGTCTTTTTCAGATTTCAGCACTTTAGTTTCATTATTAAGATTTTCTTTTTCTTCAATCAAAGTTAAATTTTCATTTTTCAAAAACTTATATTTCTTTTTCAAAATTTTGAAATCACCAACAAGTTCATTAAAAGCATCAAACAATTCATCAAAAGCAAATTCATCGCAAGGGGGTTTTAGAACTTACCTCATCCTCCTCGTTTGCCATAAAGCAAATGTTGGCAACCTCCTTTTGTTCTTCCTCCGATGAGGATTCATCGCTGTCGCTCCAAGTTGCAACATAGGCTTTCTTTTTCTTCTTGAAAGTCTTTTTCAGTTGAGGACAATCATATCTATAATGCCCCGGTTTCTTACATTCATAGCAAATCAAGGGGTCTTTCTCTTTATCCTTGTCCTTGTCTTTTTCTTTCTCTCCTTCCATCTTAGTTCCAAATTTCTTCTTGTGGAAGGGTCTCTTTCTCCTCATGAATTTTTTGAACTTTCTTGCTAGAAGAGCTGTCTCATCATCATCTTCTTCACTATCACTGCAGCTCTCCTCATTTTCAGCAGCCTTAAGAGCTATGGTCCTTTTCTTTTTCACATCTTCTTCTATGTGCTGCTTCATGGTCAATTCATGGGTCATTAGGGATCCTAGAAGCTCCTCTAAGGGTAAGGTGTTGAGGTCCTTTGCTTCTTGGATTGCTGTCACCTTCGCTTCCCACGTTCTTGGAAGTGACCTGAGAATTTTACGGACAAGTTTAGAGTTAGAATATGTTTTGCCTAAACTTTTTAACCCATTTACAATATCAGTAAATCTAGTGTACATGCTAGCTATAGTTTCAGTTTGTTCCATGCAAAATAACTCATATTTATGAACAAGAATGTTTATTTTGGATTCTTTTACTTGGTTAGTACCCTCATGGGTAACCTCTAATCTATCCCAAATCTCCTTTGCGGAATTACATGTGGAGATTCTATTAAATTCATTAGCATCTAAAGAGCAATATAAGACATTCATGGCCTTAGCATTGAGCTGTGTCATTTTTCTATCATTATCATTCCAATCCCTTTCGGGCTTAGGAACAATAGTGCCATCAACAACGTGTGTGGGTGTACTAGGTCCATAGTTATAACACCCCATAATTCATAATCAGAAGCTTGAATGAATATCCTCATTCTTGCTTTCCAATAAGAATAGTTGGAACCATTAAATAAGGGAGGTCTATTCGTAGAATGACCTTCGGCAAATGATCCAACTTGAGCTGCCATTTGGATCTTTAGCTCTTGATCGTATGATCAAAATCTAATGAGCACTTGCTCTGATACCAATTGTTGGCCCAGATGACAACCCAAGAGGGGGGGTGAATTGGGTTCTTTAAAAAAAATTAGCCTCTTAAAAAAATTGTTTGCTTAAGATGAATGAAAATAAATGCAATGTAAATATAAAGCACAATGAATAAAATAGAGATAGAGATAGAGACAATGGAAGCACGGCAAACACAAAGATTTTATAGTGGTTCGGTGTATCCAACACCTACGTCCACTCCCAAGATCCTACTTGGGTCCACACTATAATCTCCTCGATTACAGCCGAGTTGTTTTACAAGTTCACAACCCAAACTTGTTGTTTTACCCGGGATCACAACGAACCCAGCCGGTTTTACGGGCTCACCAGCACACAACCCTAAACTCAAGCTAAACTAGCTTGACCCGAGGTTAACAACCTCCACTAGTTCAATCCCCTTTGATTGAACTAGGCACAAACAAATATAAGAATGTTTTACAAAGTTTCACAGCTCCTCAATGAGCAAATATTCAAAGATAAGTAAATAGGTTTAGAAAAGCCTGGTTTGAAGTTGTTTGGCTTTGAGCTTTTCTTCTTTTCCTTTTCTTCTCCTTGCTGGGTTGAATCAAGCCTCAGCTCCGATTCCTCACAGTAGATGCAGTTGAGAAGATTGAAAAGTTGGTCTTTTTCTTCTAGTTGAGAATCCTTCGATTTTTTCACTATTTGAATGGCTTGGATTCTTCTTTGAGCTTTGTGGAGTGGAAGGATTTGAATTTGAAAGCTCCTCTCTTGGATATAAGGCTCAAGACTTCTCGGATTTTGATTTTTGATTTTTGTCTATCCGTTTCTATTCTCTTTTCAAACGGTTGTTTTTCCCCCTTTTTATAGATTTTCCTTTGATTCATTTTTGGGTGGAAATCTAGCCGTTGGAGTGTACCTGGAAGGATTTTCATTCATAAAAAATAGCCGTTAGATGTCAGAAATCAAAAATATTACCGTTAGAGCTGATCTGGCATTTTTAATTTTTTGTCCAGGTGGGTTGGAGTCGGCTCCAGCTTTTCAGGTGTGGCTCCAGATCGTTTTTCCATAAATAGTAAAATCTGAGTTCGTCGTGGAGTCGGCTCCGCAAAAGTAAGTGTCGGCTCACCGTCGTCAGGTGTCGGCTCCCGAATACTGTAGGTGTCGCTCCAGGATGCTCAAAAAATCAACGTTCTGTCCCCGCATCGGAGTCGGCTCCAGACACTGTAAGTGTCGACTCCGAAACTTTAGGTGTCGGCTCCGAAACTCTAGGTGTCGGCTCCAGGTTGTATCAAAAATCAGATTAAAATTGAATTGGCCATGGGGTCGGCTCCAGACTTTCTAGGTGTCGACTCCAAGCTCTGAAACTTTGAAATCTCTGATTTGTATTTGATTCAAAATTCATTTCTTAATTCCTTTAAATTGATCAAATAAATTTAAGTCCTGAAACACTTATAAAATCCATTAGTAATCAAATAAATATACTCAATTCCTTTATTAATCATCAAAATCAATAAATGGATCAACAGTTAGCAGCCTAGGGTCTTCCTAGCGCTGCTAGGAAAAGAGAGAGAGAGAGAAGAAGAAGAAGAAGAAGAACAAGAACAAGAGGAGAGAAAAGTGGGAAGGCAAAGCCCTATGTTGCCAGGAAAGGAGAGGCCAAAAGAGAAAAAGAGGGAAAAGAAGAGGAAAAGAGGAACCTCTATTCCTTTACTTTTCTTCCGAGGAGTGCCACCGTCAGGATATCGTTGAACACTAGGAAAGAGAGGTAAGTCCTTAGCGGGTCATTAAAGATGGAAATAAGGTAGATACAGGTGATAAACGCGGTAAGAGGATTAAAAAAAAGGGAGAGAGGAGAAGGGTGCGTGCTTAGATTGCAGCACTGACCCAATGATGGGTTCTAAAAGAAAAAATAATGTTTATTTTATTTTATTTTTATAAGGTTTATTTCTATCAATTAAATAAAATATATCTGAATTTTGTCAGTTGAAGGGGACAACCAGCGTAACAGACAGAGTTAAATTTGAATCGTCAGTGAGGGGCTGTTAGTCAAATGTGAAGTAAGAATTCTCCTATATAATTTTTATCGATATTGTATAAATAATAATTGTTTAGTTTTTGATGATTTACGTTGGATGAATTATGGATTTTGTCTATTTTTGATTCTTGGTTTGGTTTATGAATATTACCTAATTATGACTTATAAATTTTTATTATTTTAAAATTAGGTAAATTACAATTTAGTTGATTATTTTAAAATACTTATATGATATGATCATAAATTGATCATTAAAAAAATCTGAAGAAGCATGAATATTTTTATTTGATTGCATCGTTGTGCTGTCAGCCATGGTTGAGTTGCAATGCATTGATATGCATGCCATGTGTTAATTGTGATGCATGAGTGCATAATGGTTGATGCTCTAGGCTGGCCATGTGAGAGCCTTGCCATAGGTTAGAAATGTGATAGTTTTGCCCATCACATGCTGGAGTGTGACAATGTGAGCCCCGTCACAGGCTGAAAATATGGTAGTGTTGCCCATTATAGATTGGAGTGTGACATTGTGGGTGCCCCGCCATGGGCTGAAACGTGGTTATGGTAGTCTAGAGTTAAAAATTATGTGGAATTGTATCCAATGTATGATTGGTTGAGTCTGAAGTCATCATTGGATATGTATTACATGATTGCATGATAACATCTACATTTATTGGTTTTTTAGTTTGGATTTTCTTAATCATATTTTTATACTATAAAGATTATCTATTAAATTATTATATAAGAAGGTAAATTTTATGTAGGGGATTCTTATGGGACTGTTGAGCTCATTATATCCGTTGAAAGTTTTTTTACAGGTTGAAGTGATTAATTTGATAGGATGGGATGGAGCGACGTTGCAACTATTACGATTAGTTAGATAGATATAAATTCTATTTTAGTAAATTTTTCTATAGATTATAGGGAAAACAATGAACTCATGTTTATGACATTAGTGGATGTTTACCCAGTTTTTTTTAAAATTATGATAATTGCTATTTCTTTAACTAATAAAACTTTTGTGGAATATAGTATGGATTGTTTATATCATGCCTTGCATATCTCTAGGGCTTGCCTTAGGGTTTATGCGGCCGTGTCATGTGGCCGAATCAGATGATGGATTTTGGACGTGACAAAAGTGGTATTAGAGCTTAGGTTTATGATCATTCGGGACGGAAAAAAAAGGTGACTGAAATGGCATAAAAACATGGTTTAGGATTCTAGGATTTTTGATTGAAGTGAGAGTGGGTGGAAAAAATTTAAAATCTTATTTGAACTGAAAGTTTTGAAATGTGAATAATTTTGATTGATATATGGATATTAAATTAAAAACTGAACCTTATTGTATAAAGGTTGATATGGCTCAAAGTAGAGGACGTGGTCGACCTAGAAGGCCGACCCGATTCGCCGATGGCATGACTGCGTGGGAGCCCTCGTAATCACAAGGAAGTGATACAGCCTCAACAGTACGGGGTTTGTGCCAGAAGGAGCCCCCTGTGGTTCCCACCACTGAAGTTCCTTTTGCTTCTAGAGTGGGAACCATAGAATCAGGGACATTAGGAGCACGAAATACGAAGGAACCTAGGATACAGCCCAGTGAGCATGTGACTACTGCCCAGTTACTAGATATTCTGCTGCAACAACAAGCTGCATTAAGGGCAGATATGATGAAGATAATGGAGCTATAACAACAACAACAGTGATTCTTGCAGCAACAATTGCAGCAGCAACAACTACAACAGCAACTATGGGACCCCAGAACTCAACCTGAGCACTAGGTTAACCTGACTGAGTTCAAAAAGTATGCACCGTTGGCTTTTAAGGGCACTACTGACCCCATGGAGGCTAAGAGTTGGTTGAAAGAGATTGAGAAGGTCTTCCATGCCTTGAAATGTCCAGGGGAGGGAAAGGTCAAATTCGCGACCTTCATATTGCTTGGTGAGGCAGCTGATTGGTAGGAGACAGAGAAAGAAAAACTTGGCCCTAATGATACACCGCACACCTGAGAGGAATTCAAAATGGTTTTCTATGAAAAATATTTTTCTCAGAGTGTTAGGTTCCAAAAGTTTCGAGAGTTTGATCGTCTTGACCAAGGCAGTATAACAGTAGCACAATATACTACCAAGTTTGAAGAATTGTTGAGGTATGCACCCACAGTAGTGGCAGAGAAATTATTCGGCCTTATAAGTATGAAATTGGACTTGGGGACCCCATTCGACAATGAGTGGCTGCTTTTGAGTTGACCACCTATAAGGAGGTGGTGAACAAGGCTTTGATGATAGAAAGGACTTTAATGACACACAAGCTGCAAAGGAAAGGACTACAAAGAAAAGAGGTAGATTTAGAAATTTTAAGGCCAAGACAAAAGATACCTTAATACAAAGAGGCATAACAATGCATCCCCAGGTGATAGGACATCAAAGAAAGGTGAAGTCAAGTATTTCGAATGTGGAGGACCACATTTTCTAAGAGATTGCGGGCTACACAAAGAGGTGCTATGCATGTGGACAGCTAGGTCACATAGCAGCAAATTGTCCCAAGGGGAAAGAACCACAAGGAAAACTAGAGTCTTCAGTAGCACCACAATCGGAGAAGGCACCGCAAAAACCTCGAGCTCAAGGGCGTATCTATGCACTCTTAGAGCCAGATGCTAATGCCTCAAATGCTACGGTGACAGGTATGATTAAGTTATTATCCCATATAATGTATGCATTGTTTGATCCGAATGCTACACATTCCTTTATATGTTCTTATTTTGTTAAAAATTGCAAGTTAACACCTATACCATTAGAAGTTAAGATGTGTGTCTCTACACCAAGTAGAGATATTATGTTAGTGGAGTCAATGTGTAAGGATTTCATATTAACCGTTGGGGATATGGAGATGAAGGCAGAATTGTTAATTTTAGAAATGAAGGATTTAGATTTGATTCTTGGGATGGATTGGCTGGCAACATATCATGTTACAATTTACTGTTTTGAGAAGACAGTAAAATTTTAAATTCCTAGGCAAGCTGAGTTTAGCTGTATGGGTAGCAAGTCATCTTTCTAATTAAAAATGATATCGGCACTACAGGCTAAGCAACTTCTCAGGAAAGGTTGTGAAGGGTATTTAGCTATAGTGATGTATACCCAACAAAAGGAGCTTTGCACAGAGGACATTCCTATTGTGAATGAGTTCCCTGATGTTTTTTTGGATGAGTTATCAGGGTTGCCTCCTGATAGGGAGATTGATTTCTCCATTGATCTGATTCCTGGTATTGGTCTGATTTCAAAGACCACATACAGGATGGCTCCTGCAGAATTGAGAGATTAATGCAAAATGGAAAGGTGATTGCTTATGCCTCTAGACAATTAAAATCATATGAGCAGAACTACCCAACTCATGACTTAGAATTGGCAGTGGTAGTGTTTGCTTTAAAAAATGGAGACATTACTTGTACGGAGAACAGTGTGAGGTCTTCACTGATCACAAGAGCTTGAAGTACATCTTTACTCAGAAAGAATTGAATTTAAGCAGAGAAGATGATTGGAATTGTTAAAGGATTATGATTTGACCATTAACTATCATCCAGGGAAGGCTAATGTGGTGGCTGATGCTTTAAGCAGAAAATCTTCAAGTGAATTGTTAGCTCTGGTAACTAATCAAAGACATATTTTATTGGATTTGGATAGAGCTGGTATTGAGGTCCAGATATATGACCCAAGGTTCAACTTGCTGCACTTACAATACAGCCTACCCTAATAAAGAGATATATAATTTTTCTTAATTGTTAAGTATCATGGATATTTTATCCTCTTTCATGTTCTGGTCCAGCTAACGATATTCCATTTGTTCAGTTGACACATTGCTTCCTTGAAATTCCTTGAACTCTTACTACTACATATATATATATATATATATATATATATATATATCTGAACTCCTTAATGAATAAAATGATAATTAATACTTGACACATAATTTATCATGTGCCTGAACAACATTGGTCCATTCCAATCCCTAATTTGCCCACTTAACACAATGCTCCTTGTAATCCAATACATTTCTTAAATTAATAAAATGAAAATTAATGCTTGACAAATTATTTCTACCTTATGACTAATAAGGAAGGCCTTTACAAATATGAAACTTGTTATTCGTTGTTCAAACTTTTTTTACATATTATTCCTTGTAAATTATTAACAAATTCATTAGCTGAAGAGTTCCTTTTTTTTTCTTTTTTCCCCCACTTTTACCTCCACTTCATCATAATATTTTACTTTGTCTTTTGTTTTCCTCCTAGATGTGTATTAATTTTTTTTTAATCATACTTTGATTGCAATAATGGATTGAGAAATTATTTTTGTGGTGATTTATTCTTTTCTATATCCACTGAATCTTTCCTTTGGAGCAGAGTACCTCATGATCAATGATAAACCCACCAGTTATTAAGTTCTTTGTTGAAGAGCCTTTAATTTTTCTTTTTCTTTTTTTCCATTTATGCATCATTAATTTTCAAACTAATCAAATCTTTCCCCAGCAAAATTTTTGACAAATTAATTATTAGCCATGGTTTTTAACATATCAATTTTTAAACTTTGTTGAATCTTTTCTTAATAGTAAACGATTTGATAACTATTAACAAACTCATCGATCATTAAATTCCCCCATAATAGACCAATAAAATTCTTTACAAACCCCAAGAGTTCAATCTCTTCCTTTCTCTCTCTCTCTCTCTCTCTCTTTTAACGTAGTAAATACTCCAGATTACTATGAAATGTTATTGAAGAAAAAAAAATTCTTTCTTTAGGTAAAATTTTAAAAGATAAAATTAAAAATAAATATATACAAAAAATAATAAAGCAGTCCCAATTGAAGATAAAATAAAATAAAATTGATTACCGTATTTGAACATATACAACGAAAACCTTTAAATGCTTTAGTTAAAAAGAGTAATGTTTTAACATTCCATAGTAATGATAGAGGTAGAAATAGACTTAAACTAATATAAATTGAAATAATTAAGAGATATATAACTATTTATAATTTAAGTATCGACTTATTTCTGAATAGAGCAGAGGAAGCAGATTCATTTAGCCAACCCTATGTAGTTGAAAAAGGGCTTAGATGAGTTAAGTTGAGTATGATGTGGTGGTCTTTATTTCTAACAGTGGACCAAGAAAAAAAGTCTATAGTTTCATCGGTCATATTTAAATCTTAACTTTTAAAATAAAATAAAATTTTATCCTATCGTCTGCTGCTTTAAAAATAAAATTATTGTATCAGAATTCATATATTTTATTTTTCTTTATAAGTCTATCAAAAAAGATAAAAATAATAAAAAATTATTTAAATATATCAAATCATCATTTAATAAATAATAAATCCCTCATGCAATTGCTTTATCACCAAAGAGTTATCATGCCCAATGTACGTACTCCTACATTAATGGCATCACCAGTGTGTACAGAAGATTTAGAATAACACATGCTATGAGCCGTAGATTTCTTTTGGTATTTTATCAAATGCAAGTTTAAGTTGCGACCTACTTAAAATCATGGGGTTTAAATTGTAATTATTTTATTAATTTTAAATTTAACTAGAAGCAATTTAATGATAAAATTGGAAGTTTAAAAGAAAAATTAAAGTAGAGAAGAAAAAAACTAGAGCCAAAATTAATAATATTTAGCTTATTTACCTCATTGCTAGGAGGCTGCCATTAGGGATGGCATCGGTCTAAGGATGGCTCAATGGTCTATATCGGTCCTCATCCCCGTTAGAAAAAATATCCCTGTTTTCCATCCATTAAGTCGTTATAGTTAACGAGCGGGAACGGGGATACCCCCGACAGTAGTACTGGGTACCAGTTTGCACGTTTAAATAAAAAATAAAATTATTTTATTTTTTAATAATTTATTATAAATTTAAAAATAAAATTTTTTAGGATAAGATAGATCAATCGCCAACAACCAATCATTGATATTGATATATCTAACACATTAGCTTTAACACAGTAACAAACCAGATAGGAAATGATCTATCAAATTCTAATTGCATTTCAAACATATATATATATATATATATATATATATATATATATATATTATTTTTATTTTTAATATATATATATATATTAAATTTTAAATATATTATATAAAGCTAATGGGAACGGGGATAGATAAATTGGAATGGGGCAAAAAAATATCGGTCTCGAATCGTTTACCCATTTAGCCGTTAACAAAAAAATTTTATTATCAATTAAACCATTTAAATCGAAAATTTTCTGAACCGTTACAAACAATAGCAATAGGATAAACAAGAAAATAAAAAAAATTACCATCCCTAGCTGCCGTTTGAAGTCCGACCAGCCACTTTGAAGTGTCATTACCAAGGACTTAAATGACTGATGTCATCGTCCTTGGAATCCCTCGAGTCACTCTAGAAACCAAAAAACATTAAGCGAAATAAGCCTTTGTTTACGTGAATCTGGAGTACATAAGATATTACTTTTGGTAATAGATTGCTGAGACCCAAAAGAAATCCTAGTTTCATATGGATACGATTTTAGCTACTTTTCTATTTCTTGTAAGACTTTTAAATTAATTAAAAGATATATTGAGAAGAAAAAACTGATCAAAAATGTTTAAAAAAAACATTCTTATTTTGTTAGGACTGCAATTGATTTTTCATATTCATCTTGAACTTAATTGGCAATATGTCATCATGATAATTCTTTGATAAAATAGTCACAAAAATTTATTTCGGGCTTTAGTAGAGTCATATATTGGTACATTTCTTTATCTTTTGTAGCATAATATGTTGTATGTTTTTACTAATTAACTGTTGGGCTTAGTATGGTGCTATCAAGGCCCAGAAGGACTAACTTGTATTGAGCTGGGTTTGAGTGTAAGGATTGACATTAAATCAAGTCACGAGTGTACATGGCTTGGGAATTATTTTAATCTCATTAGGTTAGTCCATAGGAGTTTTTGTTGAATCTGGGCCTAGCCCACTTGATGGATATATTTAAACTTTAGTCAGTAGGGTTTTGGATTGAATAAAACAGATTCTTTTCTTCCAAGAACTTTGGATCAAAGGGTTCAAGAATGGATATGTTACTGTTGTGCCAATCTGATCATTGATAACAAAGGGTGAAAGCCCAGAGTACTTCTCCAGCGAGGTTGATTCTACTGTTGTTCATCGAGGACTAAACCCCAACAGTTGGTATCAGAGCCAGGTTCAAGAAGAAGTTGGTTGGAGATCTTCAATGACTAAAAAATTTTAGCAAGGTTTCATCAAGGTCTCTCAATTTTTTAGAATATTTTTTGTGCTATTTTTTTGGTTGAGACTTCGCCATAGGTAGTACTAGTAGCATACCAATAGATTTTGAGAAGTTTGATGGGAATGAAAGTTGATAAATCTATTTATTATCCCAATTTAACTATTAAATAAATATTAATTACTTTAAATTTATTATGAATTGATACTTTTTATGGATGTTTGTAGAAAAGGAGCCAATAAATGGAAAGAGCTTGATTTTTGGAGTCCAACGATGCAGACGACACTCAAATCAGGACTCGGTTTGTCCAAAAAAGAAGAAAAAAATGATTTTGCATGATTCCTGGTGCAAACTAAGGCAGATGATGTTGAACAGATGGCTGAAAAAAAATTTCACAATATCTGAACGATCTTGAGTGCCCAATTGACTCCAACTTTGACTAGGAGAAAACCCTAGACGGGCTCTATAAAAGGAGGACCTCGGGAGAGGAGTTTCTACAAAACTCTTTTTATTCTTCTTTTATTTAGATTATTGTATTTAGGCCAGTGAGAGGAAAATTATGGAGGGGATGTTGGCAGCAGCAATGCGTGGCTAGATTCCTTCAACTTGGGATGATGAAGAAGCCTGTAATCATATTTTGTCTTTCTTTTTGTTCTTAATTTCTATGCAATAAAAATTATGCTCTTCTTTATTATATCTTTTGAGTTATTTTTCTGATTGAGGTTTTGATCTGGCATACACGGCCTGTATCCTCTATCGACGTACCATGATCTTAGGATACGGTACGTGCCTAAGAGAGAAAGATCGTAGTATGATAGATTACACCCTTAACTTTGCAATTATTAGATAGTTTATACTCTAAGCAGACGTGCCATGATCTCCTGATATGGTTCGTGCATGATAAGTGATAAATTATGTTAATTTTAAATTTATAAAAATTATTATTATTGCAACATTAAAAAAAAGATAAAACATGTTTGCATGGTAGATTCGGATTCCTAGGTTGCTTCTCCTGCTATTTAAATTTTATTAATTAATTAGTTATTATCTTTTAATAACTGCTATTCTTAATATAATCCTTTATAGATAAATTTTCTTTTTCTCTTTCATAAAATAATTGCCCTTGATCCCTAAGGATACGATCCCGATTCACCACTAGCTATAGTAGTGAGTAGGTTTTATTTTTGACCAATCAAATTTTGGCGCCGTTGCCAAGGATCCAGGCACGATTACTTCACAAAAAAAATAAAAAAAAAAAATATATTACAAATTTTTCTTAATTTTATTCTTATTTTTAATTTTTTTTGTTTCATTATTATTCTTGCTTCTATATAAAAGAAAAGAGTAAAAAAAATTCCTTCTTTGTTGAATGGTTATTGCTCTCTTTAGCTTATTGCTTTTTCTTTTTAGTTACCTTAATTATTAGATTTTCTTATTTCTTTTTAACATAAAAAAAGTACTTTCCTTCTTATGACAAATCCACTTTTAACCTAATCAACTTTTCCTTTTAATTAACTTACCTTAAAAGAACATGAAATAAAACCCTAAGACACTTTCATAAAATATAATTAATTTAAAAAAATAAAATAATAATAATAATAATAAATAAAAATAAAGTATAATAAAAATAAAAATAAAATATTTTATTTCTATGCTTAGATTGACTTAGGTAAATTTATTTTCTGCGAAACTCAAAAAATTTTATTGACATCTCATAATTTATTAGGAAATTAGAAACTTAATCACAAAAATCTTTTAAAAAAATAATTAGATTAATTTTGTTTGATAATTTCAAGAGCTGGACATCTGCTTGTTGCATAGTATTTTTATAATTAACTTTAAGGGCACAAACCCTTAATCAAGATAAGGTGAGGAGTTGATCACCCTTCCTTGGCCCACAAATCATATCCTTTATTTTGCATTAATCCAAGCCTTTAACTCTAAAATTAATTAGACGTCAGCCCTAAGAAACTCGAGCTCAATAGGACAAGACACCCGAAAGAGTTGGACCGGATCAAGATTGACTACTTAACTGGTGTCTAGAAAAGGAAAGAAAAGTGGTTACTTAATTGGTTCCGTTCGCTTACCTAGTAAGCGACGAAGGGACTCCCACTGACCTTACCCTTAAGTGGCTAGTTGATTAGTTAATTTTTGATTTGGAGGGCTCCAAGGCAGTCTTGGAAGTTAGGAGCTGTTTAGATCTAGGTTAAACCTAGGGTAGAGAGTCTAATCTTTGTTAACTTGATTGCTAATAATTATTAAACCAAAATAAATTATTTTTCATTGCTCTTAGTTCTCCGAATCTTTTAGGATATTTTCTTTAGAATCTTCTCTTTTCTCTTCTATTATTAGTTAAAAAAATAAAACTGAATTACTATTTGCTTTAGAGTGTATTGGTAGGGTATATGCTTTTGTCACCGATCGTTACAACCCAACCTGATACCCTTAAACCCTGAAATAGAGAGAACTTGTAAAGAAAACAGAGCACGCATTATGGATCTTAATCAAGAAAATAATCCACCATGTCAATTGAAGGAGTACTTTGCCCCTTCACAATATACATATTCACCATGTATACAAGTACCCCCAGTAGAGGCTGTCCAATATGAAATTAAGTCCAGTGTAATCCAAATGTTACCAGCTTTTCATGGATTTACAAATGAAGATCCCTATAAACACTTAGATGAATTCTTAGAAATTTGCTCAACTGTCAAGATTCAAAATTTCTCCGATGAGGCACTTAGGCTTAAGTTATTCCCTTTCTCCCTAAAAGATAGAGCCAAGTATTGGTTAAATTCACTAGACACTATAATTTCAACTTGGGACCAACTTCAGAGAGAATTTCTTAATAAATGCTTTCCTATAGGAAAAACGAATCAAATCAAAAAAGCCATAACCAATTTTTTTCAGTTAGAGAAAGAAATGTTTCATGAAACATGGAAGAGATTAAAAGAATTAACTAGAAAATGTCTGCACCATGCAATACCTAAATGGCAGTTAGTTCAATGTGTTTATGATGGATTGTTAGAAAGGCATCGACAAATGGTGGATGCCTCATGTGAAGGAACATTTATGCTAAAAAAATAAATATGAGGCATGGCAACTTTTTGAAACTCTAAGTGAAAATTCTTTGTACCACATGTCTGCTGCTCATAGAGATCCTCCCACAGAACCTAAGAGAGGTGGAATATCCAACATAGGTCAATCTATAGATATCTATATCAAAATTGATGAACTATCCCAAAAACTTGATCGAATTCTACATGTTGGAAACACCTCTTCTCCATCTACTCAATTACATGAGGTTTGTACAATCTGTTCAAGTCTGACTCATTCTATAGGGGAATGTCTATCCGCATACCAATTCCCTGAGCTTGTTTAGGACAAGCCTACCTAGCCCAAACCCGAATGGCTCTTGGACCAGGAAATGATCCATATTCAAATACTTACAATCCTACCTGGCAAAATCACCCAAATTTTTCATGGAAAACCCAACCTATAATCAGTCCAACATCAATTAGACCTAACCATCAGAAGACCCAATTTAGAAGCATGTCGTATTCCTAATATCCAAGTGCTCCTCAACCTTCACAAAATAATTATGATCCTACTTTCGAAGAGAAGGTGTTACAAGCATTGAAAGGGCTAGAAATGAATACTCAACTTTTCACTCACACACACAGATCCATTGCAAAACTATAAAAGTTCCACCACTTGAACAACTTATTGAGCTGGATCAGTCTGAATTAAACACTTGAGGTATCAGAGTCTAATATAATGCCCAACCCACCAGCTGAGCCCATGTCAGAAGGAGATAAACTAAAAATTAGGGTTGTAGCACCATTCTCAAATAGACTTAAGTTCAATCAAAATTCAGCTCGATTAGATAATATTTTGGAGGTCTTTAAGCAAGTTAAAGTGAACATCCCCTTACTAGACATGATCCAACAGATCCCAGCCTATGTCAAATTTCTTAAGGATTTATGTACCAAAAAGAAAACCATCAATGTGCCCAAGAGAGCCTTTCTGGCAGCCAGTGTGAGCTCTTACCTATCAAACCACATGCCCCTGAAATACAAAGATCCAGGGTCACCCACTATTTCATGCATTTTCGTAGGCTTTAGTTCTTCCAACCCTAGTTGCTCATATACAGAGTATGGCAATATATTAACACTTGCCCCTAAGTTTAATAGAGGCCTATTTATGAAAGTACCCAAGGGAATAGTAGAGGATGTATTGATCAAAGTTGGTGA
Organism: Calamus simplicifolius; assembly: GCA_900491605.1. Lineage (NCBI taxonomy): Eukaryota > Viridiplantae > Streptophyta > Magnoliopsida > Arecales > Arecaceae > Calamus > Calamus simplicifolius. The sequence goes on along the minus strand of UESW01004543.1, from coordinate 84,664 downwards.
CTTTATCTATTTGGTGGACTTTGTGATTTTAGAAACTGAACCGGTGACAAACCAAAAGAGCCACATTCCAGTAATTTTAGGTAGACCATTTTTGGCCACAGCTAATGCCCTAATTAATTATCGAAATGGATTAATGAAACTTTTCTTTGGGAATATGTCAATTGATCTTAATATTTTTAATCTTACTAATAAACATCAAACGAGCGACTCAAATTATGTTCAGAATACTGTTTATGATCCAATTGACCTTAGTGATGAAAAGCTTGACCGAGAAACCTGCATAAACCAAGATGGGGAGCAAATTAATGAGGTTGCTATAATTGATGAAAAATCAAAATGGAAACTTCTAACTGAACACTAGAGAAAGTACCTGAACCATTATCCAAACCATCAATAAAGGAAGCATCCAAATTAGAACTGAAACCACTTCCCAAGCATCTCAACTATGTATATCTAGGTCCATCAGAAACCTGCCTGTGATTATTTCAACCGACCTAGACTCCTCACAAGAAGAGGAACTATTGAATGAGAATAAAGAAGCGTTAGGATGGACCATGGCTAACATAAAAGGGATTAAGCCCTCGATCGTTCAACATAGGATTCACTTAAGAGAGAAAATCAAGCCTATAAGAGACCCCCCAAAGAAAACTTAAACCAACCATGAAGGAAGTAGTAAGAGAAGAGATCATCAAACTCCTTAATAATGGTAATCAAAGTGAGCCATAACGTCTGGCTAAAGACTAAATTGAGCGCTTTTTGGGAGGCAACCCAAAATGTTTATGTTCTAACCTTTATTTTTATGATTCTTATTTTTAGGAATAAGAGACTACTCCGCACGGTCACTCCTAATATTACACAAGGTATATCTTGTCCAGATGGTGTTTCTTCTTGTTTTATTCTTTCTTACTTCATTAAGGACAATGAGAATTAAGTTGGGGGGTAAGAGAAACCTTTTGAAAAATATTTTGAAAACACCTTGGCATTTTTTAAAAATTTTAAAATTTTATAAATCATGTATTGTGAAAAAAATTCTTGAGCAAAATCAACTAGGAAAAGGTAATTGAGTTAGAAAGTATTGGCTAATTACTGTAGAGCGCCAAGGAGTAGACTAGCTTGTTAGACTTTTAGTAACCTACTTAGGTCATCTAAAGGCTATTAGCACTTTCATTGTATATGCACACTGACGAGGTAAATTAGGTATTAGTTGTAAGGTCAATTAGAGATTTAATTATTACTAAAAATTGGTAATTGATATATACCCCAAGAAGAAAAACTTGAATTTAAGGAAAGAGCTACCTACTTGATAAAAAAATAAAAAAAATAAGTTTAAATATTAGTTTTCCATCGAGTAACTGAGCACCTTCGCCTAAGTAAGCGTTGTTGTTCGCGTCAAAAAATGGGCAATGTGAAGATATTGCTAAAAAATTAAATTAATTAAATTAAATAAATAAATAAATAAAAATATATATATCATGCAGTGTGAAAGCTACCTCAGATCATATGCTAAATTTGAGGGTATATAAAAAATTGATCAAAGTAAGTGATAAGCGAAGATACCATTGTTTCTTATAAGCTAGTACCGAAATGCTAAGTTAGCCATCACAAACATAAGTGTTGTAGAGATCTATAGATGAATTCTAAGAAAGTTCTGATAGTTCTGACTGCAAATTTACTTTAGAAACTCACTACTTAGTTAGTGATAATGGCTAGCTTCTTTCAACCTTAAGCCTAGATTTAATTTTGTAAAAGAAAATTTTAGTGGCGCATGGTTTATTTTAATTACATTGCTAAGGGATTAGCAATGATTAAGTTGGAGGGTATGATAAATCTATTTATTATCCCAATTTAACTATTAAATAAATATTAATTACTTTAAATTATTAAGAATTGATACTTTTTATGGATGTTTGCAGAAAAGGAGCCAATAGATGGAAAGAGCTCGATTTTTGGAGTCCAACGATGCAGACGACACTCAAATCAGACTCGGTTTGTCCAAAAAGGAAGAAAAAGATGATTTTGCATGATTCCCGATGCAAACTAAGGCAGGTGATGTTGAACAGATAGCTGAAAATTTTTTCATAATATCTGAATGATCTTGAGCGCCCGATTGACTCCAACTTTGACTAGGAGAAAACCCTAGATGAGCTCTATAAAAGGAGGACCTCAGGTAGTAGTTAGAAGATGAGTTTTTACAAAACTCTTTTTATTCTTCTTTTATTTAGATTATTGTATTTAGGCCAGTGAGATGAAAATTATGGAGGGGATGTTGGCAGCAGCAATACGTGGCTAGATTCCTTCAACTGGGGATGATGATGAAGCCTGTAATCAGGTTTTATTTTTCTTTCTGTTCTTAATTTCTATGCAATAAAAATTATGCTCTTATTTATTATATCTTTTGAGTTATTTTTCTGATTGAGGTTTTGATCTGGCATACACGGCATGTACCCTCTATCGACGTACCGTAATCTTAGGATACGATACGTGCTTAAAAGAGATAGATCGTAGTATGATAGATTAGACCCTTAACCTTGCAATTATTAGATAGTTTATACTCTAAGCAGATGTCGTGATCTCCTGATACGGTCTGTGCCTGACAAGAAATAAATTATTTTAATTTAAATTTATAAAAATTATTATTATTGCAACATTAAAAAAAAAGATAAAACCTATTTGCATGGTAGATTTGGATTCCTGGGTTGCTTCTCCTGCTATTTAAATTTTGTTAATTAATTAGTTGTTATCTTTTAATAACCGCTATTCTTAATATAATCATTTATAGATAAATTTTCTTTTTCTTTTTTGTGAAATAATTGCCCTTGATCCCTGAGGATACGATCCCGATTCACCACTAGCTATAGTAGTGAGTAGGTTTTATTTTTGATCGCCAACGATAGCGATCAAAAGTTTCTCCATATGGAAAGTCCAGGTAGAGGACATTCTTGTGCAACGGGGTTTAGATATGGCTTTGGAGGAAAAGCCAGATGAGATGATAGATAAGCAGTAGATGTCGTTGGAGAAGAAGGCATGTTCAGCAATCAGAGGATGTCTGGCAGATTCAGCCCTTTATTCAATGCTGGAGAAGAAGACCCCGAAGGGACTCTGATCGAAGTTGCAAGCCCTTTACAGGAAAAGAACATGTGTAACAAGTTGATGTTAAAGAAGTGACTTTACAGCTTTTAGATGTCAGAAGGTGGAGATGTGCTGGGCCATATTCAGGTGTTCAACAAGATAAAATGAATTGCTGAATGTTGGGGTCAAGATGAAGAGGAAGATAAGGCACTTTTGCTATTGTGTTCGCTGCCCACATCACATGACTCATTGGTCACGACACTATTCTATGGGAAGAAGATATTGTTCTATGAAGATATTATCTCAGTACTTCGAACAAATGAGCAAAGGGAAAAGATGACCAAGGATGCTATTCCCCATGAGGGTTTATCAGTTGGGGAAGGGTTAGGCAGATGCAGGGACAGGAGCAGGCCTTGGGGACAGTGGTCAAAGTCTAGGAAGGCTAGATGCTACAAGTGTGGTGAAATAGGATATTTTAAGAGGGACTGTCCTAAGTGAAAAAAGAAAGAAAAGAAGGATCTGAATCTGTGAGTACAGTTATAGGCCAGGAGATGGAGGAAGATCTTTTGGTGGTATCAAAATCACAGGCATAGCATAGAGATGTGGACCTTGATTCAGCTTATTCTCATCATTACACTCCCAACCGGTCATGGTTCAGCACTTACACAGAGGTTGATGAGGGATGTGTGACTCTTGAAGATGATCACCCTTGCAAGGTGGCAGGGATTGGCACAGTGAGGGTAAGGATGTTTGATGGTATGGTGCGTACTCTTACCAGCGTGAAGCATGTCCCAAAACTCAAAAAAAAAATTGGTGTCACTGGGGTACCTAGAGCAGACTGAATATAGCTTCAGCAGTCATGCCAGGAGTAGAGTTCTGAACATCTCCAATGGAGCTATGATGGTGATGAGAGGGAGAAGGCTAGAGAACAACTTATACATGTTGGAGGGCTCTATGGTGACCAAGAAATCTGAGGCAGCAACTATGGAACAGAATCCTCAGAATGTGCACAGGATGTGGCATTGCCGCCTAGGCCACATGGAAGATAGGGGGATGGAAGAACTGAGCAAGAGAGGGCTACTTTCGAACCTGAGTGGTGGAGATATAGAAATCTGAGCCATGTTAGATGAAAAAGCAAAGGAGAGTATAGTTCTTGGTCAACACAGCTAGGAGTGCAGAACCTCTGGAGCTAGTACACATGGATGTCTGAGGATCAGCCCCAATTTCTGCAAGAAATGGGACCAGATACTTCTTTACCTTGATAGATGACTTCTCAGAAAAGCATGGATCTACTTCATGAAGAAAAAATTAGAGGTCTTCACCAAGTTCAGAATCTGAAAGGCTAAAGTGGAGAGGAGCGGGATAGGAGTGTGAAGTGTCTAAGGTAGACAGTGGTGAAAAATATACCAGCAGGGAGTTTCAGAGATTTTGTGAGGAGTGGGGCATCAAAAGGCACTTCTCGATGATAAAAACTTCTCAACAGGAAGGGGTGGCTGAGAGGATGAACAGAACACTGTTGAAAAAAGTAAAGTGCTTGAGGCTGCAGGCAGGGCTTCCAAAGATTTTCTGAGTTGACGCAACCATAGGCTTTAAGATTAGTGGTTTGTCTATTTGCAGTTCAGTGTGGCTGAAGAGTTTCTAGTAATTTATAATACTCTAGTGTAAATATTTAGAATCTTATTCTTGATGATTTAATAAGCAAATCATCATAGCTGATACTACTATCGTATCTTTAATTGAGATCAAAAAATTGAACAACAATAATTATGCTTATTAGAAGTCTTACATTAAGTCATATTTGATTGGCAAGATTTATGGGATCATGAATCAAACAGATATGATAATGCAATTGATGACTCCTGATAATGTAAAAGTGAGAAAAAAGTAAAAATTTAAAAGCTGAAAATACTATATATATTTTTCAAATTAATATAGATGATGGTAGTTATCAACATATTCAAGATATAAAGGAGCATAAGGAAACTTGGGATATTTTTGTAACTATACACTCAAAATCTAATGAGATCGGCTTAAATTTTTGGTGAATGAGATTGTGCTCTTAAATAGGGCAATCTTTCAATATCCCATTAATTTTTGAAAGGAAAGAAATTGTTTGATGAGCTTGATATGCTTAATGAAAATTCTTGTTATGATGAAAATAAATGGTATAAAATTTTAGTTTTAATTTGAATAAATAGTATAGTGCTTTTATGCTTGTTATTTTTAAATGTGCTAAACAATATATAAGCAAAATTGGAAAAATATTTTTTAAGAAACACTTCATACTCAAACGAGTAATTTGATTATATCTCTTCCAAAAGAAAAGGTTTATTTTTGTTAGTAAAAACAAAAATAATAAATAGAATAGTAAATTCAAAAATTAGAAAAAAAAAGATCAATTGAAGAATGGACAAAATTCTAATTAGAAGAGAAATTATAAATTCAAGAGAATTATCATAGATGTGGGAAGATTGTAGGGAAGCAAGAGATAGAAGAAGCCAGCTAAACAAGTATGAAGATTGGGATTATTCCTCTATTGCATATTGCTTTACTATTATTGATCAGCCAAAACTCACTTCATATGATGAGATTAAGGTAACTGGTGTTTGAAAGAATGCTACAAAAGAAGAGATTTTAGCTCTTAAGAAGAATGAGATTTGGGAATTAGCTTCTTTACTTGATGATGTTTCTCTTATTTCATATAAGTATATAAAGTGAAAAGAAAAAGTGATTTATTGAATACAACAAAGTTAAGCTTGTAGCAAGAAGATTCTCATAGAAGTATGGAATTGATTTTGATGAGACTTATAGTTCAATTGCAAAATTGAGTGAAGCCAAAATGCAAGTAGTAAAGGTTGGTCATTATGGCAAACAAATGTGAAGATGCTTTTTTATATGGTGATTTTGATAAAGATATCCATATGATGCAACCTACTGGATTTGTTGACTCTTTTCATTCTAAGTTTGTAAACAAAAACAAACTTAGAAAACTTTGTATGGACTCAAGTAGGTGCCAAAGACATGCATGCATTCACAAACAGCTACCAATATGGTTTTGGATAAAAAAAAACTTGATGAATTGAAGTATTTTTTTGAAATTGCAATAGCTAAATTAAAGATAGTTATTTTATTTGTCAAAGAAAATATGCTCTTGATTAACTAAAAAATATGAATTGGCCACTTGCAAGCATATGTTGACATTGATTGAATTAAATTTAAAATTGAGTTAAAAGCAAGGCAAGCTTCTAAATGATTCTACCAAGTATAGATAGGTTGTAGGCAGTTTGATTTTCCTAACTATCATAGGTTAGATATTTCTTATGCAATTGCCATTGCATTGTCAAACAATATATACACATCCTAGATAGCTACCACTATTGACTATGGTATTTTATATATGAATAATTCTTTAATTAAGTTAGTAGGTTTTATAAAGGTAGATTATATTGTTGATATAGATACAAGTAAACCTTCTACTTGTTAGTTTTTTAGTTTAGGATTAGATATTATTTCTTTGTGCAGTGTACTATTATTTTATCTTCTACACGCAGAGCATCTTGTTGTTGCTATGGTAATACAGAAGTTGACTTAGCTTATAAGGTTACTTCATCATTTAGGTTAGGGCATTAACAATATTTTCTCTTTATTATGAGAATAGAAGTGCAATTGGCAAGGAATCTAGTGCTCCCAACAAGAATGAAGCATATTGAAGTTCATCATCATTTTATTAGAGAAAGGATTGTAGTGGAAGTTGATTTGCTTCTTGTTTTCACATAAATTCAATTGACTAATATTCACACTAAAGGATTAGCAGACTTTTGAAGCTCTATGCAATAATCTCGGCATTGTTAGTGTGGAGTTCATAATGAGAGAGAGTGTTGAAAGTTATTACAAACTTCTTTAGAATTAAGATTAGCTTTTAAATCTAACAAACTTTATTATTTAATGGTAAGAATTAGTGATTAATCCTAACAAACTTTATGGTTAATGAATACGAGTAGGCTTCTAATCCTTGTGGAGCATGATTTCTAATATTTATGGGATACTATTGATTTTTCTCTATATAAGTACATGTATCCTTGGCCTTAAAGCATAATTAGTATCTAAGAGAGAGTTGAGAAAGAAAAAGGGAGGGTAAATAATAGGCTCTTGACTTATTATTATTATTAATATTTTGTTCTCTTTTTAATATTTTTTTCACTATTATTACTTATTTTAACTGATGTTGCTTGAATCTTGGGCTAGTTTAAAATATACCATCCTACAAAGTCTCCGCTAGAGATGTTTGCAGCCAAGAAGAATGGCCATTCTAAAAATGTGGAAGATGGTCTCACTAAGGAGTAGAGAAAGCACCCAAAATTAGAGCTAAGCATGATTAAAAGTTGGGGTCGGATATAAACAAAATTAATGTTGTTGGTCTCAAAGAATTGGGTAAAAGATATTAGTAGGACTTGAACCTCCACCATGCCTCATGATCGAGGCCCATCTATTAGTTCTGATCGAGATGTGTCAGGGGCTATTTTTAATGGGTAAATATATCTATGTTCCTAGTGGTGCTTACTGTGTGTAGTAGTGTATATGGGTCTGTTAAGGGATTGGCTAGGTGGTGCCCATGTTCTTGGATTTAGTCTACTTTGGCATGTTAAATGGTATATATCTACACTGGAGACGGTTGAGACTTGGAGTTAAAAGGTTGAGTTGCAGGGGGACATCATTAAACTTTCAACATCTCATGTTGCATGCCATTAAGAATTCAAGTCTTTTGGCACCAACCCTATACTCTGAACTTTTGTCAATGTTAAAATTGAAAAATTCCCAATTGTACTGCAAATGCTCTTAGAAGTCCGCAATTCCCCCCACAACATAGCAGAAACTGTAATATTCCTTTAATCAAAAAGGTTCTATGATGTCCCATTGCAGGTTGATGTTAGAGGGGACCGCTTGGACTCTTGAGGTCAAACAAAATTCAGTGAAATAGGAGCGCCAACTTGAGATAAGTTCTTCTGATTAATAAATGAGAAGCAACATATTACATAACAGAACAGAACAAAACATGATGTTTAGTTTCCTATTGAATGCCATCAGATACACTTGCAAGTTTCTCTAGTAAATCATCAACCATCTGAAGATAAACATTCAATTTTAACGGGGATCTTGTCCTTTAACATAGCAGTTGGAATGCACCTCAGTCTTCCACTGTTGACCAACATTTTTTTGATTTGAAGGGAAAGTCCACCAATTTGCTGAAAGAATGAACCACAAGCCAGTTCCACCTTCTCAAAGCATTTAAACACCTGAGAGCAGGTAAAAAGATAAACAAAGTAAGTATTAGATGATATTTTTCGACTCATTCTATAGCCAAGCAAAACCTTGAAAACCCATTTTGTTGCACGGTGCCAACCAATTGTTGAATAACTCTAGAGCATCTTCATCAAACCTCGGCATAGAAATCGGGGACCCTGCAAGGACTCTGCTAGGAAAGAGCTATATATGAGTACTTTCTCCCTCAAAAACCTGATCTCCTTCTCCCTCAAAGACCTGATCTCCCTTGGTAACTTTCCCCATGGTTCCAATAGTTAGATAATACAAAGTTTCGACCTTACTAGACTCCATCAATCGGAAAGAACAAAAGAGGGAAAAAGGGAAGGAACACTTCACAGACTATATACCATTCAAGCTTATGCAGCAACACAAACACATTTATGGAACTCTTAGAGCAAAAACTTGAAAGTTCAAATCCTTAGAGAGAGTATAGATTGCTGTCAAAAAGAAGCCAGTACAAGGTAAAATATCTGACGTACGTATGAATGTGACTAGTTGAAAGGTGAGTTTCTATGTTTGTTTTGCCTTCGGGAGATCATAGAAGTTGAAAGCTCAATCAGAACTTTGCACATGCAATGAAAGTAGAGTACTAGAAAGATAAAATGTATGTGCATAGAAATTTCAGATAAGCTACAATCTTTTTCTCATTTCTTTTGAGAAAACATTAGCAGGTTTTCATTAAGCTAAAATTGGGTCATTTTCAGTGCCTCGAGAGACATGGTGCTGAACACACAAAAGAGGTAGTCCACCATTTAAGATCCAAAGAAAGTACAAGTAGAATGACAAAGAGCTCCACCCTGACAAGTTGAATGATAATGATCATGTTACTTCTTTACCATATTCTCTAAAACAATAAATAAGTATAGGAGTACAATGAACAGCTTAGACATTCCATGCATAGGAGAGAACAGCTTTGACATAAAAAGGCTCCTTCACTTCATTATATGAACTTTGAACAATCTAGATATGAGCTACATGGACCACTGAACAATTTAAAACACCAATTCAAGTATAAATTGGAACTTAATGTGTTCAAAGAGGTTCATATCAAAATATTAAATGATAAAACTTAAGTAGTTTACCATTCCAATTCAATACCTCTGTGGCAGTTTCCTAACTGAAAGAAGTGGCAGCATGATCTTTTATCAAATTTGTCAAGCTAACTACTGCATTCTGACTCGAGGACAAAAACAGTTTTTTCTCTATTGAATAATTATGATATACTAGAGGAGC
>UESW01004543.1:47861-74789 GCA_900491605.1 Calamus simplicifolius | reverse complement strand
GCTTCACTGTAATCAACTACAACTCCCATCATTTTCAGCACATCCTTGTAAGAGTAAATAGATCCACCATAGTAACCAGCATCAATGAAAGGAAGGTCAGCAATAGCAGAAATAGGTTGCCACTTATCACCATAGAGAATCGAACCACGAGCAGGTTTGTATCCATGACATGTAGCAAGCCATTTTTCATCAAACAAGAGCTGCTTGAATTTCTCTTCTGCAGAAAATTGTGTTCCATGGAGACGTTTCAGGCTGGCCAACAATGACAATACATGTGCAGCAGTTAGACTAGAGGAAGAAGCAAGCTTCAGAAACATGGCAGCTATAATTCTCAATGTTTCATCAAACTCCACTATCACCCCAACAGCCTTAAGTTCAGACCTGAATGTTCTCAATACATCCCCATAGAAGGACTCATCAATCAGTGGAACCTCAGTAATGCGGTATAAGCAATCCCATTTAGGATCTGCAAGAAAAGCTTCAGCAGGACATTTGTATCCAAGATTGGTCTTCAGCCATTTCTGGCTTCTAATACTGCGGGCAAAGATGGTATCAGAACCCATTTGTCTGACACACTTCAATCTCAAGATTGCACAGTCCTTCGACAGACCATTTGGTGATGCAGAAGTCTTAGCAATCAAGGGGTACACTAGCTTCAGCTCCACAGCAACGCCCAATAACTTGAGTTCCTCTTCGTATTGTTTGAGTTTACTTCCATAGTATAAATCATCAACAAGAGGAAGATCTGCGATTTTGGAAAGGGTTTCGCTTGCAGAAGGAACAAAGACGGATCCAACAGAAGTTCTGTATCCTTGAGTAGTCTTCAACCGGACTCCTCCTTTCAACCTTAGCATAATGTCATCAGTAAATATCCGTTGGCTTTTAAATATCGTATGAGATCAAGAAGGGAAATCATGACTTCTTTGGTCAACTCGTAAGAAGAAATAGATGTGATATGTTCAGCAAATATCTTGCATGCACTCTTGGATCCATGTCTAATTCCAATTGCTATAAGTTCTTTTTTGTATGAACTGATCTCGTACTCATAATACCCTTCATCAATAGCGTGCAGACTCAAGCCAAAAGTCCTTAGTTTTGTGAAAATGGGATCACCTTTGTTATCTGATAGGAAACACTGGACAGGAGAGCAGTAACCAGAGCTCGTCTTCAACCACCTCCCTTTTCTTATGCTTTTCAAGAATCTTTTCTTCTTCAATGCGCTCGTATTCCGTAAATGCCGAAGCCAATTAAGAAGCAGGAAAGCTTTCTCCACTGATAGTGGAGAATCAGCAACTGCCAGTTCTGCATCTGGGGGACATAATGCAGGAAGGTCTGACGCCTTCAGATGTTCTTCTACAAAGCCTTTCAGCTTATTCTTCAGCATATAATCACCAGCAAAAGAACCTGCCGAGAAGTAGTCCTCGGATAATTCTATATACCGCCCACCAAAGGGATTTGAACCCATCAGCCTCACCCAGTTACTGCCAGGTGCAGGCACAAGAACTGCAGACTTTTTCATGGTTACACTTCCATCTTTGGCAATGATTGGAACATGGCTACAAATGGTAGGGAGAAAAGCCCTGCTAATATAGTTATTCAAGAGAGAGCAGCTCAGAAAATGACTGAAGGATAACACAAGATTTCTGTCCCTTACGTTCACAAGATTGCTTGCTATGGAGTAAGCAAACTCGTGCACTGTAATAGCTTCCACCCCTGCATAATGTTTGAACCATGACTCCAAAGAATCATTCCTGCTTTTTCTCAAAGTAGATATCAGAGCATGAGGCAAAACATAGAAACCACCAAAGCACTTGAATTCTAAGTTCCACTTGTTGATCCAAACATCTTGCCCATCATCCCAAGCTAAACGTAGCTTATGAGTCGAAGCCTTTGCAGCCACACCAATACTACACAGTGAAATTTTGCCAAGATGATCGACATATCTCAACAGAGGAACGTCTTCGATGTTACCACGGGCAAAACCCCTGCTCCAATTATCAGCAAGGAAGCACAAGAGGTCCACATAAACATTATCCTCTGATTGCACTGCAAGGCCACAACCTTGAATGCAATTCGCATACCAGCTATAGTCGACAAGGTGAACTCCTAAAAACTTAAGTCCTTCATCAAACCTCGAAATATCTGCATCAGAATGTAGAACATATGTTCCATGAGAAGATATGCCTTTCAAGGATACTCCTTGTCTCTTCAACTTCAGCAGGATTTCCCAGAAGACTGGTAACAACCTTCCAACCTCACAGGGCTTGCGAAACATCACTTGCTCAGAAAATGTTTCACATGGCATGATGCATTCTGAGAGGATCTTTGTTTTGATTTCTTGCCTCACAACATTAAGTTCTGCAAATGGGGATTCTCGAACTGGCAGGAACTCAAACATATGGGCAATTGATGATATTGGAGCATCCCCTCTAGACTTTGCTATGGATGATAAAGCATTCACAAATGCTGAAGAAACACAGTGGAGAATTCCCTTGTTCCATTTGTTGTCCAATAATATGGTTTCTCTTGAAGAGGTGAGGAGGAAATCTGCCTGAATTATGAAAGGAAAATTGGTGACCATCTCAGTTGGAAGAAAGGCATAAACACCAGCTGAAGAACCCCCCCTCCTAAGGCGATCACCAAAAGGAAATGCAAGTGAAACCACCCACTCGTCTACATCCTTCCTCACTTCTACTCTACTCTCAGCCATCACAGGAAATCTCTGCCTCCACATGTAATAGTTGCACTGATCAGAGCTTCCATCTTCTTCAGCAGAAAGAAAGACTATATGGGAATCTGCATCGATATCCTTTCTTGTTGCAAAATTTCTTTCACTGGTGATTGAAATTGATGAAACATTGTCAGCAGTCTGAGGATCATCATTGCTTTCACGAACAGAGGCATGCTTTATCTTTGATAAAAACAGCAAAAGTTCAGGGTGAAGGCTTGAGAGTTGCTTCTTCACAGCTTCCACCTTTTCACGCTTTAAAGGTAGAACAATGGTTGTCATTGGGAGATCTTTAGCCAAACCATAGGCTTTGTGTATATCAGTCACAGTGGGATTTGAATCAACCCACTGAGGGACTATGTAACCAATCTCGCAATCTGGGGATGGCTCTTCAGTGAACTTTATCTGATAGCCGTTGCTGAATATGTAAGGTTGGGAGGTTACAAGAAACACACTCTTGAACCCAATCCCTGCATAGGAGGGGGTCAAGCTGAGTTCAAAATGTACATAGATCAAATATATGCATACATATATGACATGGCATTAGCTCTTTCAAATTTAAGATGTACTAGTTCAAATGATGATTACTTAGATGGTCTATTCAGAAAGAAGCACAGGATGAAATTGTGTTAAAGAATGAATAAGTTAAAAAAAGAAAAAAAAATGATAGATTTTTCTGCTTAATTATCAATTCAGCATAAAAGTGTTGGGGGTTAAATCATGTTTTAGATTTATGCGAATGTAATGCAAGAAATTGATGTGTAAGTTCTGAACACGTTTTAGATTTATGCGAATGTAATGCATGAAATTGATGTGTAAGTTCTGAATTTCATTTTATATGCAAAGCAACTGAGAATATATGATAATTTGATTAAAAATATGATGGACTCAGAAAGGTTAGTTTCACGTTTATTAATTTGAATGCGTATGCTATAATTTGATAAATTTTGGTCCTCCAATGTAGAGCCGAAAGATAGAATTAGGCAGAAAACTATTGGCAGAAAAATAATAAGTATTACAAACTAATAGGTAAATAATATTAGGTAAAATGTTACTTTTCAACATTGTTTGATCGGTAGATTATTTTAACTCACAATTACTTAACCGTATATCATTTATTCTATTCACATTCTTAGTCAGTTTAGCAACAAACTAGAATTCACCATCAAGATGCTACACTTCGCTTGCTATGCAAGGTATCCCTTTATCTTCTTTCAACTCGCTTGCTTTTACCAAAGCAGAATACTAGGCCATGGTTATTACAGAATGTAAATTACAATGCTAAGTTTTTACTTCATAGTTTTGTGTTAATCATATATAACCAATCCAGTATTTCATGAACACACCAAACAGATCAGAGGTCTATTTGTGTGTGTATAATTTGACAACTGAACCGTTTTAGCAACAAGAAACCAAAGACACTATGACGACAAATTTCTAGTTAAATTGGACAGCCAAGACACTTACCTTTCTCCCCAACAAAACCTTCACGTCTCCTCCCCTTCTTGGTTGATCGGCCAACGCTGCAAATAGATTCGATGTTCCTCTTAGAGAACCCGACCTCATTGTTAAAAACCAACAGGGTTGCCAAAGCACCAGTGCGGGTGATGTCTTGAGATATGATGACAAATTCCAGAGATGGGTCTACCTCGGCTGGGTACGCATTATCTTCAGCATTCTGTGAATAAAAAATAAGGAAGACGAATGAACAAACAGCATCTAGTCGGAAGTATTTAATCAACCATGTAGGGTTTGAAGCTAATTAACAGATGAAATCGAAATAGCATAGAACATGGCGAGATTGATAGATTAGATTTGAAGAGTTGCAGTGCAATGAATACCTGGATGAGCTCCATGAGGAAGTGTACGTCCTTGGTGTAGAGCTCGGCAGACAGAGATCTGACGGCATGGTGAAGGTCTTCTGTTAAGGGGTTGGGTTCTCCCCCTATGGAGAACTTCACCGTCCTTATCTCTTCGATGTGTTGTCTCGCTAATGTAGTGGCAGCCATTCTTCAAGTTGCTTTGGATGAGAGCTCGATCCACGATATGGTGTGAAGTTGTAGTTATATATATAGCTTGTTTTTCCTTTCCTTGGCCTTTAAGTATTCTACTTCTCGAGACCAAAAGTTCTTGAAAAACGAAAGCAGTCAGCACGTTAAAAAGTGGGTGGCCTTTCGGATTCTTCAATGGAAGGAAAACGATACTCTTGGAAGGACAAAATGACTTTGATTCATTAAATCTCTCGTTCCTTTCTTTCCAACGAAGGAAGGAATGGAAACCTTTGATTCATTAAATCTCATCCCCTCGTAACTCAGCATGAGAGGTTTGGAGGCCTGTTCTCCGAAAACCATGCAAGCAGTGCTTTTTATCCTTTTTTTGTGTTGCAGAATCGTAGAGCGCCAGCTGTGGAATCAAAGGCTCAGGACAGGCCATTGATACCTCTCATGATGCATGACTGGTGCGATAATTATAATAATTGAATGTTGAGGACTAATTGAATATTTTTTCGGTTTGGATCATTATTGATGTGAATGAAAGAGCATTTTGGATCCATTGCCTTCTTGAATATGAAATCTACTTATTAGCCTGGTCATGATTAACTACTCATTCTGCCTCCATTGCCATCACTTTCATCAGCTATCAAATCTCCATTGATCCTTCCTACTACTGAGATCTATGATGTTGTTGATCTTCTGATAAGGCTTACGGTACTGGTGCCAATGATGCTTTTCTCCCTACGTCAAAGTCTATGCATCCACTCTATATTATATTAGATGCAGAGGAAAATTGTCACCGTATCAATAAATGTATCTAACGATAAATATTAAGTTTTTAAAGATTGAGTTATTTGATTTGGCTAATCAAGCCACATTTAAACTGACTGACTGGGCTACGGTCCAACAAACAGCAAAAGTTAATCTCCTCACCAACTTAGAGTTAGTACCAAGGTCATCGTCGGCCTCAATGCCAACACTAGAGTCGGTCTTCAAACCTCGGTAGAACCGAGCTATCTTAATACCTTCAATGTAAGCGCCATTGCTTCTTCAAATCATGTCGGATATTCGGAGGATGAACTACCCCATTCGCAAAGATTGCGTAGTGAACTTTTCTAAATAGAAACGGAAGCCAAATATAGCACTTCATCCATGATCAACGGATTTCAAATCCCCGATAGAGTGCCCATCAACTTCATCAATTGCCGATCCCCGTAACCGATGGGATTTCGGCCTTATTGGATGCCAACTCCCTAAAATAAGCCCAAAAAATCAGGTAACGGCTCACCTTCTTACAGTCCACAAATACCTAGTCCCAAGACTCCCATGTACACTCTCGAAGGCAATCTAAGCCCAAAAAAAAACTCTAGCAAAGGTCATTGCTCCTGAGAAATTATCTCAAGGAGGGAGATCCTTATGCTGGAGCATTTTCCTCTCATTTGGTTACTGGAGATTTTTACTGACTTGAGCATCGGAGGGTCTTTCTCAAGGACCATCCCTGTGCTTTATGCGTAAAGGCTGCCTTGCAGGTCCACCCGAACAGGATAGCGCTACCCGGATCCCGACGTGCACCGCCCTCAAGCTGAAGAACGAATTTCCATAGCATCAGATTGGAGCTAGAGGAAAGGTTCTAAACAAGAAGGACATCTTCCTCAATGACCAACAGCAAGAAAGTGACAACAAATGCTCCTGATCAGGCTACCTTTTAAAGGCCTGACCCACAAACAACATGGCGCCCTCGCAGCCATCACGAATCGAGGTTCCTCCTTCGCCAGCAGCTCCGGTCACCCAGGACCAGTTTGCCATTTTAGTCCAACAAGTAATGTTCCTCTTTCAATTGGTGCAGAAGCTTCATGGGGGTTCTCTTCCAACTACACCCACTCAGCAACTTCTGGTGGAATAGTCATTCTGGTCCTATCGGTGGTCCCTCCACCCAATCCACTAGAAGCCATCAGCCTTTCGCGACAACCTGGCCATAAAGAAGTTGAACCAGCACCGCAGAGGGAGGAGATAGGAGGCTACCCAGATCCCGTTGGGCTTGCTCCTTATCTCCAGTATTCTCTCGCCACGACTCAATGTCGTGGCCGCAATCCACCCATCCCATCTCTTCTACTATCCGGGATGACGGGGTGTAACGAAAACTTTAGGTGATATGCCAGAAGTTGCATCAGGAGGAAAACTTTTACCTAGCTTTAGAGATCAATTACCCCAAGAGCCTCTCCGATATGATGGCCCTGGCAAACAAATATGCTAGGGTCAAAGAAACTAGAAAGATGGCCCGAGCCAAGCAATCCAAGAAAAAGGAGAGGAAGAGCTCGAAAAGAGCCGATCGGCTAGCCCTGTGAGCTCGTCTCATCGCCATAGGGTCTCACTGCCAAGAAAGTGCAGCAGAAGCATGACACAGAGCTTTAATCAACACACCCCCGAAGTAGTCCACATAGTAGAACGTCCACCAGAGCTTCGACAACTATCCCCCTCCCTCCGAACCTACCAGTGGCTGGTGTTGCTACTACGATTACCATGGTCAGCTCCTTCTAGCGATGGCCAAACGAAGAGGAGAACCGGCTTAAAAGGGCCCATTGCGAGGGGATCGCCTTTTCAATTGAGGACCTCAAAGGGATACATTATTCCTAGGATATGGAACTTAGATCACCTCCGAGCAATGAAGACCTTCAAGGGATACAGTACACCTAAGACATGGAACTAATTAAACCCCGAACATATTACAAGTGAAGTATGACTAAACTAAGCCACTTTGCTCATTATAATAAAACTTCACTCTTCGATTCAAATATTTCTTATTGAATAATAATCTTTCTTGAGTTGTGGATGAAAAGCAGATCTTGATAGACATTGACCCACTGGTCCATCCTTCAGGCCTCGGCAAGGCCGATCGGAGTCCTCCGAACCTCGGCATGACCGAGCATTCTCCAAACATTGGCTAGACCAAGTAAAACATTCTTCATACCTCAGTAGGTCCAAGCAATATTCTCCATACCTCGGCATGGCCGAGCTTGCTCTATACCTCGGCACGGCCGAGCAACTTTCTTCAAACCTTGGCTAGGCTAAGTAAAACATTCTCTGTACCTCGGCAGGGCCAAGCAACTTTCTACGTACCTCAGCATAGCCGAGCTTTCTTCGTATCTCGATAGATCCGAACAATATTCTCCATACCTTAGCTGAGCCAGGTAAAAGATTCTTCGGGCCTTTGTAAGGCCGACCGGAGTCCTCCGAACCTTGGCATGGCCGAGCGTTCTCTGAACCTTGGCTAGGCCAAGTAAAACATTCTTCATACCTTAGCAGGTCTGAGCAACATTCTTTATACCTTGGCTAGGCTAAGTAAAACATTCTTCGTACCTTGGCTAGGCTAAGTAAAACATTCTTCGCACCTCAGTAGGGCCAAGCAACCTTCTCCATACCTTGGCAGGGCTAAGTAAAGATTTCTTCATACCTTAGCAGGGCCAAGTAAAAGATCCTCTGGGCCTCGGCACAACCGACCGAAACTTTCTCTGAAGTTCGATGAGATCGTTCAGAGTTATCCAAAACTAGCATAGCTAAGCATTTATTCTTCCAAACTTTGGCACAGCCAATCGGATTATTTTATAACTCAGCAAGTCCAAGTTTTCACTATGCCTCGATCGTTCCTCACCACGAAGTTGAGTAAAGGCACCCTCCCCTGATCTTACCCTTCACAATCAAAATGCAAGCAGTCATTTTTAGTTTTTAAAGCACGAATAAGAGCGGAAGGCTGACTATAGAGGGGTACTTGGCACCTGACACAGGCACTTGGCATAAGGAATGAAACTGATAGGCCAATCATATAATCAGACGACAAACCCACATTAGGAACAGAGCTCATTGATTGATCAGTTGAAGCCATATAAAGACTCTACTCCCTATGCCGAACCTACGCTTTAGACTAGGGAATGGGGGGCATGTGATGCAGGAAAAAATTATCATCGCATCAATAAAATATCCGATGACAAAGGTCGAGTTTTTAAAGGTCGAGTTATCTCCAATTTGGTTGATCAAGCCACGTTTGAACTGACTAACTGGGCTATGGTTCAACAGACAGCAAGAGTCGGTCTCCTCATCGACTTTAGAGTTAGTACCAACTTTAGAGTTAGTTTCGACACCATCGTCGGCCTCAACATCGATACCAGAGTCAGTCTCGAACCTCGGTAGGGCCGACTATCTTCGTACCTCAGCAAACCGAGTTATCTTAGTACCTCGAAAGGGCCGAGCTATCTTTGAACCTCGGTAGGACCGAGCTATCTCTATACCTCATCATGATCGACCCTTATTCCTTCAACGTCATTGCTGCTTCAAATCATGTCGGATATCTCAGAAGATGAGCCACCCCGATCGTAAAGATTGCGTAGTGGGCTTCCCTAAACAGAAACGAGAGCTAAATACAACACTCTGTCCATGATCAACGAAATTTTAAATTTTTGATAAAGCGTTCATTAGCGTCATCAACTTAAAATTTCCGATAAAGCGTTCATTAGTGTCATCAACTGCCGATCCTCGTAACCGATGGGATTCTGACCTTATCGGATGCCAACTCCTTAAAATGCACCTGAGAAATCAGGTAACGGCTCACCTTCTCGTAGCGCACAAATACAAGTCCCAAAACCCTTTAGGTACGCTCTTGAAGGCAATATAAGCCAAAAAAAAAACTCTAGCAAAAACCATTGCTCTCGAGAAATCATCTCAAAGAGAAAATCCTTCTGCTTGAGCCTTCTCCTCTTATTTGATTGTTGGAGATTTTTACTAACTTAGCGTCGGGTCTTTGGCTGGAGCCACCCCACGTGCTTTCTACATAAAGCTGCCTTGCAGGTCCATCCGGAAGAGTGCTATCTGGATATGAACATGCACCACTCCCAAGATGAGAATGAATTTCAATAGCATCAATAACTATGTTCATATTTAATTGGATTTAGAAATTAATATTTGAATCTGAACTGAATTACATACACAAACATGTATCATTTAAGTACAAGTATGCTCGTCAGTTTTCATACAATTTAATGCCATTTATTTATTTATTCTTTTCATGTGAATCTTGAGGCAATTTAAGATTGGCAATTAAAGCCAAACCAAAAGCATTGTTAACCAAGTTGTATATTATCATAACGCTTTTGTAAGACCAATCCAAATGCTCAAATCATTTAAGATCAAAATTTTTTTGGATCAAATATTATAAAAAAATTATAAAAAATAAAAGTTAAACTCATCTATCTTCTAAATTTCTTTTGTAGATTATATGAAGCTCATCTTTCCAAATTTCTCCTATAAATGGCTTATCTTTAAGATCTAATCTTTTATAGGTTAGATGAAGCTTATTTTTAACTCCATTCTTCTTGTTTAATCTGATTTAGAACCTTTCTTTAGTTATCAACAAAGGAAGATTAAAAGAAGAAAAAAAAAAACTTATTTTTTATTGAAATTAATTAGATCTTTAATTAATGTCTTAAAAAAATTATATTTTTTTAACTCGTAATTTACTATTCATATTTAATATTTTTAAAATTTAAAAATTTAAGATAGAATGCATGGTGTCTGTGAGTCGTTTCAGAACCTTTTTTCCATCGTACTTATAAAGAGCTCATGCGTCCAGGTTTTGTGTCCATGGAAAATCTCGTGGATGCTTAAACGAGAAGAAACGATAATCTTGGGAAGGACAAAATGACTCAGAGCTTTACTTTGTTCCTCGTTCCCTTCGAATAGAACGTACTTAAATGAGCTTTACCTTGAACTTTCCAGCTTCGTAATTGCGCTGCGAGCTGTGCCGCATAACGAGGCGACGCGAATGGCGGAAGGGAGCTGACTGTTGAGTGACTTTTTTTAGAGTGATTTTCCGAGCCATCGTAGCTTTCTCACGGAAACTTGCTCCCTGTTTTCACTTGTAACCAAAGCTCTCGCATCATTCTCTCATGGCTTCTCGAAGGGACTGCACCAAAGAGATTGCAAGCTCTCACCTTTCCACCTCCAGAAGAAACCCCAGCGCTCTTTTGGTGGATTTCATTCGGTCTTTTGAGAGGACGGGAGCTGAGGTCTCGTCCAAAGACGCGATTTTTCTCAAGGAGTTAGTTCTGGTAATCCTTTGCCCGAACCCTTTTATTTTCCTCTTTGCTTTATTCTTCTTCTTAGAGATTAAGAGAAACCTAGGCACTCGTACAAGTTTAGTTGGAAAAGATCTATCCTTCATTTTGAGGAGGTAATGAGTTCAAGGTGGGTACTCAAGATGGAATTCAGGAATCTGGATGATTGTCTCATCGCCTGGATTGCCCAAGCAGTTGGCTTCCTGAATGGATTCCATGTTGGTTTCTTCTCAGGAGCTGGATTTATTTGAGAACGTTGATATTCACATCCTTTCTAATTCTCTACAAAGAAAAAACAAATCTTCTTTTAACTAGATTATTTACTTTGGAAGTAGAGATAGGTAGGGTTTCTAGATGCAATTGCTTGATATTATGATATGGGCATCGCTGAGTCAGGGGGTTGAGAATAAACATTATAGTATTGGGGCAGGTTGTTATGCTTTCTGGTGAAAACAGTGTCAGCATTGGAAATACTAAAAATTTTAGAAAAATAAATGGAAATATAGACTAGAAATATGATGGAGGAACTATTAGAGCTTTATTCTCCTATAGAATGCTTTTGCAACATAATATTCAATAATTACAATTTGGAAAAAAATTGTGATTTATGATATCAAGGGGCTCATCAATCAGCAAAACACCAAAATTAACTGGTAAATCTGCACGTGTGAATGCTTCCGGAGTCCTGGTGTAAGTTTTTTTAATGCGTTTTATTTTTTAGGCTAATATTCCATTGCACAGATTTGAGTGGTAGGATTTGGTTATGAACTAATTGGCCTGTCATGTGGTGATGATCTAAAAGGTGGATTCCTTTTTGATTTAGCCAATTTATTGAAAGTAATAATCATAACTTCTAAACTGTAGGGGTCTACCCAGAATTTATCTCAGGCTGCTCTCTTGCCTTTGTATTTTGAAATTTAATTTCAAGTTTTTGTAAACAAGTTACTGATCTCATAAGTTACACTGTTCTGAAGTTCAATGGATGTTTCGAAGCATTGCACTGGGTGGCCTCATTACCTTCCTCTCCTCTGGCGTTTCTTCTAATATTCCTTGAAGCTTGAGGGAATTGTGTCCCTTCTTGTTCTTCTCTCTTTTGATGGAATCCTTTTCATTTTCTTAATGAATCATTTTTGGGCTCCCCATCTTTTACATCAGAAAGGGTGAAATTGCTTTTCTACACAACTCTTGTATGGTTTGGATGTCAACATCCTATTCATGTAATGTTCACTAATTTGCATGCATATTGTTTGCACTTTCTCCCTTATCTTTTGATGAAGATATTTAGCTTTTTTATGTGTTCTGTGCAGAGCTGTGATATAATTGCAGATATCTCGGAGGATCTCTATTTGGAAATTTTATGCTTTCTAGCTGACAACTGGGTAGATTATTTTGCTGGCAGTTTCATTGGTGATGTTCCTATGGTCAAGTACCTCAATCAGTACGGGAAGGTAACTTTGTGTAGCATTGACATGTCTCAAAATGGAGGTTGTAAAATATGCATGCCATCTGATTATAAGTATGGCCTTTGGCTCTCTGTGTGGAACAATGAACTCAAGGGTGCATCAGATATCTTCTTTCTACCTGAATTTACACTGACAGCATTAGAGACATTCCCTAAACGAAAGAAGTTGTCTTCTTGGATGCATGAACAACTGGGCATTGAAGATATCTCTGTGCATGATTTCAGCTATATGGTTCTGTGTAATTTGAAGAAGACAAATGACAGAGACCTTATAGTTGGTTTCACACACTTCTTATGCAGCTCTTTATCAAAAGGGTATCTCACTGAAGAGTTTGTTTCTGCACTCTGTGAGTCGATGCCTGTTGTTGATAAACGTGGGAAAATAATTGTGGCTATGGTTGGAGCTCTTGTGCCTGCATCAGCAAGCAAGTGGGTAGAATTAGCAGGCACAAGCCTCTGGACTGGAGGGAATTACACTGAATTGGGAGAAGACTACTTGCATTGTGGACACTTTTCTGGTGAACATGTGGAAAAGAATAGAATATTAGCCTTCCTGCAAAGATTCTTCAATGCTCTAGATATACCTGAAGTGTACCCTCCTGATGCTGATTTGCCAACAGCTTCTTCGCCTTTATCAGGAGAACATGCACTTTTGCTACTAAAATGGGTAAAGAAAGCAACGACTCATGGTATAGGATTGCCTGGCAGGTTCTTAAAGAGCATACGAGAAGGAAAATGGTTGAAAACCAGTTTGGGTTTCAAGTCTCCTTCTGAGTCATTTCTATGCACTTCCCAGTGGGGTTCTCTTCTATGTGTTGGCAGTGCCATTGAAGATATTCCTTTAGTTGATGAAAAGTTCTATGGCAGTCAGATCACTGCATACCAGAATGAGTTAAACAGCTTGGGGGTGGTCTCTGATGTTGAAGACTGTTGCTTGTTTACTGCTCATAGGCTTATCTCAGCAAATACTATCTCATCACTGACAAAAGACTGTTATTTCGCTACTAAGGTTAATTAGATATATGGCTGAGAAGAAAATAGCACATGAGGAGATCCTGAGAAGTTTTCAAGAGGAAAAATGGCTTATGACCTCGAAGGGATGTAAGTCTCCACTTGGGTCTGTAATGTTTAATGCAGAGTGGGAAGTTTTTCGGCAAATTGCTGATCTTCCTTTTGTGGATGAGGCATATTTGGGAAGGAAATCTGCTGCTATGAAAGTGAGCTTAAGTTGTTGGGGGTTGCAGTGGGATTTGATAAGAGCTATGAGCTTATTATGGAAAATTTTAGATTGCCTGCTTGCATGCCTGCTCTAACAGTTAACAGCTTTATTCTAATATTGGAATGCATTCGGCATTCAAGTTCATCATCTCATTTTATCGATACATTAAGGGAACAAGAATGGATAAAAACTGATCTTGGATATCGGTCTCCAAATGAATGTTTCTTATTTGATTCAGGATGGGGATGCCTTTTGCAATGGGCTGGTGTTCCAGTTATTGATGAATCTTTCTATGGGAACCATATAAGGTCATATGTTGATGAATTAAAAAGAGCTGGAGTGCTGGTTGCATTTGAGGATGCCTGCAACAATGTCATTAATCATGTTAAGTTGCTCCTGCATCCTCCATGTTTAACAAAACAATCATCCATTTCACTCCTTCAATCTTGTAAGCAACTAAGGGCAAATGGTTACTCCTTGTTTGGTAAGCTTAGAGAGTGCATATCACAGGAAAATTGGCTAAAAACTCGCCTTGGTTTTAGATCACCTAGTGAATCTGCTATCTATATTTATGGATGGGAGTCCTTATCTCAAATTGCTGATATTCCATTTCTTGATGCAAGTTATTATGGAGAAAGCATTTATTCATATGCAGATGAACTTAGCTTTATTGGTGTCACGGCTGATTCTTGCAAGGCATTTCATCTTCTTGTTGCTGGATTTAAGTTTCCCAAACATAAATCTCAGATAACAGCTCCTGTCGTCATTTCATTGCTGGAATGTGTCAAATACCAAATGGAGAAGTCTCCAGAAGAGCCTTTGCCTGCTGAATTCTTGAGATGCATAAGATCAAAGAAATGGCTTAAAACATATATGGGCTACAGCTCTCCACTGAAGTGCCTCCTGTATGATTCTGAATGGGATTCTGTTCTGGAAAAGAAGGATGCT
The DNA here is from genome assembly GCA_900491605.1 of Calamus simplicifolius. Taxonomy (NCBI): domain Eukaryota; kingdom Viridiplantae; phylum Streptophyta; class Magnoliopsida; order Arecales; family Arecaceae; genus Calamus; species Calamus simplicifolius. Next base: position 60,334 of record UESW01004543.1, on the reverse strand, counting down.
CCATTCATTGATGAGTCATTTTATGGGTCTGATATTGCCTTATATTGGAAAGAGTTGAGTTCCATAGGAGTTAGAGTTGGGAGTGGGTGTCGATTGATAGCGCACTGTCTCAGATTTCATACAGATTTTCTGCAATTGTTAGAATATATAGATACCTGCTAAGTTTTAACTGGGAGCCAGAAGCAGAAGAGAAATCTGAATGCTGGATTTGGATTCCTAGTGAGATTGAAGCTGCTGGAAATGGGTAAGCAGCAAAGATTGCGTTCTTCATCAAGAGGATAACATATCTAACTCGACTGCAAGAGTGCTAGAGAGGTATTATGACAAAAATTTGCTTCCTTTCTTTAGTACAGCTTTTGGAGTTGGACCACACCCTAGAAGCTATCAACAGAAATAAGTTGTTGTTGTAGAATCATGACTTCGACTCTCTTGTTTTAATTTTTAGTTTTTGATGATGCTTGACTGCATCTTTGGAATCGAATAATTGTAAATATTCGGTGTATTTTATGATTTTGCATAATGGTTCCACCATTGAAATGACTCCAAGTTTCTTGATAGACAACTGTGCACTGAATTTTGCATAAGATAACCACTTTATATGTACGAGATGGGTGGCCTTCATATTTGGCTGGACCACACCAGTTTATTTGTAAGAGCTCTGAAAACACTTCTGTGCATTGAAGATTGTTATCCCATATCCCATTTAAAAAGATTGCTTCACCTAACCGTAAGGATTATTATCCCTTCAAACAGAATGGTACAGCCATGTTCATGGAAGAGAATTTGCTTTATGCAATTCAATAGACATGTTTGCTTGAGCCTGTCAGAAAATGAGCATCAGATGGTTATTTTGGACGTTTCGTATCTGTCTACCTCACTTCATTTCTTTTGCATCTTTTTGAATTCAGGGCTGTAATTTCATATAAATTCTGTCAATGTGGTAGCTGTTAAAAACACTGTGCTTTGAAAAACATCAGTATGGTACAGAGTATTAATCTTTCTTGTGCAGTCTACTTTATTTTAGCAAAGTTAGGATTAAATCAAAGTCCCTGTGATCCTCCGATTATATGTTGCTTCTCTTCATCGAGTAGGCCTTTCTAGAGAGTTTACTGCTTAACCTCAAAGTCAGATATGGTGGGAGTTCTTCAGTAAAAATGTATCATATATTACAATATTATTGTTACTAAAATATAGTCATATTATAATTATCATAATATATTATTATATAGTAAGGTTGTTTATTATAATAATTATATATTATTATTATATATAGCTAATTTTATGCTCAGATAAAAGAGAAGAAGGGTTGCGATTGGTTGATGCTAGTTTAACTTATAGTCATACTTCATGAACGAGAGTCCAATGGAGAAAATCATTAAGGCATCATCTAGTGGAAAGTTTTACAAGAATAACATCATATCAGTATTTGGATGTGGTGAAAAATAAATAAAGATTCTCAATTTTATGGATGAATGTGAGTAAAGAAGTTAGTTTGAAAGAATAATTAAAAAAAAAAAAAAATAAAGTATACTCTTAAAATATAAAGTTATTAAGAGGAAAATTAATAAAACTGATGAACGCAATAATTAAAAGAATAATTATTGTAGCTTGCTCGCAAAAGATTAAGTATTTGAAGAAATAAGTAAAAAAGGTTAGATTTTAAACTTTGATATGCAGGAAAAGATAAGAAGAAAAATAGAATAAAAATTATTGTAGATAAAAATCTAAAAGAGAATAATTTTGGTTAAATTGATATTACAAGAAAAAATAATTAATATTATTAGTGTTTATGCTCATCAAGTAGATTTAGATACTACAAAACAAACTTTTAAGAAGACATAAAAGGAGTAATTTAACATATTCCTAGTGAAGAAAGATATTTATTAAATAAGATTTGAATGGACATACAAAAATATATATAATAATAGATTTTTATTTTTTCATATTTTATAATTTTTGGTTATCGAATTAGTATTTTTTGATATTTTAACGAGGTGTGCTATTGTTCTTTTTTTAATTTTGTATATTTTCATTTAATATTTTTAAATTTCCTTTTATATCTATTATGTTATATTCTCAATACTACTTAATAACTTATATATATAATTTAATAAATTATTCGTGCAACATGCATAACACAATTCTAATTGGTTAGCATAATATACTTATTGATTATTACATGTTTTAATTTGATAATAACTATTAATTTTTTAATTTATTAAATTAGTATATTTTTATTTATACCAAAGTAATGTATGCCAATTAAACTAGAGAAGAGGCCAAAAACTAACAAAACTAATCTATAGGGTGAGTTGAGCACAATCAGAACATAACCAATTGTTCGAATCTTATTATTTGAAAGATAATGTTCTTCTATCATATTAATTGTTTATGGATAAAAATGACAATGGGGTGTATTTAGGGTGGAAGATATATTTCCTACCTTGGTGGTGCTTCGGTTTGAAGAAAAATAGAGGTTGTTTAAGAAAGCTTTCCATGCTGTTTGTGAGTTGCCTCTCAACCCCTATCTCTGATAAAGAATGATTTCTCAATTTATCACTGCCGCCATGGTTCCTCATTCTTCAAGGAATCCCTGATTCATTTTTTTTTCCAAATTGATCGTCAACTTTAGGTCTAATTAAATCATTTAAAATTAAAAACTATTATAAATCGTTGGACATTTAAATATATTTAAAGGTCTCAATTAAGAGCCTGCAAGAGACAAAAATTTACATAATTACGCATGTCATCGTGTATATAATCAATTACAACGAGTCTTGAAATAAATATTAATACAACATATCATTTATGTTGAAAAGAAGATTGAATTTTTAGGATGAGTTTAGGGATGAAGACCGCAATCCTCAATTTTGTCCTCAAATCTCATGGATTTTTAAAAATTCTTCATTTTCTTCCCATCAAGATGGCTTTTTGTGGGATTAGATTTTTTCATCCCTTTTGCCATCCCTAATTAACTGTGGATGACTTTCTAGCTAGGATCCAACCTAGTTGCAAAGTTTGACCACCTTAAGTCCAAGAATTGTCACTCCTTTTGTGGTTTATTAACGGACAAAGCCAAGGTTCAAAATTTGTTGCTAAACTTAAGTCCGAGTCCAACCTGAGCCCAATCCAAAACCTATCGGATTGACCCAATTAGCCCATTAGGGCCAAAACACTGGATCGCCACGATTTTGGTCCGTTTTTGACAATTTATTTTACAAACTGTTTGCTCATTATATACAAATTATTAGCTTAGATTAAATGATTGTTTGCTTGGATAATAAATACATGAATTTAATTTTATATAAAATAAAACTAAATGAAGACTCAATCAACCCAATAAAGAGCCTAATAATTAGGCCTAAATTGGGTTAGGGTTTAGGTGGTCAAAATCAATCATTTACACGAGCTCATAATTAATATGAGCCTTAATTTTGAGTTTAGGTTTGGTCCAAAGTTTAAAAAACTTTAACCTGAAGCTAGTCCCAACCAAATGAGCCTCTGGTCAGCATGAACCCACTTTCAACCCTACCTATGGCAGTCCATAGTTTGGTTTGTCCTATTATATATTTAAAATTATTATTTATTTTTCATTTCTATCTTTAGATTAATTATTTTTTCATGGGTAAGTGCCAAAGTATTTTAGTCGGCTTAATTATCAATAATTAAATCACATCAAATATATTATGTATTATTATATTATATTATAAATAATATTAACCAAATAAAATTTTAAAATTGTCATCCATTTCCATTCTTATGGGCATGGCCATTTCTTTGATTTAAAGAGAAATCACAATTCCTCCAATTTCTCCCATTTAATATAGAATAATGATTCTTTGATCGAAGAAAAGGTGGGAAAAACCTTGATTCTAGTCACGTGCATCTCACATCCTTACCGATCGCGGGGCACCACTAAAACCCGGCCTGAACCCTAAATTGAAGCACGAGAGAGAGAGAGAGAGAGAGATGAGCGGATTGGGGGCGTTTTGGGGGACGCGGGCGCTGGAGATCGTGAAGCGGAACAATTCACCGGGGCTTCTATGGAAGAGGATCAAGCTCACCACCACCCGCAAGGCCAACGCCAAGAAGCGGCTCCGCCGCGTCTGGCAGGTTTTTCTCTGTCTATTCTCCTTCCCAATCGATCGATTCCTATTCATCTAGGCTTTTTTTTTTTGTGCTAAATGGTTCTAATTTAGTATGGGTTAGAGCTATGGGCACAAGATCTCTTTTTTTCTTTTCTTTTCTTTTTCTTTTTCTTTTTGTGGCAAAGAATGGAAAGGTTTATGATATTAAAGCCTCAAATTTGACTCTTTATCTTTGGATTCTTCAAGCAATGGGCAGCTTTTTGCACGATTATAGCCTGCATCTAATGGATTGTTTGTGGATACGTGGTGGGAACCCGTCAAAATCCGACCTTTCCCATAAAACATTAGGGAAAATCGAAACTTTATTAGAAGTAGCTTGTATTAGACTTAGTAAATTAGTTGGTTCCTGTGGGATGGGATTTGGAATATTGCGTAAATCACAGCGGTCAATTTTGTCTGAACAAAGTAACCTAAACTGAAGGCTGAACCAAGGTTGTTTTTGAGCTTTTAAACTGAAAGAAGGGATTGTCTATTGCTTCTAGAGTGGAACTTGCTTGTTGGAACAAATTAATGCAGAAGAAGCATGGAGATCTAAAGGTGCTATATGCATTTCTCGTTCATATCTGCATTAGTTTAAGTCAATGTGCCTTGTTGGTTAATTGGTAGGAATTATTCACAAACCAGTCTTTTGAAATCCAGACCATTCATTGAGCCGGATAGTGGACCAGGTCATGGGTCACGGTTTCAATCATATTGGAATTATTTATATCTAAAAATTAGATTAAATTTAAACCAGATTTGAATTGGTTTTCACCACTAGTAGGAGCTGTGTGTGATGAAAACAACTGTATAGGATAAAAAATCAAAATTTATCAAGTAACAACCTATGTCAATACCAAAGTATGGAAATAACCGATATATAGATCACCAAACTCATATATATCTGCAGAAATGTGTTTGTATTCAAACTATATTTGTTTTTGTAACTTCAGTTCAAAAAATAAACTACACTTAGAGTATGAAAACTTTAAAACCATTTACAACAGTGACTACAACATGCCAACTTCCTTCTGTCTTGGTGGCTAGGGGCTCTTCCTTGCTGTAACCATGGCAACTATTCAAGGACTGGTACCACCTTCTCTTCAGACAATAACAACATATGTCAATCTACACTGCTGTAGTTGATCAAGAGTTATTTATATATTACCTTAATAAAGTGCAATCCAATCCATAAAAAGAAATAAAACATAGTTTCATCCAAAGAAAAAAAAAATCAAAATCACAACATATTTGTGCAACTCTCATATAAACCTAGAAAGCCATGTGTATCATGCTAGTTGTCCACATACAAGAGTATCCTAGAAGCCATTTGGATCATGATCTACTAGGAATGTCTATCATATAAGCAACCATTCTATGACCACATAAATTTGTATCCATGACTTTGCTTGGAAAAAAATGCACATAGGATAGATCTAAAAGCTTGACCAGTATGAGTTTATCATATGTTGACAATTTCCAGATAGGGGAATCTACTAGAAAAGAATAGTGTATAACTTGTGCCAATGGTGAAGAGGGAAGAAGAGATGATACTGGTGGAGATGGTGTTAGTTTCAACTGAGTGATAAAGCAGAGATGGGAGTGTGAGAGATGGTGGTACCTAGGCAATTTGCTGTTAAGAGAAGATCTTGACTGGCTATCTTTTCACATTATCTGGCTCGGCTATAAGTTGGAGATCAACCTTACAGTCGACAGTTGCTTTGTCTACAACAGAGCAGAGTATATGGCAGCAGCAGAAGCAGTAAAAGAAGCTATTTGGTTACGAAATCTTGTTCAAGAACTTGGGCTCAAGCAGGAAGACAATTCAGTTGTCTTTTGTGACAATCAGAGTGCTATTTGCTTGATTAAAAATCAAGCATATCATGAGAGGACTAAGCACATTGATATCAAGTATCATTTTATTCGAGAGGCATTTACTGAGAGAAATATTACAGTAAAGAAAGTAGATACTGCTGACAATCCTGCTGATATGCTGACCAAGATAGTTTCCGCCAACAAGTTTAAGCATTGCTTGGACTTGATTGGCATGCTTGTTTGAGGTTTGCTCCTTCTGGGGCTTGGTGGCGAGGTGAATGAAAGTTCTATTTTGTTTTTCCTGAAGTGGATATGTTTTTTTCGTTGCATCCCTTGTTTCCTACACCGAGTTAGCTCACGTATGCTTAGGGATGCTGGGAGAATATGTTCGACTTCTAGTTTGTTAAATTCAAGCCAAGGTGGAGATTTGTTAAATATGTCTTGAATTTTATATATCGGGTCCGGTTTATGACCCGACCCGATATTCTTGTTGAGACCGGACCAAACCGGTCCGATAGGGTTTATTTATATGAGAATTTTTTTTTTGGGCGTGTATATATATATACGCGTGAAACTTCTGTAAGGTGTCCTCTCTTTTATGATGATAGTGGAATTTTGTTTGCCTTGCCCGTGGATGTAGATCACCATGATCGAACCACGTAAATTCTTGGTGTTCCTTTGTTTGTTTATTTGTTTGATTTGTTCATTGAATTTGATTTGAGTTACAAATTGGTATTAGAGCTTTGGTTCGGAAATAATTTTGTTGAAAAAAAGGGATAAACCTAACCCTAATCCTTTTTTTTTTTTTGGTCTCGTCTGACTCCTCTTCTTCATCTGGGCGGTGCGGCGACGGCTTGGAGGGCGACGACGAAGACGCCGTGGCCGATCTGTTTACCATGGCCGATCTCCTCTACTATTGAAACCGGATCTCCTCTGCTATTGAAACTGGCGACGAAGACAAGCTGCTCCCTCCTTCCGCTCACCGGATCTCCTCTGTTTCGCGCTTGGAGGGGCTGATCTCCTTGCCGGGGCTCTTCTTCGAGGATTTGATCCCAAGGGCCTTCTTCATCTTGCTGGCAGCCGTCGAGGTAAGCGACCGCTGGAGCGGTAACGAGGACGCCTGCGAGATCAGCAAGAGGTCGGTTCTCTGCGATTTCTTCTCCCAGATCCTTTAGTCGCCGTGAATCTGGCAGCCGTGATTCTGTTCCAGCCGTGCCGTGAAGAGGAAGCGGCTGTTCCGTCCGTGAAGCTGTTCCCAGGATCTCTTCTTCTTCTTCAATCCAAACGGAAAGATCGTTTCGTTCTTAGGAATTCTTGGGATGACATCTTTGAAGTTTCAGATTGCACCATTTGATGGACAGAACAACTTCGGATTATGGAGAATAAAGATGAAGGCTTTATTGAAGCGAGAGGGTTCTGTTAGGGCACTGGATAATAATTATACAGACGACATGACCACGGCTGAGATTGAAGAGATGGATGAGAAGGCACATAGTGCGATCCAGTTGTCTCTAGAAGACAATGTTTTGCGAGAAGTCGCAGATGAGGAAACAGCGGCCGGTCTTTGGAAGAAACTGGAAAGTCTCTACATGAAGAAATCTTTAACATCGAGACTTTATTTGAAACAGCGTCTTTATACCCTAAAGATGCGAGAAGGTACGCCTATTAAGGAACACTTGAATGAGTTTAATAAGATTGTTATGGATATGAAAAATCTAGATATTAAACTCGAGGAAGAAGATCAAGCTTTGATCGTGTTATGCTCATTGCCTGCCTCATACGAAAATTTTGTGAACTCGATGTTTTATGGACGTGAATCCATAACTCTAGAGGATGTTAAAGCATCCTTGAATTCTGCAGAATTGAGAACAAAATTGAATGGAAATACTAGTGGAGACAGGGCAGATGGTTTATTCGTGAGAGGTAGGGCCAAGAATAAGGATAAAGCTTTTAGAAAGAAATCTGTTGGTCGTTCAAAATCTAGGCCACCTGGAGATACGACGAACGTTGAGTGCTACTATTGTCACAAGAAAGGACATTACAAGTCAGATTGTCCTTGCTCAAGAGAAAGGATAAGCAACGTAGTCAACGTCAAGATGCGGCGAATGTTGCTGAGAAAGATGAGTCTAGTGTGTCAGACAGAGTTCTTACGACATGCTCTGTTGTTAGTTTTTCAAACGATGTTTGGATAATGGATACAGGAGCATCATATCACATGTGCCCAAATAGGGAATGGTTCACCACATACGAACCATTGAATGGTGAATCAGTTTTTATGGGAAATGATGCAGTATGTAAAATTGTGGGAATTGGTACTGTTCAGATTAAGTGCCATGACAAAGTAGTGAGAACCTTGACTGAAGTTAGGCACATACCAGACTTAAAGAGAACCTTATTTCTTTGAGCTGTTTGGATTTCATTGGGTGTATGTACTCAGGTGGAGGTGGAGTTCTAAAAGTCACCAAAGGCAATCTAGTTGTGATGAGAGGAGACAAGGTGAATCACTTGTATCATCTACAGGGTAGCACAGTTATGGGTTCTTCGATTGGCACATCAAATTCTGTTTCTGCTGATGATAGAACAAAATTGTGGCATATGCGTTTGGGCCATATGAGTGAGCGTGACATGACAGTTTTGAGTAAACGTGGTTTACTATGTGGTGAGCGGACAACCTCACTAGATTTCTGTGAGCACTGTGTTCTTGGCAAGCAGTGCAAGGTCAGTTTTAGTACAGGCACACATTCAACGAAGGGTACACTCGACTACATACATTCTGATTTATGGGGACCGGCACAGGTTCCATCTAAGGGTGGTGCTCTTTACTTTGTGACGTTTATTGACGATTATTCCAGAAAAGTTTGGGTTTATTTTCTGAAAAGAAAAAGTGAAGTGTTTGAAACCTTCAAGAAGTGGAAAGCCCTTGTTGAGAATCAGACAGGGAAGAAGATCAAACGTCTTAGGACCGATAACGGTCTTGAGTTCTGTGGTGGTGATTTTAATGAATTCTGTGCAGATGCAGGTATCGTTCGACACCGTACAGTCAGGTACACTCCACAGCAAAATGGAGTGGCAGAAAGGATGAACAGAACTTTATTGGAGAGGGCAAGATGCATGCTCTCTAATGCTGGCATGGAAAAGGTTTTTTGGGCTGAAGCAGTTAACACGTCTTGCTATCTGGTTAATCGTTCTCCTTCAACAGCAATTGAATGCAAGACTCCTTTTGAGATGTGGTCAGGTAAGCCTTGTGATTATTCAAATCTAAAGGTTTTTGGATGCCCTGCTTACTATCATGTTAAGGATGGTAAACTTGAACCTAGAGCAAAGAAGTGTATCTTTGTTGGTTATGCTGATGGCGTGAAGAGTTATCGTCTGTGGTGCATGGAACCTAATTCACCTAAATTCATTATTAGTAGGGATGTTACTTTTAATGAAAAGTTTATGCTAGATCAAAGGAATGTTGTTGATGAGTCTGCAGGAAACCATGAGAGTGATACAAATGAGGTGGAGGAGGTTCAGGTCGAGCTTCGAAAAAAAAAAAGCTCTCAAATGATTTGAGCGAGCAAATTGTTACTATTGATTCTAGTTCAGATGAGGAAGCTCTAGATGAGGTGGAGCAGCCATACTCTATTGCTACTGGCAGAGAAAGGAAGGAGATTCGAGCCCCTCAAAAATATGGGTTTTCTGATCTGGTGGCTTATGCTCTTACGACAGCAGAAGATATGGGTATTCAGGAACCATCTACTTATACTGAAGCTGTTACTTGTTCGGAATCAGAAAAGTGGACTGTTGCTATGGCTGAAGAACTGGAATCACTTCACAAGAACCAGACTTGGGACTTGGTGCCATTGCCTAAAGAAAAAAGAGCCATTGGGTGTAAATGGGTCTTTAAGAAAAAGGAAGGTATTCCAGGCGTTGAAATTGGTAGATGCAAGGCAAGACTTGTAGCTAAAGGTTACAATCAGATGGAGGGAATTGATTATGATTAAGTGTTCTCTCCTGTTGTGAACACACTTCTATTCGTGTGTTGCTGGCTATAGTTGCTCAATTTGACTTAGAGCTTGAGCAACTCGATGTGAAGACAGCCTTTTTGCATGGTGAGCTTGAGGAGACTATTTATATGGCCCGCCTGAGGGCTATGTAGAAGGCAAGGAAGATCATGTATGTCGATTGAAGAAATCGTTGTATGGTTTGAAGCAGTCTCCAAGACAGTGGTATAAAAGATTCGACAGTTTTATGATACGGAGCGGTTATCATAGGAGCAGCTATGATAGTTGTGTGTACTTCAGGAAGGTTTCAGATAAATCCTTTGTCTATCTCCTTTTATACGTGGACGACATGCTTATGCTGCAAAGAACATGACAGATGTGTTGATATTGAAGAAATGTCTCAGTAAGGAGTTTGAAATGAAAGATCTGGGTCCTACCAAGAAGATCTTAGGAATGGAGATTCAGAGAGACAGAAAAGCAGGTAAGTTATATCTCTCACAGAGGAGATATATTGAGAAGGTACTTGAGAAGTTTGGCATGCAAAACTCTAAGCCTGTCAGTACACCTTTAGCATCACATTTTAGACTCTCAGCTATAAATTCACCTCAGTCAGAGGTCGAGGAGGCTGCAATGTCTCCTGTCCCATACTCCAGTGCAGTTGGTAGCTTGATGTACGCTATGGTATGCACTCGTCCCGACATTGCGCAGGCAGTTAGTGTGGTTAGTAGATATATGGCACATCCTGGAAAGGTCCATTGGCAGGCAGTGAAATGGATACTTAGGTATCTTAGAGGCTCCACAAAATTGGGCCTAATGTTTGATAGAAATAGTTCTAACTGTACTTCTGTTGTGGGATTTGTGGATTCTGATTATGCTGGGGATATTGATAAGAGAAGATCTTTGACTGGCTATCTTTTCACATTATCTGGCTCGGCTATAAGTTGGAGATCAACCTTACAGTCGACAGTTGCTTTGTCTACAACAGAGGCAGAGTATATGGCAGCAGCAGAAGCAGTAAAAGAAGCTATTTGGTTACGAAATCTTGTTCAAGAACTTGGGCTCAAGCAGGAAGACAATTCAGTTGTCTTTTGTGACAATCAGAGTGCTATTTGCTTGATTAAAAATCAAGCATATCATGAGAGGACTAAGCACATTGATATCAAGTATCATTTATTCGAGAGGCATTTACTGAGAGAAATATTACAGTAAAGAAAGTAGATACTGCTGACAATCCTGCTGATATGCTGACCAAGATAGTTCCCGCCAACAAGTTTAAGCATTGCTTGGACTTGATTGGCATGCTTGTTTGAGGTTTGCTCCTTCTGGGGCTTGGTGGCGAGGGTGAATGAAAGTTCTATTTTTGTTTTTTTGAAGTGGATATGTTTTTCGTTGCATCCCTTGTTTCCTACACCGAGTTAGCTCACGTAGGCTTAGGGATGCTGGGAGAATATGTTCGACTTCTAGTTTGTTAAATTCAAGCCAAGGTGGAGATTTGTTAAATATGTCTTGAATTTTATATATCGGGTCCGGTTTATGACCCGACCCGATATTCTTGTTGAGACTGGACCAAACCGGTTCGATAGGGTTTATTTTATGTGAGAATTTTTTTTTGGGCGTATATATATATACGCGTGAAACTTCTGTAAGGTGTCCTCTCTTTATGATGATAGTGGATTTTGTTTGCCTTGCCCGTGGATGTAGATCACCATGATCGAAACGTAAATTCTTGGTGTTCCTTTGTTTGTTTATTTGTTTGATTTGTTCATTGAATTTGATTTGTCCGGTCTCAACAAGAATATCGGTCGGGTCATAAACCGGGACCCGATATATAAAATTCAAGACATATTTAACAAATCTCTACTTTGCTTGAATTTAACAAACTATAAGTCGAACATATTCTCCCAGCATCCCTAAGCCTACGTGAGCTAACTCGGTGTAGGAAACAAGGGATGCAACGAAAAAAAAACATATCCACTTCAGGAAAAACAAAATAGAACTTTCATTCACCTCGCCACCAAGCCCAGAAGGAGCAAACCTCAAACAAGCATGCCAATCAAGTCCAAGCAATGCTTAAACTTGTTGCGGGAACTATCTTGATCAGCATATCAGCAGGATTGTCAGCAGTATCTACTTTCTTTACTGTAATATTTCTCTCAGTAAATGCCTCTCGAATAAATGATACTTGATATCAATGTGCTTAGTCCTCTCATGATATGCTTGATTTTTAATCAAGCAAATAGCACTCTGATTGTCACAAAAGACAACTGAATTGTCTTCCTGCTTGAGCCCAAGTTCTTGAACAAGATTTCGTAACCAAATAGCTTCTTTTACTGCTTCTGCTGCTGCCATATACTCTGCCTCTGTTGTAGACAAAGCAACTGTCGACTGTAAGGTTGATCTCCAACTTATAGCCGAGCCAGATAATGTAAAAAGATAGCCAGTCAAAGATCTTCTCTTATCAATATCCCCAGCATAATCAGAATCCACAAATCCCACAACAGAAGTACAGTTAGAACTATTTCTATCAAACATTAGGCCCAATTTT
>UESW01004543.1:0-45430 GCA_900491605.1 Calamus simplicifolius | reverse complement strand
TCTTCAATCTCAGCCGTGGTCATGTCGTCTGTATAATTATTATCCAGTGCCCTAACAGAACCCTCTCGCTTCAATAAAGCCTTCATCTTTATTCTCCATAATCCGAAGTTGTTCTGTCCATCAAATGGTGCAATCTGAAACTTCAAAGATGTCATCCCAAGAATTCCTAAGAACGAAACGATCTTTCCGTTTGGATTGAAGAAGAAGAAGAGATCCTGAGAACAGCTTCACCGCTTCCTCTTCACGGCACGGCTGGAACAGAATCACGGCTGCCAGATTCACGGCGACTAAGGATCTGGGAGAAGAAATCGCAGAGAACCGACCTCTTGCTGATCTCGCAGGCGTCCTCGTTGCCGCTCCAGCGGTCGCTTACCTCGACGGCTGCCAGCAAGATGAAGAAGGCCCTTGGGATCAATCCTCGAAGAAGAGCCCCGGCAAGGAGATCAGCCCCTCCAAGCGCGAAACAGAGGAGATCCGGTGAGCGGAAGGAGGGAGCAGCTTGTCTTCGTCGTCGGTTTCAATAGCAGAGGAGATCCGGTTTCAATAGTAGAGGAGATCGGCCATGGTAAACAGATCGGCCATGGCGTCTTCGTCATCGCCCTCCAAGCCGTCGCCGCACCGCCCAGATGAAGAAGAGGAGTCAGACGAGACCAAAAAAAAAAAAAAAGGATTAGGGTTAGGTTTATCCCTTTTTTTCAACAAAATTATTTTCGAACCAAAGCTCTGATACCAATTTGTAACTCAAATCAAATTCAATGAACAAATCAAACAAATAAATAAACAAAGGAACACCAAGAATTTACGTGGTTCGATCATGGTGATCTACATCCACGGGCAAGGCAAACAAAATTCCACTATCATCATAAAAGAGAGGACACCTTACAGAAGTTTCACGCGTATATATATATACGCCCAAAAAAAAATTTCTCACATAAAATAAGCCCTGTCGGACCGGTTTGGTCCGGTCTCAACAAGAATATCGGGTGTCCATCATTGCTAGGCATCCATCCATTGCTATCCGTTGTCTATCCAGTGCCATGTATAGATGAAGTGGAAGAAGAGTCGAAGAAGAAGAGATCTTGGTGGTCACCTCACTCCCTCTCCTTTTCAATAGAATTGAACTGTAATTCCTATCTAAACCTATGAACTAGATGTTTATGGTATTGGGAAGTTGATTGGTTCTTTAGAAACCACTCTAGTTTGTAGTTTGAACGTGCAGTTCTTCCGTTTTCTTCAAATTGAGCGATTTTGGAGATGGACTAGTCTTTTGGGCTTGTGGGAACCGCAGTTGGTAATGCAACTGGCTGGTCCAAGTCAAATTTTAATGCATTGTCTCACAAATAGTTACCTTTCTTGAAAGTTGGAATTGTGGTTAATTAAAACAAAATTAATTAGAAATTTAGGCCAATAGGAATATGGATATTACGAAGGAAAATCATCCTTCAGAAATAGGGGTGCAACTTGGGCCGGGTTCAACCCGAACCCGGCCCGCCGAACCCGATTTACAGCAGTGTTTAAACTCATGTTTGCCCAACCCGAACCCGAAAGACCCGGGTTTAACCCGGTCTGATTTACAATTGACCCGGGTTAGGGTTGATCGCAATCCGAACCCAAGATAACATGAACCCGGGGTTATCCAAACGAGGGTAGCTTATCGGCATCAGATTTTTGGGGGCATTGAAGGCGCCAATCGGATCGAACGAGATGACCAACTTGAGGGCAAGGAGGGCAAGGTCGTCGGTCGCAGGTAAGGAAAAGATAAACATAAAGGTGGACCATCCGTACATTTCATTTCACTTTTCGCCTTCTTCTCTTCTTTGTTTACAATACCTCCTCCTCTTCTTTGTTTCAGGTAAGAATTTTTTTTTAATACAATGTTAAAGCTCCGAGTCCAGTTTATGCGTTCGGCAAGGGATTTTATTTTTTGTCTTTGGGATCCATAATTCGGTGTTTATTTACTTTGGAAAAAGAATTTTTTTTCTCATCAACCCGAATTCCAACCGAAACTCAACCCGAACCCGATTTTTAAAAATAGGGTTAGGGTTGAGGTTTTAGAAATAGGGTTAGGGTTAGGGTTGATATTTTACAAATAGGGTAAGGGTTAGGGTTGAGGGAAATCCGAGTTTCATGAGCCCGAGTTGCACCCCTATTTAGAAATATAAAATACATTAGAAAAGGACCTTTAAAGTTTAACAGGATTGGAGGTGCACTTGCATCCTTCTAGATGAAGGCAGCATTGCAATGCAAGGAGGTCAAATAATCTTCAATGGTGATAGCATCAAGCACATTATTTTGATGGAAATAGTGGAAAAGCTAATTCGATTGGAGAAAAAGAAAGCAATAACTTTAATCTGCCTAACTTGAACCTCTCACAAAATATAATATTAAAATAATAAAATTGTTAAGAAAAATAAAATTGTGAAAGGCTCTTGACTCTTTTTGTTCTGCTCTTACTAATTAAATAATAAAACTGATTGCAGCACCTTTTATTTATGTTAGTGAATTGCGAGTCCCTAAGCAGATTCATGTAGCCGACCCCATGCAGTTGGGAAAAGGCTTAGATGAGTTGAGTTGAGTTGAGTTGAGAATTGCGAGTCCCTAAATCCAAGTCGGATTTCACTTCTAGTTGAAAGACATTGGAATTTTCTTGAAATAGTGGATAATAGGAAATTCATGTTAAAACTGAGGATTTTTTCTGCAAATCACACTCAAGATTTTGTTGAAATTACATATGACAACTTGAATTCATTTGCAAATCAACTAAAAAAATATCTGCTGAAATTGCAAATAGGCCTTTCTTTTATCCTCTTGTTGCCTTAACTAACCATGGGCCTTGTTTAAGTTAATTCGGGGTGGCAAATGGCTTTCCTACCCTTGGCTAGTCTCGGTCAAAGTTCTATGAACATTAAAGCAAATCTGACCTCTCTCCCGGTTTCATCTCTTTTGTCCCCCCCTTCTCCCTCCCTCACTCCCCACCACCACCTTCTAGGCTCCTACTTTCTCCCCATTGATGCTGGAGGCAATGATCTTCAAAGGCCGGCATCGAAGCCAATTGCCCCATCAAAAGTCTTCGAATGTGTCTAAAGGTATGGCTTGTACAAAAGGGATGATCTCAAAAGGATGGAAAGGCCATTGACATTGAGGTAGGGGGCCTTTTCTGTTTCTTTTCCAAGAAAATCACCTTGAATTTGAGACAACAAAACACCCTTTAAAAATAACAAAATGGGAACCATTCTAGCAATCTATGGACTCCAATTCCAATAGAACTGATAAGAAATTTTGAAATCCTTTGAAATACGTTGACCAACTCAATGAAAGATGACACCTTTTGCACGTAGAAACAGGGAGGTGATCAAAGAAAGGTGAAACCTTTCCATGCACAAAGAACCCTCATTTGGTACCCTTCGCTAAACTTGCTAAGGAAGACGTTGTGGATGGCCTTGTTGCTGATGCAGTGTCTCCAACTGAATGAGCTACATGGTCCTCGATCATCTTCTTGTGCACGGGAGTGTTTTGGCATACTTGATGCCTTCAATAGAGAGCAAGGTGCTGACTATGGTGTTGTCTAGATCTTCATGGTGGGATGTTGATGATGTCGTGAAGGGCATTTTGATGGAGTTTGCCAATAAGGTCTATGGGCATCTTTCACCTACTTGAGTACAACCTTAAGTTGCTCCTTAGGCTTACCCTAGTACTTTGGTGCAGTGTCAAGGGCACCCATGTTAGGGTCTATGAATCAAACGTGCAATAGGTTACTGAGGATGTCCACTCTCTCAACCCTTAAGATAAGCCCTTGACAACAATCATCTTCCCAAGGACAATATGAGGATGGTGTTGTTCTTCGTCCCATGGGAGATAATCTGGACCACGTGATGGATCATCTTGTCTGGGTTGATCATCAAGTCAATCTTCCTGCTTGTCTGACCAAGTCTTGACCTTAGGTCTTGAGCACCTGGTGTTGTCAAAGGCATTGAGATGGCTTGTTGGAAGAGGTTGGCAAGGTTGTTGAGGGTGATGGCATGGTGGAGAGGAGTGAACTAGGCATGGCTATTACAGACAGCAAGACCTTGCACAACGATAACAAGGTCAGGGAGTGTAGGTCTGATTTTGTCCTTTGACATATAGTGGTCCCACCAAACACTTAAGAAAACGGTCATGCTCTATTTGAGAGAGAGAGAGAGAGAGAGAGAGAGAGAGATCAAAGAAAACCACCTTTGTCATTACATGGTCACTCCACCTTAAGTGCACCACCTCCACCTTGAAGGAAGAGGATTGCAACCAGAGGAGCGATATTGGGTGGTCATCCCTCTATTAATGGCAGTGTGGTGAGGCGCTGAGAGTTCAGAGGAGAGAGATGAGAGAGTAGAACCGGAGAAGAAAGAACTTGAAGCAAGGTTGAGGTCAGTTGTGGTGATGAAGAAGAACGATTGATCACCAGTTGGTGTTTGAGCAAGAGGCCAGACTACAGCAGTGGGGCAAAGGGGGAGAGGTTAAGAAAGGAAAGAGATCAAGATTGGATTCAGTAAGTCTCAAGGTTTTTTTTTGTTCTGTAATTGTAGTCGAATGGCAAGATCCATAAATCTGGATCCACATCTGGATTTGGATATTTGTCTTTAATTGTATCTGAATCTGAATTCACGTTGGATATTCATTTATGTATCTGAATCTGATTCCATTCAAATACGGACCTAATTCAGTTTGGTGTTATCCAACTCAGTTTCAGCCCTGTGGCCATAATTTCAAATCTCACTAGTTTGACTATTATCTCCTCATATGTACGGAAATTTTGTAAAAAGAATCAAAAAAAGAAAAATATGGACTATATTGATTTATTAGTCTCCCTATTGATGTACTTTGTGAGCACCTTATGACCAGATCTGATACTGACTGAGTTCTTGCACATAAATCCTCCATAGAGTGAACGTATTAATGAACTTTCCACTTTCTTTATATTTGACTTTGAATAGAAAGTACAAGTCTCTATCAAGCCTACATTTTATTTAAGCACCTAATGATTTAAAATCTAATCATAATCAATTGAAAAAAAAAGGTCTCCATGCAGACTTCAGTAATTTCCAATTGCTAAATGAGCTACCCACTTTTGGATATTGAACTAAAAACTCTAGTATTAGCTGCACTTTTCTTTTAATAGTTCACATTTTGATATCCATTTCTTTGTTAAATCTTTTCCCTTGTTTTTTGATCTTCACTTTTGTTTTAACTGTTTAATGAGGCTTACGGCTTACCCTCCAGCAGGATATTCATATAGCATACAGTCTTTAAGGGGCTATTTTATTGTCTATGAATTTTTCTGAAAAAGATGACCATTTAACCTGATATTCTGTAAAACAAGTCTATAAACAAGGAGACATATTTTCTGTAAAATTAAATGATCAGGTTCTATGACCTGTTTCCACAAAACAGGCTGTATGAAAAGCAATCAAACGAGGATTAAAAGTTTCCAGGTTTTGTAGAGAACTATTTTGGTGAGACCTGTCAACCAAACAATCCCTATGAATCTGTTAGGCTTGAGATTTATTCCATTAGAAGCAAGGGAATCTGAAGGGGTGCTTAATGCTTTGAAATTATGTATGGAGTGAAGCAAAACTATGATAATATCTGTTAGCCATACTAACAAATTCATAAGTCGGGATGATTTATTGTAACTAGCACCTCACCTTTGTTTTAGCTAGAATGCCATCTTTTCCTTTTTTTTCTTTTTTCCTTTACAATGAAAATGGATATGTTTTTCCCCTTTCCAGCTCTATTATATGCTGCATGGCCTGCTTTGATTTGTTGCTTGTTCATTGCTTTCGTGGAAGGCATGCATTGATCTCTCTTCTGGTCATAGAAGTTATCTAGAAATTTGAAGCTCCAGTGTTAACGTGTATTGTTACCCACATGGTATGGTTCCAACAATTTCTTCATGTCCTTGTTCTGGTATAATTGATGTGCAAATCCATGGCATGACAGCCCTTTTTAGTGTTAGTGTTACAGCACACTGATCTCTTGATCAATTAATGAATTCTACATATTATTTTGTCTGTTGGAATTAATAATTGTTTAAAGAACTTCTAAAATGTGTCATTTCTGTTTCAGAATGAGGCAGTCTTGAGAGCTTGTGCTGAACCGCCACCAACAAAATCAAATGGTGCCCAATAGCCTGTAAACCAGACCTAAAGGGCATTGAGCATCTGATAGGCCCATAGAGGGTTTGCTTTCATGCTTCCAAGCTTCATGCAACCAAATATTCTTCTTTGGTCAATTTCTAATTGAAATAAGAACTTTGTTAATTCTCCTTGGATTAGGAGGATGTCAATATGGTAGCTTTGCATTAGTTTTTTTCTTTTTTTTGGCTATTAATTAGGACTTTCAAGACAATATGATCTATCTTCCAAAGATTGTTATTTGCAAATTGCAGTCTACACTCTAAAGTTGCATTGTTTACCATAAAAATCTAAAATTGTGTTCTTTTGATCCTTAAAAGCTACTTCCATTCTCACGGTAATCACATGATGTTAAAGTTTATTGGGCATTCTGCCATTCATTTATGTTTTACTGTTGGTTGATCTACATTCATTTTGAGTCATATCTGAAGAATTTCCAGTACTGATTTCTGAAGTAGTTACTTGACACCATAGCTTTGTGCCTGCTAGGGGCTAAGGTCTCTACCTTCACCGGCCTACAGAATGAGTACATACATGACGGTCAATTGATGCATACGTGCAACATGCATGTGCATGCATCTGTGAAACAGTACAATACCATCTTGTCATGGTGATATAGCAGGTCAGAAATGCATTTATGGTGCTAATGTCATTGGCAAAATTTTCTGATGGTAAAGTGCCTGAATAGTGATGTCTTATCATAATCATGATGACATCTGGTTTTATTGCTTCCCCCTCAAGATCATGATAACCAATCAAAGAAACAGCAATTTTTGCTTTTATTTGAATATGAAACCAAAATTTTGACTTTGAAGCAACTCATTTGTTTGGGCCATCCACATTTAAATATGCAACCATACAATCTCACAGCAATACAATCTAACAGCAATCTGAAATTTGGAAATTAATCCTGTATAACATTTACCTATTGCAGTCACTTCATAATCTGGATTTAAGATGTGTGTACTTCTATGTGTAATTTTAGTTTGTGAAATTGCCAACATATATGGGATGGAAGCATTAGGGGGAGGCATCAGTATCCTTGTTGTGCTTTTAGTTACTCCTGGAAGTGAAAATTTTAGCAGGCATGAAACTTCTATGATACAAACTTCATATGATAAAAAGTGTCATGCATATTTAGGTGACTGCATGTGTTCTATTCCTTCGAAAACAGATACGTTTAGAAAATAAAAAAAGGATTTATTAGGTACGATAGGTATAGGTGTGGATTGTGAATGGGAGATGGAGCATGCTGTGGCCGTGGGTATGATTTCGTTTAGAATATAACTTGCAACTTTGAAGCAACCCTCAAAATTCACGCCACCCATATTAGACTCCCACAACAAATGTTCATCAGATATGCTCCAGGACATCTAAGTCATTGGAATTGGTTGAGCATGTCAGAATTTGAAGTTTAGTCTGTTTTTCTTTGAAAAAAAAAAAAAAAAAAAATTTCGAATCCACTGTAGTTGTTCTTCTATAGAGAGAGAGAGAGAGAGAGAGGGTTGCAAAATTTACATTGAAGCATTTTTGGAATAAACATGGAAATGAATGCACAGGCTGTGCTCCAAAGTGATGACAGCCGGTTTGAGGTCCTGGACAAGCTTTTCCACCCCCTCTGTTTCCTTGCCTGTTGGATTGCATGGGAGGCATCTTCATGTGGCGTTCACATGCTGAGTGACCACACAATTGCAACTGCCAACAGTCCCCACTGTCCTTTCCAAATAATCAAACTGCCATCCATTCAACCCTCAACCACAATTTTAAATACATGCATGATGCCTTGCTTCCTTGTTCTGCTCAAATTCCCTCATCAGGTGGTAGTTAGCCGAAACGTCTCCATGACCATGCCGGCAATGGCAGCAGAGTCAGCAATCCAATTCCACACTCCTGTCGGGTGCCATCAGGTCGGATTCATGCAAGATCCGAATCTGAACCCAATGAGAGAGAATAGATCCGATTCAAGGTCAAGGACCAGACATGAACTTCCCTGCCATCGTCCAACATTTGCATTCATTTTTGGCTATATATATATAATGTTTTGGTTTGGCAAAACCCATGTCTATCTTGCTTATAGATGTGTCGGGCAATCGGGTTGTCGGGCGACATCTACTGCACCCGATAAAGACCCATGGAAGGGGTCAAAGAGGAGGGGTACAGGGGAGCTTTCGTTGAAATAGAGATGGAAAAGGAAACATAGGTGGTGTCGTGAACGAACTCCCCAAGATGTGGTTGGATGACGATCCCAAAACCACACTCACAAGAAACAATGGTCGGCAGTTCTCTTTGGGCGGCATGTCATGGCTGGCACGTAACGTTTGAATGAATATTATTACAAGCCATCAAAGACTTTGGTGGCTTTGAGATGCCTACTTGTTTTACTAAGCTAATCTATTGACTAGTTTTTATCAATTGTTTTCCTCGTTTTCATTTATGCCAAGTTTTGCTGCGTATTATAATTTCCAAGACATATGTCCCTACCACTTTCATCATTTGTGCTCTTAATGTTGAACTTTATAAACTGTATTATAAAATAATACAATTTATTAAGCAATGAAAGGAAAAACACTTTTATCAAAATTATTCATCTAATAATCTGGAGCAGGAGATGACTTGAATCATTCATGCATAAAAACCCTCAAACTATTTGATCTTTATTTATGAATATCTTGGATCGTACATTTTTTTTTTTTTTTTTTTTTTTTTTTTTTTTTTTTTTTTTTTTTTGCTTTTACAACCAAGGCAGCTTTCGGCTAGAAATTTCTAAATTGATGGCCTATTATTCCTTTTTTTTTTTTTTACTGTAAAAATAACCCTACCTCTTGTATCCTCAATTCAAATTCATGACTTTAACTTGACATTCCCCTTGGCTCCACCCTCTACATCTGTAAATTTTTGCTTTAATCTGAGAGATGTCTTTTGCCATCTTTTATATGGTGTGTTTCTGTTAACAAATAAATAAATCAATCAATCACATCACTCTCCTATGTGCCTCAACCTTATACAAATGTGGATCATTGTCATTTATTTCAATTGCCCCCACACATTGATTAGGCTGTACATTAGCAGAGAAACCTACCAAATATGCATTGATATCCTTGATGGAGCAGCTCCAACTTCCACAGTGCAATGCTCTGTAAAGCATTCAATAGATGACGGCCACAAGTATCCTCCTATTAAATTTGCAAATCTGATAGCTAATCCTGTCCATAATTGGAGCCCTTTACTGGCTCTCCTTGAAATAATCACACCCATTAGCTTTCAGAGTTAGCTAACCTACTTTGCCTTCATATCAAGTGCTCCACCCCATTCAACTGTTCCCATTTGGCATGAAAGCATCTTCCACCACTATGTTCTGCTAGTTTGAGATGTGATTTCCATAATCAGATGGTAGATGAAATCTCTGTTTCATATTTATTCAAATGAAGACCTCTATAAATGGGTTATTCCAGAGAAATGATTGTAAAATGAAATTATTAACAACTGCAAATAATACTGAAAGCTGCTATTGTGAAGCTTGAGCATTAACGGATTCATTCGGTACGGAAAAATATCAATTATACATGCTTTGTAACAGAAATTATAGTAACTTTTACTGGCTTGCTAAAGTGTTGCTATGATATGTTTGTGTATAATCTAAATAGCTTGCATAAGTATGTTAGCAAAATATTATGATTTTCTTTTATTTGTATGCCAGTGATTCATAATGGTTGTTTACAGTTCAGTGATTCTACCAATTACATTAGGGCCACCATAAGTCATGATGCAAACATCGGTTAAACTAATGGAAGCTTTTATTGTCTCAACTGTAATTTAGGAGAAGACCCAGGAACAGCACCAGAAGAGTGTCTAAACTAGATTCAGGCACAACTTGCATCGTGTAACATTTGGCCTTTTGTGGGAACCAATATTGAATAGCGAAACCAGAGTATTTATTGATTACAGTCATGTTAAGCAGTGGTTACATCAGGTCTATCGAATGGTTTCAATTCATTTATTCAATTTGTGCAGATGATTGTCTTTTCCTCATGTCGGAGTATTCTCCAATGTCTTGATCATTGACTATTCCAAACTTTTGGATCAATACAAATAACCTTAGGGTGAAAAAGTTCATCAGAAGTGGTCCAGCTAAGAATTAGTTGGATTAACCAATAGGTCCGACCAATCATAAAATAACCTTGAAAATTGTTTAATAAATGGATAGTTTTTGGATGTTGAACTGTTCCAAGCAACCTGAAATATGTAGTCTGAAACTTTTTCTCGTATCATTACTAACCATGGCAGTTTTATTTGTGATTATGAAACAATAATTTTCTAAGATACTAAGAAGATGGCATGTTTAACAGACTAGAATAACATCCTAATTGGTATTCTAGGAAGTCCATTTCTTCTTCAAGGCATCTATTTTGTGTGGGAAGCACCTAGATGCTTAATTGACAATGGAGTTGTATAATATATTTTTTTTGTGAATCTCAGCATAAATTGCTTTGCCAAGCTTGTTCAAAGTCCAGTTATATAGGTTATTGACTAACACAGCCAAGAACTTAGATTTTTTGACGCATGACTCCCTTTTAGTTCGGCCAAGAAACTATGCAACAGTTTTTAAATGAGTCAATTACAAGGTTTGTTCCTTCACGGAGTACGCCACCTCTGACCAAGTCAGAGCTGGAGCTTAGCTATAAGCACATCCAAGTCATGGGTCTTATTCTGATTTGATTTCCCCACCCCTCTTGTCAAACAAAATCTAGTGCAAATATTCTTGGCCAGGATGAGTGTCTGTCAAGGGACCCAGATGCCTTTGACTGGCTCCCCTTCCCTTGGTCTCTTGTTTTCTCAGATGGACCCAAAGGCTAAAAGCATCTCTTTCACAACCCACATGGATATATGCCTCCTCTTTCCTACTCTGCGTTCATTCCTC
The DNA here is from genome assembly GCA_900491605.1 of Calamus simplicifolius. Classification (NCBI taxonomy): domain Eukaryota; kingdom Viridiplantae; phylum Streptophyta; class Magnoliopsida; order Arecales; family Arecaceae; genus Calamus; species Calamus simplicifolius. Next base: position 34,345 of record UESW01004543.1, on the reverse strand, counting down.
TCTTTTTACAGCATTGGATCCTCTTTATTGGTTATAAAAACTTTTGCATCTTAGGACACTGAGACCTCTGCACTGAGCAGCAAACTGCAGTTATCTTCATTAGTTTCCTTCACCTCTTCACTCATAATATTATGAGTAATTAGGCCTTGGCAAAAATACCATCAACCTCGGCTCTCAGAATTTACACAATGAAGAAGGATAATTAGAACTAATCAAAACATTGACTTTCATTAAGGAAAACATTTCTTCCAAAGTAGCAATAAGCTCTGATTCTCCACAAAGATCTCTTGTGTCTAAGTTGTTAAAAAAAAGAACACTTACAAGAGATGAAGAGACTAGAATTTCTAGAGTTAAAAGCTTATGGTTATTCATGGAGGTTTCTGATTTAAAAAAAAAAAAAAAAAGAGGCTCTTAGTTTTGATACAATGAAGCAAAAGAGCTCTAAGCCTTTCTTCCTTATGGAGGTGAACTTCTCTTGCTGCAGCTAGTTTCATCTCCACTGCTAGATCCATCTGAAAGCTCGGTGACACAGCTTGATTCTGATGAGGCAGCTGAGGAAGGTGGAGGATCTCTATGGTGCAGCCCTATGAAATCAATGAAGCCAACGCCACCATTTCTAGTTTGGCTCTCTTGATGGTATTCTTCAAGATCAACATCCAACTTGGTAGCTCTTTTCTTCTTAAAAATGCGACAGAGCACCCAATCTTTCATAGGAACCATGGAACTCTGCATAAAAGCATTGCAGAACTCAGTAAAGATTTTTGAACTGATTACTCATCTCCAACTGCAGTTCTATTTCTTCCTCTCACTCATTAGAGATTCACAGCATGTCTCAATAATTAGTGTCTTTCATCAGGACAGGGAACCGATAGAAAGCAAGTACATGATTGGAATACTCAAAACTATTTGGTTAATAAAACCATGACCATGATTTTGATCAATAAAGAAAGATCTGGGGAAAGGGGGAGGCACTTCAGGGAGCTCAAAAAATATCATGGTAGTTTTGACTAGAGACAATTCAAAGGAGGTGAGAGGGCTTAATTAGTTGACATGATTGCATGGCCTAGTCTTGAATTAAAGTGTCAATGCTTCAAAGGAAACCACTATCAAAAGGATTGCCAACAAAGAAGCAGCCTGCTGAAATTGTTCTTTCTCCACAACATAGTATCAAAGTTTTGTTTTTAAATTGAACAAGAGTTAGTTGATAGGCTTGGAAGCTCACATGAATTGAGTTCTTTCTTTGTGGAAAGACACAGGCTCCAGTCTCGGTACCGGCGGCGAGGCGGTATTCATGCATGATCCAATCAGTCCTACACCCTCTTGGAGGCTTCCCATGATAAAAGACCAACACCTTCTTCATCCCCACCACCTGGTTGCTCCTCGAGGCTACGATCGCCCTGTCCTTCCCTGTCGCCTTCCAGTAACCGCAGCCGGCCGCCCGGTTCGACCGATTGCCATTCGGATACTTGGCCTCTCTGAGGTAGAAAAAATATCTCTCTTGTTTGCACCCACCTAAACAATAGGAGAATAAATACAATCATCTCCAAGAACAACGCAATAATGCAATCATCTTCCTCATCATTACATTCAGAAAGCAAAGATTTTCTTTTTTTTTTTTTTTTTTTTAAATGAAAGAAAGCTGCATGCTCGGCAACTAACTAAAATGATTCTAAAAAGACTTCAACTTTGCAAATTATGGTTGCCATCATGATGATGAGAAAGTGTGGATCTGGTTTTATAAACACTTGATGTACTTAAAATCTAATATATGTATATATATAAAAAAAAAGAAAATTTGAGCACAAGCTACTGACCAGGTAAGTCCCAAGGATTGTATTTGCCGAGATCGATCTCGGGGATGATGGAAGCCGGCAATGGACAGGAGAAGGCCTTCCTCTTGAGGTACTCGACGACAAGCTCTTCATCAGTGGGGTGAAATCTGAATCCAGGGGGCAGCCTCAGCACTCCTTGCCTCATAAAACTTGGCTTGTCCATGGCCAAAGGCACCCCGTCACTCACCTCTTTTCACTTGCCTCGGAAGCTGGAAGCAATTCGAAATGGGCGAGACTAACAGCGCCCATATGGATGTTCCATTTTTTTTTCTTGCCTCAAATCCAACGAAGAGAGAGGGAGAGGAAGGAAAGAAGGAAGATGGAGCAAGAGAGAAGGAGAGAGAGAGCGAGCGAGAGAGAGAGAGAGAGAGAGAGAGAGAGAGGAGGAGGAGGAGGAGGAGTTGGAGGTGGGTTTGTAAATGATAAAAGCGAGGGGGCTTTATAGAAAGGTTGCGGGAAGAAGGCGACGACCGCTGTGGCGTGAACTAGACTCAAACCCTTTGACGCATTTTAACAAATGTATGGCGACAGGGATTTCAGAGGGGGGAGATAAATAAAAATAAAACAGAAGGCTATTTTTTTTTATTAAAAAGGACAGCAGCAGGACTTTTTGTTAAAATTGCTAAAAGCCGGGGGGATAAACGTCAAAAAAGGTGCCTTGCCCGCTTGCCCTATGCTCCCCCCCGACGGCAGTGGCATCCAGCCGCTGAGCTATGAAGAACGCGTTTCCCGTTCACATGTTTTCTTTTGACTTAAATGCCCTTAGATATAAATGCCCAAGGCAGCGCAGCCGGTCGCCGACTTGAAGGGTAGTGTCGGTCATTTGGCCTCGGAGTGGAGAAGGAGGATGCCGACGTCATGCTTGCAGCTGGAGAGCATCAACGCCTCCCGTGGACCAGTGGGATGACGAAAATGCCCTTCGAATTCACCGCTTGATTTGGAATGTGACGTCATGCCCGGATATTTCTTCCTTGTGGCATGGCTTGGCATGCTTTGCCGTCCAAACCGTATCATTTGATTCAAACTATTCTCCATCATCATTTTGGATTACCTATTTAGTAGAATAATTAAAGTTTAACTTAAATTTTTGACCCATCAAATAAGTAGACGAAATTTAGGTTGATAAAATTATGATCTAATATAATAATATGTATCTGATCCGGTTGTTATTTCAATCATCTCTGGGCTGATTCGTACGAGACTAATGTGATCGTCCGTTTGTACCAAAAAAAAAAAAAATTAACCTACCTATATTATAAATTTAATTTTAATTTTATCAGCAATATTATCATTTCTTTCTTATAATATATTAATAGATGCACTTGAACATCTAGATAACCTTAATTAGTTATCATTTTTCTTAGATGAGCAAGTTATAAAATTTTATTTCATTTCGCTTATTTATTTTACGTCATTGTAATAAAGAATGATTACCAATCAATTTGTAGTTTACATAGAAGTTTTTTTTTTAGCACAACTATATAAGATAAGATTGGCTAGGGATATTGATGGCTTTGATTCCTTTCAAGTGAATTTGTCTAGGTTCAACCAAGCATGATCCAAGGATTTATTCTAAAGAGCTTTTATGAGATTGGCTTCATTTGTCCATGATGATAGGGTGGTGATGTGTGTTTGATAGGGCAATATGGTAATCTTAAGAGCCATAGTGGTTTAGGGAATCCAATTTTGTGCAGAGATGGGCTCTGGACCTAGTTGTTTCCACAACAACAGACAGGAGAAGGATGTGACAAACATGGGGATGCCCTCCAAGATATTTTCCTTGATCTTGCTTTTACTTTTGTTTTATTTCTAATATAGAAAAGAATAGATAAGGCAAATTGAGAGTTTTAAAAGATTAGAAGAATACCCTTGAGGGAGTTTTAAAAAGTTGAGAAGCATTTATATTAACAAGGTGTGTTGAGATTGAGATTTCCTAATAAGAAAAAACAAGATGCAAGAATTAGGGTGCAAAGTTTCTCAAGTTTTCTTGCAAATTATATTGAGTGGCAAAGATAAAAGTCTCCCATAATTGAAGAGGAGGAAGTGGTAGCTTATTAAAAAAATTTGGGATGCCAACTCTACTGAAGGTATCAAAGGTCTATTAAAGTGTAGTAGCTTGTACGTGATCATCTATAAAATAAAAAAGAGAGAGAGAGAGAGAGAGAGAGAGAGAAAAGGAGAGGGAAGGAATCCTTTGGTAATGCCTCCAAGTTGTTATGAGAAATTTAAACGGATAAACAATGGTTTGATCCTTACTATAAGTTTTGATTGATTGAAGTAACCTAAAAATATTATTAAAAACAAAAGCTAACAAATATCTTATTTAATATTTAATGACAATTTCATTAAGCCAAGTAGTATCTGGCTTATAAAAATTGGTGCTAAATAGATTTGGAGACATATTCTCAATATTAAACTTCATAATGTAACACCTTAAGTTATGAATGTAACATGTGGAAAGCATATATAACCACATTTAATCATTAATAAAGTTCTGAGTTTGAAACTTCGTTATATTTTTTGACATCATGTAACTAATGTTATCTAACATAAGTCTATTTAAATAACACATCATTTTCTTTGGCCAAAAGTTATCATGTCTTGAAATTCAAAAGAACCGAACCATTATTATATGAGAATCAATTGTCTGCACTCAAACAAGATCACATTTCAACATTAGCATTTTATGATTGGGCACATGTATGCATTTTTCAAGTTTATTTATTTATTTGTAAGGAGGAGAAAGGGGGAGGTAAATAATTTTGATCAAATTCATACTCTATGGTTAAATGAAAGAGGAATATCCTATTTAAAATCCAAGAAAAAAATATCAAGAAATTGAATATAATACATATGCACTTTTATTTATTCCCCTCTATCTTTCATCTATGCTATTTTTTTTTTTTCTTTTTTGAAAAGATTTCTTCCTATTTTTCATCATATTCCAACTCATTGGTTTTTCTTTCTATCTTTTTTTTGGAAAAAACATTGATACTTTTTTTTGATCTAAGTGATTTAGGCCTCTCATCTTATAATTGTATGAATTCCCTTATGAATTTATTTTTTAATGTTTGTATGATATATATATATATATATATATATAATCTAAATATGGAGTGAATCCCGGGGCAATGGTGGGGCAATACAGCTTAGACTTATGAAAAACGTGGAGAGGCCATGGACTTGAGATGGCTTTGGCTGCCGTAGGGAGAGGGAAAACCTTTTTGATTGCTGAAGTAAAACTTAGCTTTATATAATTAAATAGAAGAAAGAGAGGTAAAAAGGCAACGAAGAGATGTCATGCTCCACTTGCAGTAAAGAAGGAAAGAGTGTTTGAGTTCAGCCATTTCAAGCCGGAATGCAGCCGATTTTTTTTTTTTTTCCTTCTTTCTTCTTCTCCAAGATATAAGATATTATGTCTACTTTCTCTTCCTTTTGGGTTTTTTTCTTCCATCTCCATCCTTTCTCCAGAAATGGGTGTGTTTTAGATGTTGTTTTAGTTTTTGTTGTTATTCTTTTTTTTTTTTCTTGGTCAAAAGGGGTTTGCGTGTGGGGGTTGAAGAGGTTCCTAAGAGTATAAGGAGACGTCAAAAGATGCAATTATTGGCTTTGGAGATTATATATATATATATATATTTGTTTGGTTATTTACTTGCTTGCTTTGTTTGTTTGGTCTTAGCTTTGTTTATTTATTGGCTGTAGCAGTTCAAATTGCTTCTTGAGTGGAGGAAACAAGAAGGGAAGGTGGGATGTTTGCTAGTCCCTGCCTCCTTCCTCTTTCTCACCTTTTGAGGGGGGTGGTGGTTTGCATGTGGTTGTGGCACACAAAGGACCACACCTCAGGGAATAAGGTTATATTTGGGAATAGGAGTCCAAGGTTTGGTAACGGGTAGCACTGGCCTCTTTCCTTCATTCTTGTAACCTTACCACAAACACACACCTAGCGGAGGGATTAGATTGTTGCACACAAACATCAAGGTCTGTTGCTTTAATTACTTGTTGATGAAGACAGCTGTTGTTGGCAAAGCAATTTAAACTGGTATTCTTGGGTGTCACAAAGGTCACACCATTGTTAAGCAGGGAAATCCTTGGTAGAAGCTAACCTCAGACAGGACTCCTTTGTTGCTTTTTTCCTTTTTTTTTCTTTTTTTTTTTTTTCCCTAAGTTGACAGAGTTGGTCTCAAACCATCCAAATTCAAGGAAAAGAATAAACATAGATATCAGCAATGCACTGCGAGCAAATTTGAGGAAAGGTAGATAAATCAAGAAAGTAAAAATTTTGTCATCCATTGGTCCAATTAATTCATTAACGAATAAAAACTATATGATCTAAAAATTTAAATAAAAATTAACGGATAATAAATAAACTTAAGTTATAAGAATATAATTTTTTTTTATTCAATATAGGACTAATTTTAGAGTATTACGATCTTTCTTTTTTATAGTTCTATATTCTCGTCGCACACCATAAGAGTCGAATTGTTGGTGCTATAAAGTTAATTTCATACCACGAATTTCTGCGTAGTTAACTTGTAATGCCTCAAGTTTATCTACTGGTTCGATTAACTCATTAACGAATCAAAAATATGTGATTCAAAAATTTGAATAAAAATTAATGAATAGCAAATAGATTTAAGTTATAAATATATGATTTTTTTATTTAATATAAAACTATTTTTGAGATGTTACAAATTTTATCATCAACTTCAGCTTAAATTTTTTTTTTTTTTTTATGTTAAGAAGAAGCATACTAGTTGCCAGTTGAAGCAAGCAATATGTATGAGAGTCTATGTATGAGAGCGACGCAAGAGCACTGATCATTAATGTATTTTCTGAAAAGAATGATCAGTTATGTAATTTGTTTGCGAGAGTTGTGTGTCTTACCTGGGGATCACCAAGCTAAAAATTGTGGCATGTGAACCCAAGTTGTTCAGACTTCTAACAGTACTCTTCTTCATGTTGATAATGAGCTACATTTCGCTCTGAAAAATTCATTATGAGGCAAAACATCCAAAACTATTGCCTGCTAATTGCTTCACTTCCTTTGGATCTAACCAACAGTGAAAGCTTACTCCAGCTAGTCCTTTAAGCGGCTAAGATATTTTGGACAGCTGATCACACAAAGAACCTCAAACAACTCTGGTTTAGTGCTCTATTTATGTTCCAATATTTTTTTTTGGTGAAATTATGCCCCAATATTTGTCAATGATATCTTTTTTGATATTCATAACTTTCATCTATGATCAGATGTGATTTACTGATGGCATGTTATTTCTACTAAAGATTAACTAAACTCAAAACTTAACTATAAAAAAATTCAAACATTAAGGGCCTGATGTTAGATTATTTCAAAGTTACAAGCTTTTATATATATATATGAAAGGATATTCTAAGAGAAAGTATTCATATTTAGGACCGGCTTTGATGCAACTCAACTCATTTAAGCCTCATCTAAGCCTTTTCTCAACTACATAGGGTCGAATATATGAATCTACTTTCTTCGCTCTTTTATACAGCACTAAGTCGACATTCAAATTACAAATAGTTATATTTGGAATGATCTATCATGCAAAGGACTTCAATTACCTAAATCAATCTCTTCTGTTGATTGAGACCGATTGAACTGATCTTCTTTCTAACTTGTTGGAGATACTTTTTGCACTTTCCATTAGTGGGTGTTCTTCGTCTCGTTCGATCACCCTTCCTTCCAATGGTAAGATCAAAGGGAAAGAGGGATCATAAGGGAGAGAGTAGAGCCTCATCGCTAGAAGGAAGAGCGGCAGAAAGAAAAACAAGACGTACCACTAATAAAGAAAGAGACAGAGACGTAAGAGAGACTGCGAGAGAATGATTCTCACTACTATAAGAGAGGGAGCAAAGTAAGGCATATGGGAGGGAAAAGCACAGTCGATGGATGTGAGGTTTAGTTGGTGGGATAGAAGGAGAAAGGCAAAATCCACGAGAGAAAAAATTACAAATATAAAGCAACGATGTAAAGTTTTTCAAAATTTGAAAGCCCTATTTTGCTCTTAAAGTTTTCAACTCAAATTATCGAAAGATTAAAACATTAATAAAACTAGAACCCAATAATGGTTTATTAAGTTTCTGAAGTCTCAATCATATATACTTCTTTTCTTTAGGGGTTGGTTCCATCATGCCAAATGGGCTTGGGGTGCCCCATACTTTTCTGGGTAGCCCTTTTCGGAAGCATCTAAGGTTCAGAGTCCCACTTGTGGCTATCAGTGTGGCTTTCAAAGGATGGATTCTAAATCTTGTGGTTCATATCATGTGGGATGTTGGAAGAATCCTTAAACCTCATCCTTGGAAGGAACACGCTTTGAAACTCTCATTTCCCAGCAGAAATGGTGATATGAAAAAAAGTTTTGGAGTGAAAGAAAAGAATTTTTTTTGATGGTGATGGGCATCCCAAGGAAGGAGCAAGGTGCTTCCCATTTTTCCTTTTATCCTAAGTTTGATTAAGCTAAGCTAAGCTAAGACTAACACAACGTGAATCATGCATTCATAATAAGCTATCACATTGCGTAACTTTTAAGGAACAACAATTTTGCGGGATGCTATATTCAAGCTTCAGTCAATCTTCTGCTCCTTGACATTTAAGCTATTTTACGGGATGCTGTCAATGTCCAAATTCATCATGTCTATCGTGAAGCTAATACTGTGGCAGATTGGGTAGCGGCGGCGGTTGCTCATCACGCTGGTTATAGGGTCTGAGTATAGGATGACCCATGTCCTACTGTTTTTAATCAAATATTGTATTCTGATATATCTGAACTGACTCGCATTAGAGTTGTGTTATCGTTATATATATATATATATATATATATATATATATATATATATATATATATATATATATATATATATATATATATATATATATATAGAGGATCATTTCCTATCTCGTTTCTTTAATCTTAAAATAATATCTTTAGGCCTTGTCAAGAGGGAGAAAAAAAAAAAAAGGAATTCTCTGTACCACTTTATCCATCATGCAACTTCGATCCAAGTTTCATGGGGCATCTTACAGTGTTCTGAAGTACCAAAATGACGCTAGTAACCCTCTAAAAAGAAAAAAAAATTCCCCCAAGAGAAATAACCCCTAAAAGATTAGATATGGCTTTATCTCGAGCAAAGGTAGGATGGTGAGGAGGATATATGGAGCCTCAAAAATTTCATACAAAATTATAAGTGAATCAATAATTTTGGTAAAGATTACCACATCTACATAGAGGGATAAAGTCCATTAAGTAAACAATTGTTGATAAAATTTAAGAACTATGTAGAAATATGATGTTTGACTTTTAAATTAGAATAACACATTGGTTTCTCGAGAGAAAATATTATGAAGTAAAAGATTAAATATTAGCTTTTTAACTATTTATCTACATAATTTGTTCCACCATTTTTTATTTGCAAATCATAATTCCTCAGCCTTATTGGATATTAAATGCATTTGGATCTTACACCATGAACATTATCAAACCAACTATATGTAGACATAAGAAAATTCTAATTTTCTTTAATTTAATATAATGAAAATAGTAATATATAATACCTCCTTGACTACCCTATAATAAGTATTTTTTGAAGAAGAAAAAAAAAGAAAAGTGTAACATATCTTTACTTAATTAATTAGATTAATTTTTTAAAATTTCTTATCTAATTGATAAGTTCTCACGTCATGGAGCAATTTTGGGCATAAACTTAGAAGAATCCAAGACAACTTTACTCTTAGATTAGTTTTCCAAGTTATTAGAATAGATGATCTATACCAACTAAGAGAATTTAAGGAAATTGAATTTCATGTGGCTGATCATGCCCCCAGGCGGTGGAGTAACAGTTTGCACGGTTCTCAGAGCCAAGTAATAATTTGATAGCTAGTCTTGGCTTTGGCCTCAGACTTCGCCTCGGACTTCACCTTGGCCTCGGCCTCGGTCGCGGACTTCACCTCGGCCTCGGCCTCGGTCGGTCGGCGGACTTCATTTCAACTTCATTGGCCTCGAGCTCCGCCTCGGCCTCGGCGTGTCTTCAGCCTAGGCCTCGAGTCTCGCCTCGGCATACTTTTGGCCTATAGTTTCGACCATGGAACCAACCTTGAATATTGGCCCATTGATCTAAAACGCCTAAGACTGCCACGTGACCCGCTAACCCACTCTTTGCCAAGACTACGAGCAGTTACCGATATACTGTAGGTAATTACCGATATTTATGGGGCACGTTTAGTAGCTATGCGCCCACCTACCGCTGACGGAGCCGATCTTGACAGAAGACGCGATTCGATGGTTATCCACGAAGGGTAAAAGGGACCTCCAAACAGGTATATAAAAATCCTGACTCACAATGAGAAAGGGGAGACTTCTTTAATCTCATCTTTACTATTGTTCTCCAAGTCGCTAACTTGAGCATCGGAGGGTCCCCGTCGGAACCACCGGTCCGGGACCTTTGTTGCAGGTTTTTGGCTAAAGGAGGCAGTCTTGTCATTCTTCTGAAGACCCACAAAGTCCCTCTCTTGCTCAACGCTCTTCAGAAGTAATTTGGCAGCAACAGATTGGCTCGCCAGGAAGGGGTGGGGGACGCATCGACTGCAGCACGTTTATTCGATGTAGCTGCAACCCTTCAACCTCTGCAAGGAAGAAGATGGTGATCACACGTGCGCATGATTCCTCCACCAGTCAGGCTGGGGGCATCCCCCGCGAGCTGAGCCGCTTGAAACTGACGTCCCTGTTCCGCCCCTCATACAGCGGTAGTTCAGCCAAGCTGACCGGCTCGATGCCCTGACCCAGCAAGTTCAGGATTTGATGGCGGTGGTTCAGGGACTGCAGGAACAGTGCTCAACCACTACGCCATTGCCACCTCAGCCCCCTCCGCCCCACGCGAAGGGTCATGGAGCTAGCCAGTCTCATCGTGGCAGGACCCCTCTAGAGGCCCTCCACAGTGCATCCCCGAAATCTCATTGCCGGAAGACCTTCAAGCGGCAACGGTCTCCTTCCCATCGCTCTGACTGCCTTCCAAAGCGGTGCAGTGGGAAGGAACCCGAGCAGGTGCATTCCCTACATCAGCGACCTTCTCCCCATTCATCCTCTGAATCTTCAAAGGGAGATTCCGACAGATGGATCGCTCACCGGGCCGAGCGATTAGACGAGTACCATCAGCGGCTGAAGGAGCTAAGCCATAGAATTACTAACCCCCACAGGATGGACTACGACCACCGCCCCCCACTGTCTCACCGTATTATGGAAGAGTCAGTTCCACCCCAATTCCATCTACCCCAGCTGGACCGATACGACGGCACTACATATCTCCTTGATCACCTAGAAAGCTATAAGGTCCTCATGTAGGTCTAGGGGGCAACAGATTCTTTCCTTTGTTGCCTTCCCAGCTATACTTCGGAAGGCCGCACGAGCGTGGTATTTCCGTTTGCCACCATGTAGTATCAACTCTTTCAGGCAGCTAGAACAATCTTTCTTGGCCCACTTTGACGCATGCCGAAAGATTCTCCGGGTGGCTGATAGCCTGTTTGCCATCTAGTAGAGAGGCGGTGAGACATTGAAGGACCTCGTGGCTCGGTTCAAGGAGGTTGCGCTCGAGGTCTACAATCTTGGGGACTCTGTGGCCACTTTAGCCCTGAAGTGGGGACTTCGTTCCTTCTGATTCGCCTATTCCCTGGACAAGAAGCCTCCAGCTCCTATGTCGAGTTGCTGAGCTGAGCGCAGAAGTATATCTGCACCAACGAAGCAGACTTCTCCAAGAGGGAGGTCGACAAGGGGTCCGGCAAGAAGCCAGCACCACCAGAACTTGCTGGGGTGCGGTCAAGAAAGTCTAAGCCGCTTCGTCATCCAAATAACCGACCCTGAGCTTTGGTTCCTAAAGAGCACTTCACCCCACTTCTCGCCCCAATATCCCACATTCTGTTGGAAATTGAAGGCGAACCCTATCTCCACGTCCGCCTCTCATGAGGCCAGGGGTCCCTCGCAACAAAGAACTTTACTGCAGCTATCATCGGGACTATGGCCACAATACGAAGGATTGTCGCCTGCTGAAGAAAGCTATTGAAGAACTCGTTCAGCATGGCCATCTAGGTAAGTTCATCCGAGAGGGAACCCTACTGCCCCGGACCCATCGGCACCTTCTGCACCCCAGATCGGCATGGACAACGCTCCGACGGAGAAGACGGTGGCCATGATCTTCTGGGGGGCAAGTAGTACTTCTAAAAGATAGCGTGAGGAGGGGGTAGATTCTGTAATTCCTTTCTCTAAAAGAGATCTAGAAGGGGTAGTTAACAAACATGATGATAGCGTCGTCGTATCCATGACGATCGTGAAGCACCATATAAAACGAATTTTAATTGACAGTGGGAGCTTTGTGGATGTTTTGGGTTATGATGCATTTGTTCAGATGAATTTGCCCCCTAGCTCCCTTCGGCCTATCACCACACCCTTGATGGATTTTACCGGCGATTCTGTAAGGGTTGAGGGGAGATTACTCTCCCTGTCACTGCCGGGATGCTACCGTGTCAGAGCACGGTTCTCATGAACTTCCTAATCATCCGGGTTCCGCTGGCCTACAATGACATTCTCAATAGACCTGGTTGAACCTTCTAGATGTCGTTATCTCCACTAAAAGACTGCTTGTGAGGTTTCCTACCAGCGAGGGAGTTGGGGAGATGTGGGGGAGCGGAACCCACTATCGCTCTGCTACCATATGGCCCCCAGCCTGCAGGGAGCGGTGTTTGCACAGCGCCAGAACCGCTCAACTCCCGAGACTTAAAAAGAGAGGGGATCCGGCCGAGCACTTGCTGACCTTTTCGCTGAGGGAGGACCCGACGAGGACCATCCAATTGGAGCCCTACTTCCAGAGGAGGCGCGTGATCAGCTTCTTGCTTTCCTGCGAGACAACTCCGACATCTTTGCATGGCCATCGTTCGACATGCCAGGTATCCCCGAAGAGGTAATTACCAATCAACTCAATATTAAACTGGGGTGCCGGCCCATCCGGCAGAGAGGAGCTTTGCCCCCGATCGGCAGAAGGCCATCGACGAGGAGGTTCGCAAGCTGGCCATATCCAAGAGGTCCACTACCCGATTGGCTGGCCAACGTCGTGATGGTTCGCAAGGCTAATGGAACCTGGAGGATGTGCGTGGACTTCACTGATCTCAGTAAGGCATGCCCCAAGGACAGCTTTCCGTTGCCTCAGATTGACCAGCTGTGGATGCCACATCTGGTCATGAGACCCTCAGCTTCATGGATGCCTTCTTGGGATACAACCAGATCAAATTGGATCCGGCGGAAGAGGAAGCTACCTCATTTGTAACTGAGAAGGGGATATACTGCTACAAGGTGATGTCATTCGGATTGAAAAATGCGGGAGCCACCTATCAGAGGCTATGAATAAAGTCTTTGAAAACTAGATCGGGCGCGACATGGAAGTGTATATGGATGACATGCTGACCAAGAGTGTCGTACCACTGACCATATTGCCGACCTTGAAAGACCTTCATCAATCTCCGTCGGTACCAGATGAGGCTAAACCCCCGCAAGTGTGCCTTCAGAGTTACAACAGGCAAGTTCTTGGGCTTCATGGTAACGCAGCGAGGGATCGAGGCGAACCCTGATAAGATCCGAGCTATACTGGACATGAGGCCTCCGGCCAGCAAGAAGGAGGTGCAGCGCCTGACCAGAAGGGTGGCAGCCTTGAGTCGTTTCTTGTCCAAGTCAACGGAAAGGTGTCTGCCTTTCTTCAAGGCATTACGCAAAATCAACGGCTTCGAGTGGATGGAGGAGTGTCAAAAGGCCTTCGAGGAGTTGAAGAATTTCTGTCGACCCCCCACTGTTGTCCAAACCAGGAGGAGGAGAAGAACTCTTCCTTTACCTCGCGGCATCCCCAGAAGCAGTGAGTTCAGTGCTTGTTTGTATCGACGCCGACAAGACGCAGATTCAGTTTACTATATGAGCAAAGTGCTCCATAATGCAGAGATCAGGAATTCTAACACCGAAAAGACCATCTTCGCATTGATCGTCTCTGCTCAGCGTCTCGGCCCTACTTCCAAGCACACTCGATTGTGGTGGTCATGGATCAACCGCTCAAAAAATTCTCTCTCGTCCTGATACCTCTAGCGACTGGCGAAGTGGGTACTCAAGCTAGGAGAATCCGATCTATCGTTTCAACCAGGTCGGCCATGAAGTCCCAGATCTTAGCAGATTTCCTGGTCGAGTGCACCTAAGCAGAGTAGCAGCCGAAGGAGCCTCATGCAAACCCTTCGGACATCACAATCGAGGGAAGAGGGGAGGATTGGATCCTTCACATGGATGGGGCGATAAATTCTCAAGGAAGCGGGGCAGGCCTCATCCTAGCAAGTCTGGATGGTGTTGTGACCGAGTACGCCCTCCGTTTCCTCTTCTCAACCACAAACAACCAGGCTGAATATGAAGCCTTACTGTCAGGATGAGACTGGCATGGGAGCTCGGGGTGAAATGCCTTAGAGCTTTCACCGACTCCCAGCTCATCTCTGAGCAGGTTAAGGGAGAGTGTGAGGCTCGAGATCCTACACTCTCGCTACTTGAGCAAGGTGCAATCATAAGCCTCTCCCTTTACTCATTTCAGTATCAGTTATATTCCCTTGGGGGAGAATGCCAGAACCGATGCTTTGTCCCGGCTAGCCACTTCGGTTGACGGGACCTTGGGGAGAACTTATGTGGAACATCTGAAAGCCTCAAGCATCGATGTAGCGGAAGAATCCTTGCCAATTAACCAAGATCCTTCTTGGATGGATGCCTATGTCTAGTACCTGACCAACAACGTCCTTCCAGTCGACCCCGCTGAAGCCAAGCTATTCAGATGGAGAGCATCCAAGTTTCTGGTGCTCGATGGACAATTGTATCAAAGATCCTTCTCCCACCCTCTCCTCAAATGTATCGGTCCTGCAGACGCTGGCTACATCCTCTGTGAGATCCATGAGAGTATTTGCGATAACCACTTGAGGGCAGAGCATTGTCACATAAGGCCCTACGTCAAGGCTACACTGGCCTACCATGTAGGAAGACGCGGTCGAGTTGGTCCGGAAGTACGATAGCTACCAGCGACACGCTAACATTCAACGACTACCAACCTCTCAGCTGAGTCTCCTAACATCTCCATGGCCCTTCGCCCAGTGGGGAATGAACATTTTGGGACCATTCCCTCTAGCTTCTGGTCAGCGGAAGTTTCTGCTCGTTGCCATCGACCATTTCACTAAGTGGGTAGAGACCGAAGCACTCGCTAAAATCACCGAAGCCAAGGTGAGGAACTTCTTTTGAAAATTCGTTATCTGTCGATTCGGGCTAACCCATACCCTTGTTACCGACAATGATCAACAGTTTGACAATGCTCCTTTCAAAGAGTTTTGTGCCGAATTGGGCATATGTTAGAGGTTCACTTCTGTCGGTCATTTGCAATCAAACGAAGTAGCAGAAGTCGCAAATCGGACCATCCTTCAAGGGCTCAAGACATGCCTGGACGATTTCAAAGGAAGATGGGTGGAGGAGCTTCCGAATGTGTTGTGGGCGTATCACATGACACCTCGAACCCCCACAAGAGAAACTCCTTTCAGCCTTGTGTTCGGGACAGAGGTAGTCATTCCGGTGGAGATTGGCATCCCTAGTCCCCGGATACAATCGTACGATGAGGGGACAATCCCAGCTAGTTGAGAGCCAACCTTGACCTTGTTGAGGAAGTCCGCAATCAAGCGCGACTCAAAATGGCTTCCTACCGACAAAGGATCGCAAGGTACTATAATGCCTAAGTTTGCCATAGAACATTCCCCCCTGGAGACCTGGTCCTCAGACGAGCCAAAGTCTCCAAACCCACGAAGGGAGGAAAGTTGTCGCCTAATTGGGAAGGATCTTATCGAGTCACCGATGCACTTCATCGCAGAGCATACCGGATCGAAGGATTTGACGGGAAGCCTCTTCCTCGCACCTGGAACGCGGACAATCTTCATCGGTATTATCAGTAAAGTGTACGAACATCATAAGCTTGAGCATGTCTACTAAAGTAATATCTACATTTTCACTAACAAGTGTCTTCAAGCAATCTTGCTTCTTCAGCTCAAGCCTGACTCCATGTCGGCACTGAAGCCCGACTCCGCATCAGCACTCAAGCCCGACTCTGCATCGGCACTCAATCCCAACTTAGCATCGGCACTGAAGCCCAACTCTGCGTCAGCACTCAAGCTCGACTCCGCATCGGCACTCAAGCCCAACTCAGTATCGACACTGAAGCTCGACTTCACGTTGGCACTCAAGCCTAACTCTGCATCGGCACTAAAGCTCAACTCCGCATCGGCACTCAAGCCTGACTCCGCATCGGCACTCAAGCCCGACTCAGCGTCTGCACTGAAGCCCAACTCTGCGTCGGCACTTAAGCCCGACTCAGCATCGGCACTCTAGCACGAGTCAACGTCGGCACTCAAGATCGACTCAGCTTCAACACTCTAGCCTGGCTTCGCATCGGCACACAAGCATGAGGTTGGATCAGCGTTTATTCAGACTTTTGTTTCGGTCTCAACTTCAGCCTCAAGTCGACTCTGGTTTCGACTTCTCCCACGTCTTGACTTTGACCTTGACACCTACATCTAGTATCGACTCTCAACTACGGCCCATCTATAGCCTGGGTTTCTATCCTGGATTCTGCCTCACCTAACCATAGCTATGGTTTTGGTTCCTAGCTCGGATCTATGCTCTCGGCCTCGACCCCCATTCTAGAATGGGCGTCTTGGCTACTACGAAAGCAAATCACCACAGCAAATTCCAAAGATTTCAAATTGTATTTTCATTGATTGTAAAAAGTTACAGAGTTGCCGACTCTAGTCGGGCCTCATTACAAGATGCTCAAGGCTCGGCCGGCGCTGGATCATCATTGGGGGAATGTTCTTCTTCGTCTGGTTCCAGGTCGCCGATTCCCTCGAGACCATAGATTCTCCTCACTTTGGCCTTGCAATCTTGGAAGCCCACATTATATGCGAAGGCAGTGGCCCCGGCCAGCTCCTCTTCATAATTGGTGGACTTCCTGAAGCTCTCTACGGCCTCGGTAGCCTTCTTCTCGGCTGCAGCAATCCTTTCTTTGGCAGCCATCGCAGCCACCTTCAAGTCGGTTATCTCGGCATCGGATTGGCGGGCAATCTCCTTAGCATTTTCTGCCCACTCCTCGGCCACTTTTATTTCAATGATGGTGGAGTGGAGTCAATTCTCCAATAGGAACACCTGTGACTCGCCATCCTTTGCTTCTCCTCTGCTGCCCGAGCATTACTGAGCTTGCGGGCTGCCTGGCGTTGAGCTTCCTCATACGCCTCTTCTGCCCTTCTTGCTCGGGCCAAACCCTTAGATCGGGCGGCCTCGGCCTCGGCCTCAACCCTTTCTGCCCGGGCCAAACCCTCGGCTTGGACTACTTCCAGAGCCTCCTCGGCCTTTTCTGCTCTGGCCTGAGCTCGGCTAACCTCTTCATTCAAATGGCCGAGGGTGGCCTCGGCCTGAGATAGGATGCCTTTGACGGCGGCCAAGGAATTCATCGCCTGCACAAGCAACATTTGGGTCAAGTGAAGGAAAATTTTTAATGAAGACTATGGTAAAGGGAGGAAATACGTACCCAAAGGTGAGCCACGAAGGCTTCATGGAAGAAGACAAAGGTCTCTTGGTTCTAGAGGACCCTCTAAAGCTTAGGTATGTAGACCTGAGCCATTGTTCGCTCGGCCCAACGGCTGTGGTGCTCAAGGATTGACCGGAAGGAAGGCGCGTTGGCTTTGTCTTCCCCCACGGTCCTGGCAGGTGCCAAAGTCGCTAGCGCCGGGTCAAAGGATGACGGTGCCCCTTCCATTGGCGCTACTACTTGCAGAGGCTCTTCGGTTGTCGCCTCTTAAGCTGGTGGAGCGGCCTCTGGAGTCGGCCCTGTGGCCGGTGCGGTTAGTTCCACCTCGGGAGCGACAGGCAAAATTCCAGCCCTCGGTTCCTCCGAGGGTGTGTTGGTGAGATCAATGGGGGATCGGGACGGCGCTGGTGAAGGTGACTGAGGCCTTTTCCTTGATTCTTCAGCCTCTTCATTTCTTTCCGTGGCCCCTCCGGCCTCAGCTTTCTTTCTGGCCTTGATTTTGGCCCTCTTCTCGGTGGGAGCCCCATCTGCCTAAGCCCTTCTCTCCTTGGCCACAACCCTTCTCACTACTTAGACTGATGGCAGTATATCTGCATAAGTCAAAAGGACTTGGTAAAAAAAAGGGAAAAGAAAGAAGCCAATGATGATGTGGACAGGAGAAAAGTCATGGCTACTCACCGCTATTCGAAATGAGGCCTGCTAGCCGAAGGTTCTCTTCAGCCAACAGTTGGTTGCATTGGGGGACGTCGCAGATTTTAGCTGCCCAATGCCTCTTGGTCCCTTGGGAGTATGGTCGGATCCTTGTTCGGCTCGGTATTTGGAGTCCCCCATATTGTCCTCACCCCCTCAACTTGAGCAAAGAAAAACCTATCTTTCCACCCCTTGATAGACATATAAAGATATAGTTTGAGGGTTCTGGTTGGTCTAGGAGCAAAGGACCACCACCCCGATTGTTTCCTAAGGGTATAGAAGCATCTAAAAAGAGAAATCCTAGCTTCTATCCTATGAATGTGGCATAGCACTAAGAAACTGATGATGGTCTGAATAGAATTCGAAACCAATTGTGCCGGTGCTAGAGAGTATCTATCCAAAAGATTAAGTATGAAAGGATGGATGGGTAGGTGAAGGCCGGCCTTGAAATAGGTTTCATACAGGGCAACTCTACCGGGACAGGAAGAAGTTACCCTATCTTTAGGAAGAGGTCGGAATAAGCGGATGTCAGTGGGGAGGCTTGTACTTAGCCCTAAGATTTATTATCTCTTGGGCGGTCATACTAGAGGCAGTCCACTCGGGGGACTGCCTCACAGTGGAGGATGAGCTGGCGACGACCGGGGGGCCCGAATGGGGGCCCATCCGGCGGCCGGGCGACTCCTGGTAGGAGACTACCCGGCGGCTCGCCGCTGCTCTACTGGGACCCTATCTATGGAGGAGGTGGACCAGCTAGGTGCTGGGGATGGAGAAGGTGGCGAAGGATCGGGGGAATAACCCCTGGAATCGAAGATGGAACAGAAAGGGATGAAGAAGCCATGGAAACAGAGATGAAACTGACCTGGAGAAAGGATCTGGAAACTGGGAATCAAGGACGAAGAGCTCGGGAAGCAGAAGAAGATGAACAGATGCTCGAATGAGGACTGGGTGGAAAGGAAAGGGCAAATGCAGTAGAAGCGGAAGATGAGGTCAGGGACACCCCCTTCCCTTTATAGCCTCGTTTCAAATCATCATGCATGCCTCCAATTTGGCCACGTGCTTGCCACTGGAGATCATTTTGGCAACCATCCGATGTGCAGAACACGAGGGGCACCACCAATGATGGGATAGCGGTGACCTCACCACAATGATGATGCCCGCCTTTTCGCAGTTCCATACCCAAGGAGAATCCCCCTCGATTTCAACGGTTAGAATGGACGAGGCAGTGGCATTGCAGCACCTGATGCCTCATCAAAGAAGTATGGCCTTTGGGGACACGTGTCCTCCTCGTAGTCACTGGCGTACGAAGATCAGCCACCAGGTGATATAACACCCTTTTTGCTGGTGATTGTACACTCACCCATCTCAGGGGCGGGGGCATCTGATGTAGCTGATCATGCCCCCAGGCAGTGGAGTAACAGTCTGCATGGTTCTCAGCCAAGTAATAATTTGGCAGCTAGTCCCGGCTTCGGCCTCGGACTTCGCCTCGACATCGGCCTCGGTCGCGGACTTCGTTTCAACTTCATTGGCCTTGAGCCTAGCCTCAGCCTCGGCGTGTCTTCAGCCTCGGCCTCGAGTCTCGCCTCGGCATACTTTGGCCTATAGTTTCGGCCGTGGAACCAACCTCGAATATTGGGCCCATTGATCTAAAACGCCTAAGACTGCCACGTGACCCGCTAACCCACTCTTTGCCAAGACTACGGGTAGTTACTGATTACTTTAGGCAGTTATCGATATTTATGGCTCGCGTTTAACTGCTATGCGCTCACCTACCGCGAAGGAGCCGATCTTGATGGAAGACGTGATTCGATGGTTATCCACGAAGGGTAAGAGGGACCTCCAAATATGTATATAAAAACTCTGACTCATAACGAGAAAGGAGAGATTTCTTTGATCTCATCTTTACTGTTGTTCTTCAAGTCGCTAACTTGAGCATCGAAGGATCCCCGTCGGAACCACGGTCCGAACCTTTATTGTAGGTTCCGACTAAAGAAGGCAGTCTTATCATTCTTCTAAAGATCCACAAAGTCCCTTTCCTCGATACTCTTTAGAAGTGATTTGGCAGCAATAGAATTGAAGGGAAAAATAAACTTATATAAAAAATAAGGGTTAAAATTATCATGGCTTGAACCGAACCTTTAAACCCAAGAACTTCAAAACTTAGAGTAAAGACAAAAAGAGTATATTCCAAACTAGACCAAACCCAATACATAAGCCTTAAAGACCAAGAAACCTGATGATGGGAGGTTCTGTTTTGTATGTGGCCATGACAGCCACCCAGCACATCAATGTTTATATCAAAAGAAGAAAGAAAAAAAAAAGTTGCGATGAAGAAGAAAAAATAACCTCAACCCTAACTAGAGGTAGGCATTGCAGCACAGCCCAGGCCCATATAGATCATGCCATGTTCGAAAATTTTCTTTGGCTTGGCATGGTACAACCCATGATGGGCCTGGGCCGACCCAACATTGGGCCGACACGGCATGACCCATGCGACCTAAGTGGGTCGTGCCAGCACGGCCCACATGGGCCTATACCGTGCCGACCCATTTAATTTAAAATTTTTTAAAAAAATTAATAAATTAAAAAATTATTGGAATAAAAAAATTTATTAATATGAACCATCTTAATGGTGAAGGTTTGGCATAGAACCCTACCAGTTATTAATTTAAAATTAAAATAGTACATAAAGGGAGGGGGCTAGGCCTGACCTCCAGAATAAAATAAGAAAGAAAAAAATAGAGATGACTCACTTTAACAATTAAAATATATATATTATTAGAAGTGAAACCTATATTATTATAAATGAAACATATATTATTAGAAGTGAAACCAATTCAAGTCTCAGGAAGACATAAGGCACATGAAAAGGCCTTGTTAAAGCACACTCTATGCTCCAAGAGCATCAATCTCAACTTCTCTCATATTAAAAAAGACTTTGTGCAACGATTTTAGTGCGCATCGGATGCGCGGCGTTTGCAAGTCTGGTCCTCATGCATGTCCATAAGGTGATTCCTGGGCCTACTGTGCTCTTTGGCTGGTTTTGCTCAATAAGAGCACGATTAACATCAAGAAACCAGACTTTCTTGCCTGACTCGTTCATGATGCGTACAGTACACCAGACAACCTAGTCTTTCTTATAAATTTGAGTCTTTAAGAATATCTAGACTTAGTAGGTCTTGTTCCTTTTTGTTATTTTTTTTCCTTCTAATACCGTTAAATTATGAATAAATGGACAAAAGCTGAAGAGGGTTCCATTCAAGCGTGCAGCGCCCTAAATATAATAATGCAAATGTAACCAAAAAGATATATACTAGTGATGTATTACTATAAATGTGACTCACAAGTTATAGTCAATTACATACAATAGTTAAAACTAGACCTGCAGACTTTAACACAATTAGAAGATTGGACCAGTAGCTCAATGATCCAATAGATGGATCAATGGTGAATAGTATAAATAATCAAAAGAAATAAAACTAAAAAAATGATTCGTCAGGATAAATAGAGATATTTTTTAATAAATTTAATTAATATGATAGCTAAAAAATTTAAATTCTTAAAATTAAATTATTTAAACTCTAAATTATTTTAATAGAATTATATTTTTTTGCATTGATAATTTTATCTTCGTTCTAAATATATGAGTCAAATTTGCATTTTTTTGATGCATGATTACCTTTAATTATATATAAAAAATATTTTTAAAACTATTTTTTATGCAACTAAATGTATAAAAAGTTAAAAACGGCGTTTGATAACTTTTGCTTAAAAATTTATATTATTTAATTTTATGCATGATCACCCGGGTCGTGCCTAGCACAATTATTTTTAAAAAAATAAAAAGACTGAGCCAATAATTTTATAAAAAAAAATTTCCCATGCACGGCCCACCTGGGTCGTGCCTGGCTCGGCACGGCTCAGGCCGGCACGGCCCATGGCCCAAAATTTGGGTCATGGGCCGTGTCGGGCCTGAATTTTTTTACCGTTTGGGCCACGGGCCGTGCGGACCTGAATTTTTTGTTTACCTGCCATGCCTGGCACGGTCCGTTTGTTACTGGGCCATGCCAGGCATGGCACGGCAATTTTATAGGCTCGGTGGGCCTTAGGCCATACCGTGCCAAGCACGGCCCAGTGTCCACCTCTAATCCTAACCTCCAATTAATATAGCAGAAGGTATGCTTTCCAAATTTAGGTTAGTATCTTTTATTCCTTCAATCAACTTTATCTATTAAAACGCTAATTAATGATTAGACTCATATGCCAATATCCATATTTGAACTATAAATTATTATTTTTCTCTTATCGGAACTTAAGTAGAGGAAGTCTAATCTAGAGATGGGCACTGGGCCGACCGTCGGTGGCCCGGCTCAGCCCGGCACGAAGTGGGCCGTGCTTGGCACGGTCCGCTTGCTACAGTATTGGGCCATACAAGCAAGGGCCATAAAAGAGGGCCATGCTGGCTTAGAAACTTTGGCCCACGGATCAAGCTCGGCATGGCCCACTAGGGCCTGGGTTGGCATGGCCCATAAGGACCTGGGCTGTGCCAGCCCACAAGGGGTGGCATGTCTGGCGCAAGGGGAACGGAATTGAGGGCGTCGATGAATTACTGGCATCGGGCTTGGGGTCGAGGAGGGCAGCAGAGGGGGACAGGGGCTTGAGGGGGAAGAGGAAAGCGAGGTGGGCAGTGGGCTTGGCGATGTAGTGAAGGAGGCGGTCATACTCGATCATCATGTGGTCGAGGTCCTTATCGTTCGTGACAGAGATGAGGGCGTTGAGGTCCTCGTCGGGGAGCTGTACTTGAAGCAGAAGTGATCATCGTCGTCAATGTTGGAGAGGGAGGCGAGCTTGGAGAGGAAGGGGAAAAAGTGGATGGAGCGATCGACGTAATGATCTTGGTATCGCCGTAATGTAGGATAGCTGGTTGTCGTGGGGGTGGGGCTGGATTCGATCGCCGTAGCTGATCATTGGCTTGATGCGGGAGGCGGCGACCGGCTATGGGGGCTCATCCTAATCGATCTCGCGGGATCGAGGGGAGCAGTCACCTGAGTCCGGATAGATGAGCTCTCCATGGAGGCTAGGGCTAGAGGGTCGGCTTTTGGGTATTTTATTTTTCCTCTCTCTCTCTCTCTCTCTCTCTCTCTCATTCTCTTGCTTAAGCTGCGAAAGCAATGAGCCAGTGAGGACCCCAAGCCCAAGTCTCCGTGGTGGGCCATGCCTGGCATGGCTCGTTTAAAAATAGGCCATGTCAAGCACAGTCCGTTTATTTTTTAGCCCAAAGGGAACTGGGCCAGACCATGTCAGGCACGGCTCATTGCCGATGTCTAGTCTAATCATTGAAGATGGAACAACAGTTAATATTCTAGGTAATGAAAATATCAACCTGAAGTTTTTATTCATAAAGACTATTATTCTTTGAGATATATAGTTCATTCCTGACATTAGAAGAAACCTAATTAATGGGTCGCTCTTAGTGCAACTAGGATATAATATTGTATTAGAATCTAATAAAACTGTAATTTCTAAAGGAGGCGTATTTATTAGTAAAGATTTTGTGTCCAAAGGATTATTCAAGTTCAATATAATTTCTCCTCCAATCAATAAAAATTCATTTTCTAATCTTCTCAAATAATCTTTTAAATCTTAAATCTTATGAAGTTTGGCTTGGATGATTAGGGTACTATGAAAAGAGAGGAAAAAAGAAGAAGGAGAAGGAGAAAAGGAAAAGAAAAGAGAGAAAAATGAGAAGAAAAAGGCGGTGGTGGTAGCCGACATTGGGCCGTCGTCGCAACTGGTTGGCCGGCCAGGGAAGGGCTGGCGGCTTGGAATTAGGGGCAAGGGAAGAAGAAGACGGCAGCGGGCTGGGCCAGGTTCAACCCAACCCTGTGAGCCCATTTGGGTCCAATTTTCAGGCCTCAAATTGGGTTAGCCCAATAAATTGAGGGTGGTGTTTGGATCAATTTGGATCCAATTTTTTTGAAGAATTTTTATTTTTTCATTTAGGCCGATATATCTAGAGATATTCAAGCCTAAAGTTGAGTCCAGGATTAGACTGAGTAGAGTTTAGGAGTCATTTTAAGATCCTGACTTTGAAGATTAAAATTTTTAAAAAAATTATGTTGTAGGTATCCAGGAGCCCAAATAGCTGATTTACACTTTTGGATTGGCGCCAAAGGTAAGTAAGCCAATTATCATGAATTTTATAAATTACTAAATATGCAAATTATGAATTTAATACTATATTGATATATGTATGGTCATGTTTGAAAATTGAAAAAATGGATCTGGTACCTCAAACATGCAAATGACTATTTTACATTGTTACCTGAAATTGTTAATTTCTGCAAAATTATTTAGTACTCTTACATGCAAATGATAGTTGAACATGATCATTTTGGGAATGTTAAATTGTGCACATTATTTGTTACCTATACATGCAATTAATTATTGGACATATTATTTGAAATTACCAATTTTTGCAAAATATTTGGCACATCAAAAATTTCTATACAAGTGCATATGTATATTTTGCTATATTCATACCACTTTATATGTGAAAGGTATGCTATTATACTTTTGCAACAATACACGCAATCTTGCAACAATACATGTAATTATTAACTTATTATTGTTGCAGGTTGAAGAGTTAAAACATCGGCCCAATAGTTGGAAGCTATTTAAAAAAGTGCACACGAAGAAAGATGAAACTTTTGTAGATGTGAGGTCAAAGCAAGTGAATGTACGTTATCTTCAATTTTTATTAATTTTTATTATATTTATAATTTTTAAATCACAAGTCTTAATCTAACTTGAACAATTTTATTTTGTTATAGGATCGCATGGAGGAGTTGGTGTCTTCTGCATCTCAGCCTTTGGATGATGGTTCAGAACCTCCATTAGTTGACATATACACTCTTTATTTCGAGGCTATAGGTGGAGAGAAGAAAAGGCGTGTATATGGTTTTGGCTCACGGGCAGTATCTTTCATCTTACTTTAGTTCAGAGCAACGAGACCTCATATTCATCACAGGTTGCTGCAGCAGTAGTTCAAGTTAATGAACTTGTACAACATAAGCTCGCAGATAAGCAATTAGAGATGGATAGAAAGATTGCTGAGTTGAATATACAAACAGAGCATCTATATCAAATGGAGGAGCAGTGAGGTGCTTCATGGAGCATATGGAGTTTGCTCGAGAGTTTTGTAGGTCGGGATCTTCTGCATCTTAAGCTCTAATGGTGATTATTTATTTGATGTTTGATGTGTAAACATTATTGTTGTTGATATATACAGATATTATTAGTTTAACTTTGACTAACATTACTTTTATATGTTTTTATGGATACTATTTATCTTATTTATGAAATGCATTTCTCATTATTGAATTTGAATTATAAATTTTATTAGAATGTATTAATATATTGTAATTAAAAATAATATTAAATTTATAAATATAAAAAATTGATAAAATTTTATTAGATTAATGATGGCTTAGTAACGAATTTGTGACCGAATTAATAGTGATGGATTAGTAACAAAAATATTAATGATTGATTAGTGATGGAATAATGACGGATGACTGATAATTTTTTGTCACTAATCCATTAGCAAATTATAATGCATAGTGATGGAACTATTAGTGATACATATTTCGTTAACAATTTATTACTATATTGTGATAGAATAGTGATGAATAGTTTGGACAAACTAGTAACAAAAGTTTTAGTGACTGAACGTTCGTTAATAATTCATTATTAAATTATGATTAAATTATGATGAAATAGTGATGAAAATATTTATGATGATGGAATAATGAGTGACAAACCATCCGTCACTAATATGTCATAATTTAGTGATGGACACACCCTCTTTCAAAGACTATTATTTACTGACGGAAATGTATTTCGCCACAAATTTCTGACGAATAATCCTTCACAAATTCGTCGCTATTTTTTATAACAGATTCTTCTTCCGTCATCAAAATTAGCGACAATGAAATTTGTGACGATAAGATTTTTGTCACTAATCTGTCACTAAACCCAATTTGTTATGGAATAGTGATGAAAATTTTCATCACTATTATGACATATGAATTTCAAACCTATTCATAAGATGTTAAATTTTAATTTCATTCTTAAATTTAAGATTGATCATAAATCTAGATGTGAGATCAATGCTCAATTCAAATAAACTAGAAAACCTTTCAAATCCACCCCTCAAAGATATATCCAACTCTTTAAATTAATTTATAATGATGTTTGTGATTCTTGTAGAATTCTAACTTATGGAGGAGGTAATTGTTATTTTGTAACCTTTATTGATGACCTCTGTAAATATTGCTATTCCTATCTCCTAATGACTAAGGATGAAGTCCTCAGTTTAAGGATTATAAAGGATAAAAACTAAACCTAAAAGAGGATTAAAATCCTAAAGTTTGATAGAGGATGTAAGTATACATTAAATGATTTAAATATGTCCTATGAAGAACATGATATAATTCGTGAAGTTACTACTCATTATTCTTCTCAATTTAATGTTGTTGCTAAATGAAAGAACAAAACTCTATTGGACATAGTTAATGCCATGGTCATAGGTGCTGGTATTCTAAAAAATTTATGGAGAGAATCTATTTTATCGGATTCCTTTGAAGTGTTAAAAGGAACATGCTCCAAAGCTAGGTTACTTCCAAGTCTGAGGTTGTTTAGTTAAGATTGTTCTCAAGTCTAAAAAAGAAAAAAGAATAGGTTCTAAAACTATTGATTCTATCTTTAATATTGGTTATCGATAATAATAGCTATCGTTTCTTTATTATTCATTCTGAATTTAGTGACATATTTGTTAATTCCATAACTAAATCTAGAGATGTAATCTTCTTTGAAAATATATTCCTTTTCAAGACTCAAATCTTTAGATCAGCATCTAATTATGATTCTTCATCCTTGCCTAGTTCAACTTTGATCTTTAATCAACTAGGATCTAATAAGCTAGCATTAGATCAACCTGCTCCATCTACTTAGCTTAGGAGGAGCAAAAGGATTAAAATTGAAAAAGAACTCAAGTAAAGATTTTTTTACCTTCCTAGTTGAGGATACCCTTACCTCTTTTCAGGATGCTATAAAATCTTCTGATGCTTCTTTCTAAAAAGAGGTAAGTAATAATAAAATAAAATTCACTATTGGAAACAATACTTGGATTCTTACTGGTTTATCTTTTGAAACAAACTTTTAGGTTGTAAATGAATCGTTAGATAGAAATTGAGGGCTGTCAGAACAGTGGAAAAGTATAAGATACAGCTTGTAGTCCAAGGTTTTGGATAAAATGCTGATATTAATTTCTTTGATACTTAAATATTTATTGCTAGCATTACCACTATCCATATTTTTTTACTTTAACTTCCTTCTATAAACTGTTGGTTTTTTCTCCATTAAGCGTATCGGTTAGATACGATTAAGGTGGTCCTATATTCTAATCTTGAGGGATTGCGTGAATTCAAATTTTGAATTCACGATTGAAATAAGAATCCCTCAACCATATCCGTTTAAAGCGGCGCCCTCTGTGATGGACAGATAAGGCATAAAGATTTATAAAACGGGTAGGTCCCTGCGCCTTGTTTCATCGAGAAAGTTTACACCATCGCTGAGAGAGACCGCAAGGCGTGAAAGATTCTTACCCTCATCTGGAAGAAAATCAACAGTAATGGCTGGAGGTATTTATCAATCTTTCCTTTATTATTTAGGATAAATATATTGGTCCCATATTTTCGCATATCTGATAGGGATCAATATATTTAATTTCAGTCTATCATTTGGTATCAGAGCGTATAAAAATACCTCTGCCTTGATTATTAGGATAGGATTGTTTTCATTAATATACGGATCAGATAAAATCCTTGTGAAACAATCTTTATATGATTTATTTGATAAAGAGGGACAAGATATTCTTGATCTCTATTTCTCTCGTGTAGGGATAGTCCAAAGGGGAGGCTACTGGTAGTACCCTGGATTATTTCACCCAACGGGCGTACGGTAGGGATATTAGGGACGTACCAATAAGGGAGGCTGCTGTAGTACCTTGGTGCGTTTGACCCAACTACCTACGTACCGGGAGAGTTAATAGGTCATCAAGAATCATCTGAAAGGGCATTAGATATGATAAACTCTTAATATTCAGTTTATTTAATTCAGTTTTATTTAAGAGATTCATCAGTAAGATTTATGCCATGAACCATGCACTTATCTATTCGCTCACCCTTTTGGATATAGTTTAAATAAAAGATAAATCCAAATATCTCACGATTAAATCACCATGAGATGAGGAAGCATCGGTTTTCTTGCTTTGGATATGTGCACGGAATGAAGACGGATGAAAAAATGCCTCTTACAGAAAAACATGCAGGAGATACATAATTAAAAAAAAAGAAAAAAAGGGCCAGCGCCCAACGCCTGGGCGCTAGCGCTGGCTGCCAGCTAGCCAGCGCTGCTGGCCCAGCGCCTGGGCCAACGGCCAGCGCTGGCCCAGCAGCCAGCCGCTTGGGCCAGGTGGCTGGCGCCGGCCCAGCGGCCAGCCGCCTAGGCCAAGTGGCTGGTGCTGGCCCAGCGGCCAGCGCCTAGGCCAGGCTGACCCAGCGCCTGGCCCACACGGGTGCTTGGGCTAACCGCGGGTAGGCTGAGCCATGGGCTCAATCTGGTTTGCGTCAAATTGGACTGTGCATTCAGTCTGAATCGTGTGACAGTCCTGATCATACTATTTTTTTGAGGTGATTGAGAGATTTTTTGGTTAAATTAAACTATTGGAATTGGGTGAGGATGACGGATTGTTGGCTCGTTCATTAATTGGTTGGACCATTAGTCTGACCTATTTATGTTCAATTATATTTAGAATTTGTGTATAAATTTTGAATTATGCATGCATCTTAAGTGACATAATTGAGTACAAATTTAAATAATGTCTAAGTGATAAATACAATTGAATAATTCAGGAGTAGCCACAGCATCCTTAATTATAAAATATAATAAAGTTAGTAAATCACATAAATAATAGGCATTAATTGTAATTAATTATATAAATATAATAAAATTTATTTCATAGGAATTTTTGTTATATTTATATAATTAATTAGGATAAAATATGAAATTATATTTTTCTAATCTACCCACAGGAATTAGAAAGAAGGAACATAATTTGATAGTTTTATCATACAGACTTAAGTGAATCTAATTGAATTAAAGCTTTAGCCCATAGGCAATTTTATGTCAGTAGATTCACTATTTTATATTTATATAATTAATTAAGATAAAATATCAAATTATATTTTTCTAATCTACCCACAGGAATTAGAAAGAAGGAACATAATTTGACAGTTTTATCATACAGACTTAAGTGAATCTAATTGAATTAGAGCTTTAGCCCACATGCAAATTTTATGTTAGTAGATTCACTGGTTTCTAAATGCATTATTTATATTGGTAAAGCATTTTATTAGCCTCAATTTTTGATAATAAGCATGTATGTTTAAATTTTGCAGTTATGCAACCTGTAAATTTCTCTGAAATAAAATGTGACATACCTGAATTGAGGGGTGATAACTATAAGGTTTGGAAGGAGAGAATTCTCCTTCATCTGGGCTGGATGGACATTGATTATGCTATAAGGAAGGATGAACCACCTTCAGTAACTCAGACCAGCACTCCTAATGAGATTGCGATTTATGAACGTTGGGAGCGATCCAATCGCTTGAGTACAATGTTCATAAAGATAAAAATCTCTGTTGGTATACATGGTTCAGTTGATAAGTATGAGAATGTCAGGGAGCTACTAAAGGCCATTGATGAGCAATTTAGTACTTCAGACAAAGCTCTTGCCAGTACCCTAATATTGAAGTTGTCATCCCTGAGGCTCACTGGAGTGAGAGGTGTGCGTGAGCACATTATGCAAATGAGGGACATTGCAGCTCAACTGAAGACTCTTGAGGTTGAAATGTCTTAGTCCTTTCTGGTGCACTATATTTTAAATACCCTTCCACAGCAGTATGGACCATTTAAGATATCTTATAACACACATAAGGAAAATGGTCAATCAATGAACTTTTGGCCATGTGTGTTCAAGAAGAGGGTAGACTGTTGATGGAATTGGGTGAAAGTGCAATGCTGACTACAGATGGAAAGGATCGGGCATGGGCCAAGAAGAAGGGTAAAAGTAAAATACCACCCCAATCTGATATTAAGAAGGAATCCAAGTGTTTCTTCTGTAAGAAGAAGGGACACATGAAGAAGGATTGCATCAAGTTCAAGACTTGGCTTGAAAAGAAAGGTAAAACAATCTCACTTGTCTGTTATGAATCTAATATGGCTAATTTTATTTATAACACATGGTGGATTGATTCTGGTTCTACAATCCACATTTGCAATACTTTGCAGGATATGCAAAACTTAAGGAAGCCAGTGGGAAGTGAGCAGTATATCTCTTCAGGAAATAAGATGCGCTCACATGTGGAAGCTATAGGGACATGCACTTTAGTTCTTAGTAGTGGTTTTGTTTTAAATTTGGAAAGGACCTTTTATGTACCTAGTTTTTCTAGGAATTTAATTTCAGTTTCAAGACTTGTACCTTTGGGTTATTCTTTCAACTTTTCAGATACTTCTTCCAGTTTATATTATAAATCTGAACTTGTTGGGAATGGTACTTTGTCTGATGGTCTTTTCTATATTAATTTGCAAAATAATACCACTCATGATGTAATGCATGTTAGGGCTGGCATAAAAAGATGTGTTGTAAATGATAACTCTTCTATGTTGTGGCATCGGAGATTGGGACATATCTCCATAGATAGAATCAAGAGGTTAGTGAATGAAGGAGTACTCAATACTTTGGACTTCACTGACTTTGATACTTGTGTGGACTGCATTAAAGGCAAGCAGACCAATAAGTCAAAGAAAGGTGCCAAGAGGAGTTCAGACCTATTAGAGATCATACACACGGACATTTGTTGTCCGGATATGGATTTTCATGGTCCGAAATACTTTATCTGCTTCATTGATGATTACTCACGATTTATGTATCTCTACTTGCTTCATAATAAGAACGAAGCATTAGATGCCTTTAAGGTATTCAAGGCAGAAGTAGAGACACAATGTGGAAAGCAAATCAAAATTGTGAGATCTGATAGAGGAGGTGAGTATTATGGGAGATACACAGAAGATGGACAAATGCCTGGTCCATTTGCGAAGTTCCTTCAAGAACATGGGATTGTTGCCCAATACAGTTTACCTGGCTCACCTGATCAGAATGGTGTAGCAGAAAGAAGGAACCGAACATTGATGGACATGGTGAGGAGCATGATTAGCAGCTCCAAACTACCTAAGTCCTTGTGGACAGAAGCTCTCAAGACAGCTGTGTACATATTAAATCGAGTTCCAACCAAGGCTGTTTCTAAAACGCCATTTGAGTTATTTAAAGGTTGGAAACCAAGTTTGCGACATGTACGCGTATGGGGATGCCCATGTGAAGTGAGAGTATACAATCCACAAGAGAAAAAGCTGGACCCTAGGACCATTAGTGGGTATTTTGTTGGATATGCCGAGGTCCAAGGGATATAGATTTTACTGTCCATCTCATACAACTAGGATTGTGGAATCGAGAAATGCCAAATTTCTTGAGAATGACTTGATCAGTGGGAGTGATCAATTGCAGAGCATGATTCCTGAAAGGGAACATTCTGATGCTCAACCTTCCACTTCAAGTGACAGACTGATTATCGTTCATAGTGCCCCTCAAGACCAAACGGGCATTATACAACCAGTCGTTGAAATTCCACAATTTGCTGATAATGAACTAGTAGATCCAGTCTCTCATGAGTTACCAGAGATAGTTGAACAATCAACTCCTCCAGAGGAGGTTGTTACAACATTAAGAAGATCTACAAGAGAAAGGAAATCAGCAATTTCTAGTGACTATATTGTGTATCTTCAAGAGTCGGACTATAACATTGGAGCTGAAAATGATCCTGAAACGTTTTCACAAGCCATGAATTGTAAGGAATCTAATTTATGGTATGATGCTATGAAAGATGAGATGAATTCTATGGCAGTTAATGGAGTCTGGGATCTTGTTGAGTTGCCTGATGGAGCAAAAGCCATTGGCTGTAAATGGGTCTTTAAGACCAAGAAAGACTCGTTAGGCAACATTGAGCGATATAAGGCAAGACTCGTTGCTAAGGGATTCACTCAAAGGGAGGGAATTGATTACAAGGAGACATTTTCTCCTGTATCTAAGAAAGATTCCTTCCGCATTATCATGGCACTTGTTGCACATTTTGATTTAGAGTTGCAACAAATGGATGTGAAAACTGCATTTCTCAATGGAGATCTAGAGGAAGAGGTTTATATGAAACAACCTGAAGGTTTTTCCTCTAGTAATAATGAGCAATTAGTATGCAAGCTCAAGAGATCTATATATGGATTGAAACAAGCCTCTCGGCAATGGTACTTAAAATTTCATGATGTGATTTCTTCATTTGGATTTGTAGAGAACATCATGGATCAATGTATATACCAGAAGGTCAGTGGGAGCAAAATTTGTTTTCTAATCCTATATGTAGATGATATTTTACTTGCAACCAATAATAAAGGTATGTTACATGAGGTGAAACAATTTCTCTCTGAGAATTTTGACATGAAAGATATGGGTGATGCCTCTTATGTCATTGGCATTAAAATTCAAAGAGACAGACTTCGAGGTGTTTTAGGTCTATCTCAAGAAACCTATATCAATAAAATTTTAGAGAGATTTCGGATGAAAAATTGTTCACCGAGTATAGCTCCCATAGTCAAGGGTGACATTCAATTTGAGTCAGTGCCCAAGGAATGACTTTGAGAGGGAGGAAATGAAAAACACTCCATATGCCTCAGCTGTTGGTAGCTTGATGTATGCTCAGGTCTGTACAAGGCCTGACATAGCATTTGCAGTTGGGATGTTGGGGAGATATCAGAGTAATCCAGGTTTAGACCACTGGAGAGCTGCTAAGAAGGTGATGAGGTATCTTCAGGGTACCAAGGACTACATGCTTATGTTCAGACGGACTGAAAATTTGGAAGTAATTGGCTACTCTGATGCTGACTTTGCTGGCTGTGTTGATTCTCGGAAGTCAACATCTGGATACATATTTATGTTTGCTGGTGGAGCTGTATCTTGGAGGAGCGCCAAGCAGACTTTGACTGCTACTTCCACCATGGAAGCCGAGTTCGTATCATGTTTTGAGGCTACTTCGCATGGTGTATGGTTGAAGAGTTTCATTTCTGGGCTTAGAATTGTGGATTCTATATCTAAGCCATTGAAGATTTTTGTGACAATTCAGCTGCAGTGTTTATGGCTAAAAAATAAGAGTGGTAGTCGAAGCAAGCACATCGACATCAAATATTTAGCCATACGAGAACGTGTTAAAGAAAAGACAGTGGTTATAGAGCACGTGAGCACTGAGTTGATGATAGCTGATCCCTTGACTAAAGGCATGCCACTACAGAAGTTTAGGGATCATGTAGACCGTATGGGTCTTGGTTATTTTATTTAATTCATTGTAATGATGAATTTTATAATTAATGAAACTCTTTTATGATTGTGATGTTTTTCACATTCAGTTATTTAGTGTACACATTTATTTGTGATGAGCATCATTAAGTTGGACCTAGAATAACATGGGGTTTATTCATTAAGTTATATGGGTTTATGTTTGGGAAATATAATACATTGTGATACATGGTAAATAATACTCGATTTTAAGAGGACCTATTGCCATGATTCATGTATTCTGTTTCTTACTATAGTAATAGAATATACGGACCAAGTGGGAGAATGTTGGTTTTTTCTCCATTAAGCGTATCGGTTAGATACGATTAAGGTGGTCCTATATTCTGATTTGAGGGATTGCGTGAATTCAAATTTTGAATTCACGATTGAGATAAGAATCCCTCAACCATATCCGTTTAAAGCGGCGCCCTCTGTGATGGACAGATAAGGCATACAGGTTTATAAAACGGGTAGGTCCCTGCGCCTGGTTTCATCGAGAAAGTTTACACCATCGCTGAGAGACCGCAAGGCGTGGAAGATCCTTACCCTCATCTAGAAGAAAATCAACAGCAATGGCTGGAGGTATTTATCGATCTTTCTTAATTAATTAGGATAAATATATTGGTCC